>JAFBJR010000905.1:10249858-10569786 GCA_016785285.1 Brachirus orientalis
ATATATATATATATTTGTAAAGTGCTATATCACTTTACAAATGTGCATAATGGTAATTATCATGGAATCTAATCTGTTTAAAAAAAGCTTTACTGGCATTGATTATTGTTTTTTTGCTGTAGATCAGTTTTTATTCCTCTTGCAGTACATGAACATTCCCTCATTCCCTCCCAACATTTTTTTCAAAACCGCTATTGTGTCTCCATGCCACACATGCTTTACCTCTGACTCTTGTCTCTGTGCTTACAATTCTTCTGGAACACACAAAGTAGCAGCAGTTCACTATGATAATGAAGGGAAAAATAAGCCTATATAATATTTTAACCTTTACCTTTATCTCTATATACTAGTGCTGCTAAACCCTGAAGAGAAATGTAACACCTACTGAAAAAACACATTTGTAGTTATATACAGTACTTTCTTGACTTGCTGCTGTGGAGTCGGTGTATCAAGAGATCACATTTCTTATCACAGACGTGACACAAAGAAAGCTGCAGGTCCCTCAGCTTCATACCCTCAGGTTACAAAACACATTTGTCAAATGGACCCAAACTGACCCTTGTTGATGTGACCAGTATAATTTAAACCTAGTCGCAGTGTACAATTGTGCAATTTTAGAGTGAATTACTGCTTTCAGCCTGGTAATAAATGTTCCTCGTAAAAAAAAAAAAAATCTGAATCCTACAACTCAGATAAGCGTGATCAATTTATTTTTGATCCAAATAAAACAACTACAATCGCTGCATCTCTTTGTCATCGGCTCGCACTAATTGGAACAGCTTAAAACTTTGTGCAGGTGATTGCGCTTGTGAAATTTTTTTTGTTTTCATCTGAACAAAGAAAACCGGTGCTTCAATCTACACAATATGTAATGCAAAAGCTTCTTTTTCTTTTATTTTTCATGCTGGAATAATATCAGCACACAACAAAAATCATTTTCATGATTTATTCTTAAGGGTTTTTCTGTGTGATATATGGCGTCGCATGCATCAGGCTTTGGATCAACAAGGATAAGGAGCTGATGCACTTCATACATTTACTTGTGCAGCAAGTACAATTATTATACAATATACAAAAATCTAAACATCTGTGCACATAAATATATGTATATATATATATATTCTGTTAAATTTAGAGGTCTCAGTCACTTACTTCTCAACTTCAAATTTCTTCTTGCTATACTTAATGGACCTTAATATATCAAGTCAAATCAAAAAACCTCATATTTTCCAAAGCTTCTGAATGTTTGAAATCCATAGGATATGACACTAGTCAACAAAAATGATATACATTTCTAACCAAAAACACTAATAATAATAGTATCAAATAATTCATAATGTATTATACACAAAAAATGGACTATACTAGCGCATTAAGTATATTATTACAACAGTCAGGTTTCATATTCATCACTGCAAAGCTTCTCTGAAATGAAACGTGAGGCAGTAGATCCAGTCTACTTTCTGAACAAGTCAGAAATTTGTTTCCTAAAATGCATGTGTTTTAATTAAACACATTAGTCTAATGTCTACATTTTCATTTTCTCTTTTCTTTCTGCAGTTTCATGCTTTCTTGTGCTTATTTAATTTATTTCTCCAGGTTTGTTAAATCTTTGGTAAGAAAACTTTAAGTGGCTCATTTTCATGCACTTTATCCAGGAAGCCCAAATTAAAGTATGGGTACAGCGTCTCAGTGAAGTTCTCTCTGAAGGTGTACAGGTGTGTCATGCTCTCTGCGTTGTAAAAGGACACCAAGCCTCTCTTATAGTCCAGGTAAACTCCTATCCTGGCCAGTGGCTCCTCCAGGGACAGGACAGTGGGAGGGGAGGTGCCAGCCATGTACTGTATCCCATAAGACAGGGAGAGAGTCCAGAAGCCATTTGCTGGAAGGGCTTTGATGACTCCCTTTCTAGGCACTGACTCCCGAGCCACCCCCACAGTCCAGACTGTGCTGCTGTAGACTTCAATCTCCCAGTAGTGGCGTCCGTGGGTGAAGCCCTGGCTGCCGAGCAGTGACAGTGCAGCATTGAACCTGTAGGGGTTGTCTTGCACGGTGTGGTTGAAGGTCTGGTAGCGAACGCAGGTGAGGGACGAGGTCAGGCTGAGCCAAGGGTTGGCCGTGCTGGAGTTAAATGTGATGGCTGCTGGAACTACAAACAGAAAATATAAGATAACCAAAGATGTAAGTGAGTTGGCAAAGGATTGTCCGATAAGGGGCAGTGAATAGGGTTTGATGCTTTGCTGAGTGTCCTAATTATTCCTTAATTATCAGAGCCTGTTTCTGTTTTCACTTTCTATAATTCACATTTATAAACAGACTTTGTGTACCTGGATAGATGCTTCCTTTCATGGATTTCCACACTCTGTACTGCAAAGGTCCTGCAAATCGACCCTCGCACAGACTGGGTGGTGTAAACGCAGGTTTCTCAAACTTCAGCGATGGCCTGCCAACAAAAGCCAAGCCCAAAACAATGAACAAAGAGAACAGAAATGAAACCAAAAGCCAAGATAAGGGGTGAATTTTTTCCGACACTCACCTCTGGAGCAGAACTTTGATGCTCTGGAATGAGGCACAGGAGAACACAGAAAACAAGACAAAGAGAGACACAGACTGATGATTAGCTTTGTTGTATCAGAAAGAAGAGAAGGCTTTTTCCACATTACATCAATGTCTGAGCTCACACTATCCCACCCTGTGGGATCTCCCTGTGGCTGGGGGAAAGTCCCGCAGCTGAAGCCAGAGTATGGCCCCGTGCCTGCGCTAAACTCCTTATCCTACAGATCAACAAGTGAGTGAGCTCACTGGCCTACATCCTGTCTGCTCTCACTGCCAGTAAGTCCTTTGTTATTAGAAAAGCTACAATAGTGTACTTTAAACATTGCTCTTAAACAACATACATATAAACTGACATGGTCAGTGTGGTTATGGCCTTCCAGAATGGTGTTCAAACCTTCATCTGCACATTTACAGTTAAAAATTTGGCATAGACAGAAAAGTAACTTGTAGGTATGTATATATATATATATAAACATACATACATACATACATACACTCACTAACCCTACAAGTTACTATACTGTTCCTTTTTCTACCTCTTTACCTTTCCATCCTTCCAAAACAAAATAGCTTGAAATAAAGAGCTCAGCATTTTTCCTTCTTATTCATTCCCATATCTGACTCATCATGGTAATAACTTCCAGATGGACTGTGTTCATCGTTTATTGGCTGGGCTTACTCGCAGCAGTGTGAATGGGTCCTGCTCTGTCAGCTTGTCCTCTATTTCATGGACGGCCCTCTGCAGGCGGGAGATCTCCACACAGAGCAAGGCCTTGTGCTCATCCAGGCGGATCAACTCTCTGCGCTCCTCTGTCTTCAGCTTCACCTGCAGCAGCTTCTCCTCCTGGTACAGGAACTGGTGCAGGTCACTGAACTGGGCCTCAATGCGTTGCTTTAGGTCGGCAGTGTGCTCCTGAGTGGAGGTGGGGGGTGGGGGTTGATGCACATAAACACAGAGAGCACACACATTTAAATAGTTCAGAAGAATTTAAAAAGCCAGTTTTGCTTTAAATGGAACTTTTCCTCTATTCTTCCAGAGCTTTTTTTGTGAATATGTTAAATGGGTCAAATCTAAAACGTTGTCCATACATACATCTGTGCATATTAGATGATATAGCTGTGCATATAGAAATCTTGTTTCCACTAACCTTGAGCTTTTTAACCTCGTCCTCAGCTTCTCTGTCATACTGCAGCGCTGTGTTGAGCTCAGCTTTGAGTGAATCCATAGAGCTGTTCAGAGATGCCTGACGAGACAGAAAAATCGTCACTGCATACTCAACTACTGCACACTCATAAGTTCACAAAACAGTTTGTGGAGCAAACAGATTCAGAATCATTCACTTTACTTTCAAACTAGAGGCTGATATTCAGAAAACAAATGGAAGGCACTGATTGATTTGGGGCACACAGATGTAAATAAAAGTGTAATAAAAGTGCTCAATAAATGCTTAACGCCATTATCAAGATCAACAACATCATCAATTTTTGACTTTAAATTGTTAGGATCTTTAAAGGTTAAAATGCCAGTTATCCATTGTTTTGACTAAAACAAGTCGACATTCACCTAACTCATGTCTGTAAGTTTTGCAGTACAAAAGAAAATTGTCTGAAACAATCATCATGTTGTGTTTATTCACATTTTAAGGCAACAGGTCAACTTTCAATTCTAAGTTCAACCATCTTGAAATGTGATACAGTGAACAAGAGGTGGCCACTCGTGTTTTCATCCAAATGCAACACAAAAACAAATGTCCAGTGATGAAACTTGGCTGATGAATTGTTTCTTGAGTCATCTACAGTGTAAATGTAAGTGGAATAAAATTAGGTCGTTATTACTACAACCATAGATAAGGAGAGGGCCATAGTTAATGATGCCAAAGTTGACTCACCCTGTACTTGAGCTCAGCCTCTTGCACACACAGCATAGTGTGATTCCTGTGCTCCTGGGAGACACCACAGACCAGACACACCAGCTCCTGGTCGTCCTCACAGTACAGCTTCAGCTCCTCTCTGTGTCTGCTGCAGCGGGGCACCGGGGCCGGAGCCCTCTCTGCCACCCCAACATCTGCCAGGCGAGGAGCAGGACCAGTCTCCTCCAGACCCTGACAGTAGCTCTCCACTATGTTGGCAACAATGCGGTTGGGCCTGTAGCTCTGTCCGGGGTACACCTTCCTGCACTGAGGACAGGATCCGGTGCCTCCCTGCCCAGGGCCACGTGGACCTGTCCAGTAGCCCTCAATGCAACCCTGGCAGAAGGTGTGATCACAGGGCAAAGACACTGGCTGCTTGAACAGGTCCAGGCAGATGGAGCAGGTCAGATCTCTGCTGATTCTGTGAGCTGAGCTTTTAGTTACTTGTCCAGCTATGGGTGGCTGCCGCAGCTTTTCCATCGCTGTTTGCACAGCAAATTCTCCTTCTTTTGGCTTCCAACTTTTCTTCTCTGGCTTTATCCCTTGGTTTAGTTTTTCCAGGTTTTGCAGATAAACTGACTGGATTTTCTTCACTTCTTTCTGATTCTTGCTCATTCCTCTGCCTTGATTGTTTTCCTTTGTTCAAAGAGTACAGCTGGACCTCTATGTCCTTCCTCTCCTGCAGAGTGTGGCCAATGTCTTTGGCCTCCAGTCTTCCTGTTGACTGGGGAAATGGAGGGGGTGGTGCAAAAGCAGCCTCAGCCTCTTACATCCTCAGCAGATAGTGAGAGGATCTCGAAGGGCCCCCCTTTTCCCTCAGAGTGACATCACGTCTTAGTCAGGAAACTGAGGCGGGTCATGGATATTCTATCCTTAGTGTGTTTGTGTCAAGTCTGGTCCTGCAGAACTGTTTCAGATTAAGTACAGAAAAAATGTAAATCTATTTTACGTGACTTGGAGTGTGTGTGGGTGTTTGTTTGAAACCTGTGAGTAGAAACACATTTCCTGCTTCTTTTTTTTGACTTTGCTCTCCTCCCTCTAAATAATCTTTGGCAAACAAAAGTAAACAAGATCATTAAGACATTTTTCACAAAGAAAGAGAACATCTGACAGGATGAAAGTTCCACCTCAAATACTGCATCCTGCGATTTCCCTTTGCCTCATAGTTATCATTACAGATATTTACAGCTTTTCCTCTGAGAAGTAAAACATCTGTGTAGGAAATTAGAGTTCCCTTCAAAATTAAAGCTGCGTGTTAATAACTATTGTGACTTTCTAACACACACACACACACACACACACAAAGGTTTGCATGGCTATTCTTGTCAGGACATTCTTCTGGACAACCTTAAGTTAACATAACCACACTTCAAATCTTAATTCCAAACTTAACCTGTTCCTAAGAAATTAGGTTCCACCTCATTAAGCCAAGGTCATGTGTGCATGAGGACTACTGGTCCTGACAAGGTCAGTGTTTTATGCCAGAAAATCTCCTAAAGAGGTGACACGTGCAAGTATATACACACATACACACAAAGTGGTGAAGACAGAGACCCTGTGATTATGAAATGGAGCAGAGGAGAGAAGACTAAAACTACAAAATGGAGCAACACACACACACACATTCACATATTTCTATATACAGTATTTTTAGACTTGGATTGACTTCCATTCATTTGGAAACCCTACCAAAGGCCGTATCCACAACCTTAACCATAACCAGTTAATGCCTAACCCTAACCTAAACTTAATTCGAACTCAACCAGTTCCTCAGAAATGAGGTTCTGCCATATAGGGGCCAGGTCCAGGTCATATAAGAACACATACACATACAAGTTTCAGTACTTACATTCTAAAATATGACCATATAAGATAAGTATATACTATAAAAAAGATAAATATATACTATGTCCAACTTAACAACTACAATACACAACAACTACATCAAGAGTAAACAGGTGAAGTGGTCAGTGTCCCATTAGGTAAAAAAGAGAGGGCACATCATTTGGTACGAGCCACAGGAGGCTTCACTCTACTGCTGCATTCCATGACATGACCTTAACCAAAAACTTGTTATGAAGAGGATGACCTCGCACAATGATATTCTGTGGTTTGGCCTTAGTTGTGAAGAAATAAAATTTTTAGTGGAGGGTCTGTCCAGTGCTGTACATCTAAGAGACAATAGTGACATCTGGTGTGCAGACTGACATTTGAAATGTAAGCTCAGACTGTTTGTGATTTGACATTTATTCCATATTAACGCTGCCAAGTAAAATAATGGTCAAATGGCTTATGTGCACTTTGTGCAGGCTGTCTGAGTTATGATTTTCACTGACATTTTGTGGTGAAGTCGGCCTAGTGGAACACTGGATTTTCCTCTGAAAAATGGGGAAATAACTTTGCAATAAGTGTTATGGTAATATTATTCATTAGACATCACCCTTTGAGATTTGCTATTTTTTGACAGGTTCCTACATATAACACTGATACAATTTAATTTTGGCATAAGAGTATTTATGATATTTATTGCCTTTTTTTTATCAGTATTATTAATTTATCTTAGATTTGGCTTTTTTCTAGAGGTCCCTTTTTAAAATTATTTTTATTATTTCCAAACATGAACTTTTTAAATATTTTTTTTTCAATTTAATATTTTCTCTCATTATTTGATATGTAAATTCCCTTGCTTATGTTATGAATTAGCAGTGACCTGAGTACTCTTTCAAATCATATTTTTCAACAATTGTACCCATCATATTTTTATCTATCAGTATGTTGAGTCACGTCTCGTTGTTTGTAACTGAATGCCAAACTAGACACTCATCTTGTTGCACAGCAAATCTACCTACATGTACAAATAATTTAACCGAAAGCCTGAAAAAATAAGGTGAATGCATTGAAATATGATGTTGAGCCAAAGATCTTGTCTTCTTGCTCCAGAGTAAGGCCTGTTTAGGCTCAGATGGCGTCATGTAGCCCTAGAATGTGTATTTATTTATTTGTTTTAAGACCTACTTGACGTCTGCGGTTTCCAGGTATTCTGCTCTGGACAGCAGAATCATCCCTCAGATTAAGCATGTTTCCAAACACAGCAAAGACCAAGACTTGACCTAATCAGAAATAAAAAAAAAAAGCCACATTCTCTCCTTCTTTTTGAGACAATGTTGCTTCTCATGAACAACTCTTTTTTTGAAGATTACATCTTGAAATGGGGGAAAATACCAAACCATATTTATTTTATTTTTTTAAAAAAGGTGATTTTTTTTTCTACTTTTTCTTCACTATCAACAGATTCACTTATACAGATATATAATATAATACAACTTAGTGAAAGACCTTCCAACCCTTATTTTTTATCAAATGTAATTAAATTTCTAGCCCAAATTAAGCCACTCTTACATAAGCTTTTGAAGGTACAGTACATCTGAATATATGTCAAGAGAAGCATGTCATACATATCATAACCTTTATCGTAATTATCATTTAACTTCAAAATGTCAGCTATACAGCAAAGGAATCACATATACGCAAATTAGGTTTTACTTTCGTTACTGTAAATAGTGAAATGTTGCCTGGCTTTGTAAAAAACTCGTAACTCAGTTCTAATTCTGTGAATATGTGCATTGTATCACCAGTGTATACTGATTATATACGTAACAAAAATGATACTCAGACACATTGAACACTATGATCCATCTGTTCAAATATCTCTAGGCTGGACAAAGGAAGGCAAGGAGAAAGACATTATGAAATTAAATTAATCTGCAGTATTTCACATTTACTGATGTTTTATTGGGAGGGAATTAAATGGCACATGGTTTAATTAACCTGTAATCTTTTGTGGTCCCTAATGAGAATGACCGTAACAGCATCTTCATACCTGCTTTTACTTATTTCTCACATGGCACAGATTAGGTCTGTTAAGTTAATTAAAATGTAGCATTAAGCTTCCTGAGTGTCTCACAACTTAAGGGGAATTTGAATGGAGTGCAGTAGAGGGTGAATTGGTATAATATTCTCTTCAACAACATTGCATCTAGTTGGAAACTTGTAGTCTTTCACTCTGGATGTTATAAATGGAGTGAATCGGGTACATGAAATGTTTACAGCACTTTCTGCCTTTCTCTCCTGTTGGAGTTGTGATGCTGATGATAAATTGTCAGCAACAGTGCAGAGAGGCAGAGTGATGAAGAGGATAAGAGGAAGACTTTGTGCCAATAAAGACAGAATGTTTTCCTCCAGTCTGAACAAGTCTGTGTGGCTAAAAGAGACACTGAAGAGGAAGCACTTCACTTTTTAATAAAATATTTACAATATTGTCCTTGCTCCACTCCAGGGATTTTTTTTACTTATTGCCTCTAGACCAATAAACATGTTCTGAATTATAGTTTATTGCATAGTTTTGTTTACTGGGCTACATGCACTCATTTTGATTTAGGGTCTTCTATATTTTGGCTTTATGATTTATGTTACAATGAATTATTGTATAACAGCAACAAACTTTTGTGTCCTCTTGATATGAGAGTCACTTTATCTGCCCTAAATTCTAATTTAAAGAATTAAACTAACCAAAATTAAAGTCTATGTCTTATAAATAAGGGTTTCAATGTTATTTCTTTCACATGTGGGCAGCTGGTGGGAGTGAAAACAAAGAGACAGTTAGGTTAGCAGTTGTTTGTGACTAATCACTATGTGATTATGTGAACAAATGTGTGTTTGTGACAATGACCAACAGCCATCCTGAGGTTTAAAAGTTTGGTGACATTTTAACACTGGTCTGGGAATGGATTTCTATAATGATGTCTTCTTTATTGTTTTGATTTAAACTCTTTGTCCTGACATTTTGACTGTAATTGTCATTTTGAATGGCGTGGACACTTTCCTATTCTCCACAAGTCTCTCTCTCTCTCTGTGTGTGTGTGTGTGTGTGTGTGTGTGTGTGTGTGTGTGTGTGTGTGTGTGTGTGTGTGTGTGTGTGTGTGTGTGTGTGTGTGTGACACTCTCTCCCTCTCAGTATTTTTATTTTTTTTCATGCTTGTGGAAACACATATTACATCACGACTGACTGCAACTCAAAGTTTCCTGGACAAGTAAAACGTCAGTGAAAGACAAATAAACAGCACAACTTGAACGTCATGCAAAGCAGACAGCTACATTTCTGATCCCCATCTCTCGCTCCTTCTCTGTGTGTGTAAGAGAGAAAACAAGGTCATAGAGACCGCAGTGTTTTGGTAATTACTCAGAAGTCTGCAGGGGGCGATGGAGGCTCCGCGCTAGCACTTTAAAAAAATGCAATATTTATGAGAATTTAAAAGAAACTACTGTTCACAGATACACATCTGCACTGGGCAGATATCCCGGATTAAACCCTGAGCTGATGTGTGAGGCACCAGGGAAGGAAACTGGAGGTTCTCTGGAACTAAAAATAACTCCAGTGTCTGCAGGAGTGAGACAGAGCGGTGGGAAGATAAGAACCACAAGGACAGACAGTACAGAAATATTGAATTTCTCAAAGTTTGTCTCCATGGCTGATGGAAGAGATATTAATCATTTCCACATCAAATGAGATCAAACCAGTGATGCATGATCCAAAACACATTTTTGATAGGCAAGTTTCTGACAAGGGGTGACATTCAGTCATTCCTCTGTGGATAAACACTTCAGTGACACCCTCCGATTTCCTCCACCACTGCCAAGACCAACAACTACCCCCTCACTGTGCCGTCATTTACTGCAATTTTTGGTACTGTTTGAAGAAATATGGTGGGAGTACGGCGTCATGTTTACCCACTCGATGATGATTTAACGCTCTGTCCTCACTGCCATCTCTAGTTGCATTTTTCTTTTAATTCCTACTTTGTAATGCCTGTACAAGGAATGTGCTTCACCAAACATCACACTTGTCCTTCTTTACTCATAATCTACATAATTTCCTCTGATAACCAGTAAATCTCGGAGAAAACATTTTTCCTCCGTTGAAAACCTCACCATTATTTTTGGGACCACTAACCACACGTACGTTTTGAAAAACATTATGAAAAAAATAAAAATGAGCACAAAACCCATGAATTATTTCTATGCATCATCCAACCATCCTTTTGTCTTTCTCTTCCCCAAGTAGTTCATGACTGTCATGGAATTCGAGAGGAGGCTCTCGGGTGGTGTCAGGACATATTTTATTTACCTTTCAAGTTAAATTAATGTAAAATGTGAGCGCACTGTACAAAGTGTCCCCACACTGGGTTGTGATCTCAAGATGGAATTTTACAGCACCATGATGCAATTTTTACTCTGTAGAGTCAATGCATTGCAAACATCGTTCTTTTTTGGTGATTTTCTATTGTATTTATCTTCCTTAAATTGCCTCCTGGGGGAAAAAAAATGAAATTTTTAAAAAACTGCACACAATATAAGTGGTGAAATAACTATCCGGTAACCATGTATGAATTAGCTTCCTTTCACAAACATACACTAAAATATGTAATTTCTATCATCAAACTCTTTTTTTTATCCCACCAGGGAAAATTTGACTGAAGTGAGACAAAGACCACACAATCATAAAAAAGTACACTATATGACATTATACAAAAATCATTAGTGCATGCAAATGCAAGATTGCTTCAAATAAGGGCCCAAAACCAGGTAAATACTGATAAAACCAGCTGAATGGTTCCATAGAAAAGAACATGACAAATTCATGAGAATAAAAGGATTAAAAGCCAAGTGTGGATGAGCAGCACGCAGACGGACAAAGCATGGGATTAAACAGTTCTCAGCTGAAGTGTGGATGCGTTTATGAAACACAGTGATGCCGTTTAATTTCCTCAGAGACTGTGTCTGAGTTGACATCATCATCACAGCTCTACATGATACTCTGTGTCTGCCACCTCTAATATAACAGTTCAGTCACGATGCAGACGCCTCGCTCCCTCTGTTGCTTCGCCTCCTCTTCACCTGTGCAGTGACTCAGGCATTTCTTCATAATCTGAATACTCTGACTGCACCTGCACCTGCACCTGCACCTGCAACACGTGGATGTGATTATCACGGGTTTCTCGTCAGATCAGTAGGGACCAGAGCTGCTTCTCTGCTCCTCCCTCACTATCAAACAGCTGCTTAAAGTCTCTCTCTCTCTCTCTCTGCAGGCAGCAGCTGCAGCTCACTGGTCGTCGTTAAAAGAGAGCAAGGAGGATTGCAACGGATTTTCTCCACAACAGCAACACAAACCCGGACGCAATGCAGGTGCAGTATACATTTGTTGTTTCATACTTTAATTTACTTGTTGCTGGAACAGTTTCTGATTCAAGATTATGAGATTAATCATGTCAAGGATGCAGTGGAGAAAGTCCTGCATTCAAAATTTCTGCAGAACTACAACTATAGATGGAAAAATAATAATAATTACACATAATAGAATGTAGTAGTATATCACTGAGATGTGTTTTACTTGTATTCATGCGTAATGTGTGATATAGCATTTACAAGTGATACAAGTAGTCAGTGCAAGTCTTTGGACTTAAAGTGACAGACAAAGCGTCACCACTGATGGACGTGACGGCAGGTGATATAGAGCAAGTTATAGTGAAATCATTGTTAGCAAAGAAAACCAGACTGAAAGAGCTGATGAAGACACTCATCTCAACTGTTTTCATGGTGGTGAGTTCATGCTCACAGGGATGTTATGACCTGAAAGCACCTTCTGTTCAGATCTCACTGTTGCGGAAATTGTTATGGGACAATTTATATTTTAGAACTGAGTTGACATGTTGTTGTTTGGATAATGAAAGAATGCTTTTTTTTTTTACCATTATACGTTTTTACGTTATAACTCAATATGACGGACAACTGAAGGAACTGCATATGTAGCATATGCATATATGGATGAGAAAGCTTCATGCACTTGAAAATGCATCCATGCATATTTATTTCCCAAGTGTGGTGTCTGCCATTGATGCATACAATATGATTGTGTGCACGTGTGTGTATTTGGTTGTTTGTGTCTCCTTTGGACGGTCTATCAAGTGTCAGGCTGTTTTACTGGTCGTCATCATTCACCTCTCAGCCGCAGCCAACTCAAATCTTTTATTGATGCAGTTTTAAGGAGTGTGAATTATTGAGCAACACTCTCTTTGGGATCATTTCATATTCAAAGAGGGAGGGTAGGGACCAAAGGGAGCTTCCCCTGATAGTCCACTGGTTTATTTTCACCACAAATTCTTTATATTGCATCCTCAGCAGCCTCTTAAAGAAGGCTGTTTAATTCATACAGCCCCATATCTCATGTGTGAGACTACAGAGACAGTGCAAGGAGACAAGGATGAGAAAAGCCAAAGGAAAATAAATTAAACTGTCTCCTGAGAATGAAACACTAAAATGAGGAAACAAGCCTTTGAACAAAAAAAAAAAAAAACAGCTAGAAAAGCTGAAAATAAAGAATTACTGGAAAGAATATGCCATGCAACGACACCGACCATGAACCAAAGTGGCAGAAAAAAAGCAAAAATGTCACAGCTGTCATTTCAACACTTTTCATATGCATTTAATGCATAATTGTATTATTTTATAGTCAGTGGTTTGTATTTGAAAATGCAAGGCTACATGGTCAGTGAAAAATTAATGTGAATATAGAAACACTGAATGTGTGTTCAATGTCTGATGATCCGATGAAAATAAACGGAAACATAATAGCCTAGTACGTGTTTCTATTCTCAGACAAGCTCTTGTTACAGCAACAATAGATCTTTTTTTTTTATTTTTTACAGGGCTGCTGTACATTAATTGATTTTCTTATACCTATAGTTTTAATATCAAGGGGCAGCAGCTATGATGTCACCCATAGGAATCTGATTTCTCATTTGAAGTCTCAATATTCACCATTTGGTCAGTGCTAAGTTGATGTTTCGTAAGTGGAAGTTCACACCAAGCACAACCAGGCACCTTTTGAATGACACCAGCTGTCAGTCACACTGGTCTCCACTCGTATGTGTCATGTATTTTCCTCTAAATGGGAACATAGTTTACAAAATACTCATAATTCTCTAGTGAATTAGTCCTGAAACTAGCAATCAAGACATTAACTTCTCAAGAAAGAAACATCATAAATCAAGTGAATAATAGGTTCATCGACCTTGCAAACCCAGTTCTTTTAATACCAAATGGAGTCGCCCCCTAGTGGTTATTCAGTCTGTTCGTATTTCCTGCTTGGCTTCAGAAGGGAACTGGTAGACTTTCTCCTGTCTATTTTTTATATACAGTATGATGTGTGGTTAATATGCAGACACCAATGTTTATTGGTGCAAAGAGTCTGCAAGCACTTCAGAAGACAGAACTAAACTCTTTATAACAGATATTCATACAAACTTGGAGGTGTTTCTGTGTTCAAGTATTGATTACCACGGTTCTGATCAGTCTGTTTGTGAAAAAAAGTGTCCCAAAGTAACTTTACATTTCAATGTGGGGAAAATGTGCCGCATTTATATAATTATCTAAATTTAAATAAACATCACACACTAGAAACGATGGCATATAAAAAATTGCTGCAGTGTAATTAAAAAGAAATGTGCCCCTGAAGTCTGATCTCTTTTGGCAGATGGTTCCAGTATCTTGTGTCCATCTCTATTTGTTTTCAATCCCTGGAGTAAATGGACAAACTCACAGAGCATATCAGACTGCATCCTGACTCATCAGAGGGAAAAGCTCAGATATACAGTAAAGAAAAAAAAAAAGTGCATTGAAGTTAGGCTGTTCTGTGCAACACATATTACTCTGGATCACAAGGTTGTTTGGTGAAAGTGTTTTCAATGTCATGTGACCCACTGATTCCAAATCATATCTCATATTATTTCTCCCCTGACCTGGACACACCTACATATTTACTGGATTATAGACTGTCCTGTATTTTTGGTCTGTTTTCTTCTTTTAAGTTTCAATAAACATTTTGTTTAATAGTTTCCATGTTGCAAGACCTGCACCCAGGCTAATAAAGCATCTTAGATTTTATCTGAGTTAGGGTTAAAGTTACCCTATTAAGGTCAAATAACATGGAAACTAATGAGTGGATGTTTTTCCAGGTGTGGGTGTGGTGCTTGTTTTCTTCGGTCAGGTCAGGTGATTCTTCTTGTATGAGCTCATAAACAGCAAGGACACACCATAAGGTTTAGCCTCTGTGTACACAGAAACACAGAAGCTTCTCTTGTTTCTTCAGGCCAATGAGAAGGTGGTGGATGGCAGTTTGTTCCCTGATGCCAATGGAAAGGACCCAAACCCAGGCGAACAGACCGAGGGATCCAAGTGGCAGAAGCCACGGCTCTCCCGTAAATCTCTGATGAAGTGCTGTCTCGTCAAGTGGATCATCGCCAGCACCACACAACAAGGGCCAGGTAGTACCATATGGAGGAAACTCTACAAAACAGGCGAATGCCACAACACACTGCATTGAATACCAGCATGAGAGTACGTAAGAGTGGGGAAAGAGGGAGAGTCAGCTGGGAGGTGGGCCTTCTATCTCCTGTACTACAGAATACATACATTTTACAGCAGTGGCCCCATTTGCAGTATAGACATACATTCAAAATTCAGTGCTCATAACTTTCCTTCTCCCTATTCATTCCCCAAATGCCAATTCACTGTAACAGCCACTCAGTCAATGAATGAATGGCTGCTACAATCACTTTAACTGTACTTTAAAAGCAATGTGCTTACATTAGCCAAGACATTTACAACATTCTTAAAATCCATAGAAAGATCTATTTCTATTCATAATAACCATTCATTTTGGTCACTCTAAGTCTGCTAGGGTCAGTTTGACTCCGCACAGACCGAAATGAGCCAACTGTGGATCCTCCTCGTAGAACATCACTGTCCAGTTCAGTTGGTGTCTCACTCTTGTCATTTTGTCTGGATGGTCAGATTGACTTATTGTCAGAACAATTTATTTGTGATTAGTGAATTGATAAGATAAACTCACTTGTTTGCAGGGATGACCTGCTGTGGTCATCAAGACTCATTTATTGCTGACTTCATTCTCTTCTAACAGACCGACAGTAAAAGTGCCAGATTAAATGTCCCAATGACAACAAACCATCCCTTTTAAGTGTTTGGTCTGTAAGTCAGAGATGTTATACAATCATGTGTCTCAACATCCATTTAAATGATATAGCTTTTTATTGATTTTATTTATTTCTTTAGCTACATCTACAGCAGATATGAAGTAACAAATATTATTTAGTAAATAAGTCACTATAATTACATTTTTTACATATTTACTATTTGTAATCATCAGACCATTAATAGCAAACTGAAAGGCACTGAGCTGTATTCATTACAGTTTCCTATGTTTCATTACTACATTATTTCATCGCCATCTGCTGGTTTGTAGACATTATAACACTTGATTTTCTCCTGCAGTTTTATCAGATGATGGTAGTTTACACTGACCCTCATACTAGAGTGTTGTTGTTGTTTTTTTCTGAAAATGATAGGTCTTTTGAGGTCGAGAACCAACACAACAGACAATACAAGATGTATTTTGCCATCACCAGAAAAATCCTAATACTTGATATGAATTTGTGGACTACACAGGCAGTTGTCACTGTGTCTTGAGTTTCTTTGTTTTCTGCCATATACATTTGTTTACAGCCAAATAAGCTTGGTTTCATGATCGATCACTAAACAAAGTGACTGGTATATAATTGGGCCTATATTTGGTTTTTGTTCCTTGTTGCAGGCTGTTGTCTGATTTCATGTGAGTAAATGGATCTTCCTCTGTGGCAATGCGTTATTTGGCTAAACTGCGTCAAAAGTGTAAGCTTTCTGTCAGGTCATATCAGCTGTTGAACAGTGGAGTGAGGTTTGCATTCTATAAAGATAATTAAACTCTTGCAGTATAAATGCTATCAACGCCATTTAGGTGGGAGTCCCTGAAGTAATGAGTGTTTTCATTAAAATTTGAAGCTTAATAAAACCGGAACAGAAAGTTAATGAAGGGCAAGTGAAGCCATCTCCTTTCTTTTTTTGCCTGGTTTGTGGATGAGGTTTCTGCAGAAACGTGATATAACCCAAATCTCAAATACCTATTTAAAAGCAGTATAGCAGGAAAATGCTAAAAGGGTATAAAGTTAATAGTTTTTAATTGTATGACAAGGACTTGAACTGAACTGTAAGTGATAGTTTTTGCTTGATGGGCTCAGGCTGTGAGCTGTAATGTTGCTCTTGCTGCCTATGAGTGAAACTGATGGCTGCACTGTCGGCATCTCTGGGTGCTTAAGCCACCACACTCTTATCTGTGTTTAACAGAAGAGCGTTGATAGTTCAGCACTTACGGTGCATTAAACATTACAATGTTGCATTATTTTTATGGGAGACCCACATGAGCTCATGCACGACCGCATGCATTTGGCAAAGTGCAATTAGCATACCCATTAGAAATGATGTAAAAATCCACAGTGGTTTGTAATAAACTTGCAGAATGGTAGAAGAAAGACAATTAAGTCATTTATTTACATAGCACATTAGAACAACCGGAGTGGAGACAAATTGATTTACACAATACAATCAATGATAAGGCTAATTATGAAAAATACATCAAAACTGTGAAACACAGTCAGACTGCTTCAGGATTAAAAATACAAGGTTAAAAAGCTATAAATTAAAGGGCTAATGGGTCTTTTTAGTGTTACACTGGCTGAAGTACCCCTGTGTAGTTTCCCTGTTGGGGAGAAAAGAATTCACTGTCTGTCACTGTCATCATTTTCCTCATTTTTCCTCTCTTTTGGTTGAGATGTTTTTGAGAGGTTTCCTGAGGCTTTTTAGGTCTGATATCAGTCAATATTTCCTCAGTGTGGGAATCGCCAGTGATATCATGATACAATGTTATCACGATATTGAAATCACAATACGATATTATCATGATACTCCAAAACATCATGAGTATTTGAGAAATCCTATTTCTTATACGCAACACAATTGCTTTAGTGAGAGTAAGCACTTGGCACCATCTAATGGACTGAAACTTCAACAGATTTTTATTTTTATGCTGTCTCAAAAGTGATAATATTCCACTCCACATTTAAGACATTTAGGTCATTTTTTTGTCTTAATAGAATACATTTCATGCATATAAGTGATCCTGTATTTGATTGGTAACCAGTGCATTTGTTTTAGAACAGGAGTGATATTTTGTCCTTTTTTTTTTTTTTTTTTTTTTTGACGTTTGAAGTCTGGCACCTACAGCTTTTAACAATCCAATACACAAGATTTTGCAATAATCTAAGCTAGTGGAAAACATAACTGTTTCTACATCTTTTCTGTGTAAAAATTACTCTAAATTACCTACAATTCATAGTTGACCCACAATGTGAGGAACCTGTTTAACTAAAGTGAGAACACCAAGATTTCTGACTGCAGAGTGCGAGCGGTTCAAAAAGGGGACCAAGTGCGCTGCTCAGGCTTGTGATAAACAACAATAAAAGAACATACATCAGGCAGCTGAAGACATTTCTGCTCACTTATAAAACAAATTATTTAAAAGAAAAAGCATTCTAAATATTAATACATCACTCCTGTAACAGCTCTCCATCAACACACAAAGATCACAATTTTATGACCTTAGGAAAAATGTATGATTTATAAAAAAATGTATTTAATCAAAGCTGCACAAGAGTTCATGTTTCTGCAGTTAATAATAAACCTACAACATTGTCCTTACAGTGCTTTGCAGCCATTGTACTTTATAGCATATAGCATTATTCTAGGTCATTAGTTATTTCAGTAGTTGTTTGACTCAGACATTAAGCGCAAGCCCATTTAGAGTCTCTAACTTACATAAACCCTCTTCGGCCATTGGAATGCATTTCTGGACGGCTTTCTCCACCTGCTCCGGCAACAATATTTTATTTCCCAACAATTGATTTGCCCTCCACCACCACCACCACCAACCTTTCCTACTTAAACGGAGTCCATTATGTTGTGCAAAGTCATCAGTAGTGAACTATACTCACATTGGTTTTTACTCTCATTTGTCCTCCACCACAACATTATCATTATGCAAAGGCACACAACAAGAAACAAAATGCATTTAGGGACTGCCAACGCTCGTGTGTTATGTTACAGAAGCCAGAAACACTGACCTGTGAACTGAGTAACACATCAACTTTACTATTCTTAACTACAAAGTCATAAACAAAGCTGTTTTTACTGTCACAGTGGCCACATTGTTTCTAGGCTCTGAGTTATTGAGCCTGAATATTGCTGAATGACCCAGCAGACACAGAGCAGCGCCACAAAGGGCAGGGCAGGCTCCTTCATTCTAAGTGCATATCCCAAACCATCAGTGGATGTGGATCAATGCTTAGTTTTACAGCTGTGCATACTTGAAATGACTGAGCAAATAAAGACAGCTCATACTGTCAATCAGAGTCTATTAGTAAAGAAATTCCTTCAGTAACAACCCCCCCCACACACACACACACACATACACACACTCACCGCTCAGGACAGAGTGATGGAGGATGTGGAGGAAGCAGGGGTGGAGTCCCTGAGTTGATGGAGTTGCAGGAGTGATCCTAAAATGAATCGGTCCAAGACATAAAATGCAGCTGAGTAGAACCAGAGATGGATTGTTGGCGGGTGGAGATAGATTTGGATCATTTTGGGCAATTAAGACTCTATGAATTTCATTTGTCTTTGCAAGACCATGTGACGGACTTTGACCTTGTTCATATAGAAGAGGATGCTCTCCACTCACTCTAAAAGAATGTTTCTTTTTTTCCTCCCTGACCGGTCAGTGGTTGAAGTCATGGGTTTCATTTAAGTGAATATAATTGCTGATGCCTGAACAAAAGCGCTGATCAAAGGAGGCAGCTGGAGAAAAGGAGATGATTGGCAGCAGGTGGCGTTGGTGGATGCAAGCTGTTCTATCAAATTATCTATTTAGAAACACAGAGGGGAAATAATTTCTTTTAAAACACGCTTTTGTACAGGTCATATCTAATGCAAGGCAAAGATGGGGTTGGAGGGCATGGAAATACTTGCCATTATTGTTGTGATTGGACTGTTTATTATCGTGCTCAAACAGTTTGGCATTTGGGAGCCCTTATCATTGGAAGGTAAGACATTAAGGTGTTCTGTGCAGCCATGAGATTCCCAGGCATTGTTGTTAGGAGTAATCGTAATAACAGATCATAGAAAAGGAAATAGTTCAAAAATACATCTTTACGTTTGAATTTGTGATGAATACATTTTAATGGTCTGCAAAAACAGCAACAATTGCAAAGTTATTTTTTCACTATGCAGAGCATGATAAAATGTGCATCTGTCCTTTTAAAGGCATGTTAACTGTCTTGGCAGATTTTAATAACGTATGAACATTCTGTGACCTGGGACTTTCTTCTTCCCCTCTGATTTCTTCATTGCTCCTCCACTCCCTCCCTTGTCTTTTTCAACTTTCTATTTCAATTTTCAAGACGGTGAGTACATATGCCTCCAGTGGTAGTTTAATTTTATCCTTTCCCTCTATTTATATGTCTTCTTCTTATAGTTTTAAAACATATTTAAACAGAACTTTTATCCCTTTTGGCTGATTTGTAAAACTTTTCTATGTTAGGTATGCTGTTAAATTATCCCTATTTCCTTGCTGTTGCTTTATTAAGAAGTCAGTTCGTTTTTGCAAAAAAAAAATAACTCTTGATCATAATTTTCCCTCTTCACCTTTTTACCTCCACCAAGCATGATGAATTTTTTACCAGCATTTGTCTGTCTGTCTGTGTGTCGCTGTAGCTCTAAATGTTTTGGGAATGTGGAGAGAGACGGTTAGATTTTGGTGGTGATCCACATATGGATCCAAATTCGGGATTTTATAAAGACAGCTGTTGGCCTTGGCGGAGGTTTACACTCTCTGATTTCTTTCTCTTGTTTCATCCTTTTCAACAATTACATCCAGTTTATGTGTATATTCTTCTTACTATGTTTTATCTCCCTCCCGTTTCCTTGTCTCACTATTTCTTCTTCAACCTCTCCTCCATTTATTTTTGATTTGTTAAGATGGTGAGCATTTTGAGTTGAGTTTCTTCACCTCCCATCACATTATTTTACAATATTTGACTCCCCCCTTCCCTTTCTTTACTTTTATTTCTTTCTTTCTTGTTTACCCATATTTCCTGCCTCTTTTTCCTCCCCTTCCTGTATCCCACCTACCTCGATATTTTTTTGTTTGTTTCCCAATGACAGATAGCAGTGACAGTGACCTCGAACTCTCCATGGTGCGTCACCAGCCTGAGGGCCTTGATCAGCTCCAAGCCCAGACCCAGTTCACCAGGAAGGAGCTTCAGTCACTTTACAGAGGTTTCAAAAATGTATGAAGACAGTCAGGGAAGTTTTTATTCAAGCAACAAATGTGTCAACTTAAACTGATGAATTATAAACTAAGGAAAGTATTATATTGTGTTCACACCAAAACTGTGGACAAGGTTAAAACTTAACTAAATTTGTCTAAAAAAACAAACCAAAAAAATTAAGGAAATTATTATTCAACTTCTAGGCACATTTTAAACTTAGCCATGGACTAAGGACCCCCATTCATCAACTGAATAATTATAGTATCAGTCACTGTCTCACATTCAGCCATAAGAGCATTCATGATGCACTGTATGAAAACCACTTCTTTTGTCATTTAAGCCCCACTCATGTTTCTAGATTTCCTAATTCTCCATCCCCTGATTAGCTTTCCTGGTACAGACACTGTCTCTCTGCTCGTCTGTCTTGTTATTGTGTTACTTGCCTGTTTTTGGTGGCTTGATTTCGACTTTCAGTTCACCGTTAAGTACTTTGCTTGTAATAACTACTGTAGATTGGTAGATGTAGATGTTTGAACTTTTATACAGTGTCTCTGAGCTATGCATTTGAGTTAAGTCTTAGTTAGGTCAACCTGTATTTTATTTCTTCTGTTTACAAAATGAAAACTTAAAAGCTTGTTTGCCTCTGTAGGTTCTTTGAGTGTAATGAAACCATTGCTTACATGTGCATATATGTAGATTTAAAAATAAGGAATGAAAAATGGTTTCACATGACTCAACATTCTGGCTTTTAATGACAGATATATTATCTTTTTTGATAGTAAACCGATATTGAGATATCATATTGTAGAGATGACCATCTTTTTAATCCTATATTAAAACTAGAGACATCATGGAGAAGGATTAATCCCAGACTAAGGACGAGAGTAGCAGCCTGAAAAACATGTCACATCAGTAGATTTTAAATTTTAAAGTAGCTTCTCTGTGTCTTACATGTGTTTTTATAATTACTAACATAAGAACATTTACTCTTATGCCAGTACACGTAGTACTGGATTTCATAGTACTTGTTAATATAGAGGAGATAAAGGTCCCCACTTAGTCAAAGTTCTTACATTACTAACAAAAACATTTTTTTGTACGTTTACATTTTCATAGGAATGTCCCAGTGGACTTGTGGATGAAGAAACATTCAAGAACATTTACTCACAGTTCTTCCCTCAAGGAGGTAAAGTATGTTATTTAGAACTGTTAACCATAAAGAGTCCAGTTCAGTTTATTGCCGGACACACAGTCCAAAAATAATACACATGGGAGTAACGTAATAAAGGTCGAACGACATCTCATTTTACTTTTGGGAGTCTGCCACTTTGACTAGCAATACACAGTTAATTTCTGTCCTTTTTATACTAATCAAAGTCAACTAAAGGACTATCATGGAGTATCAAATTTGCCAATACTTGAACATGTTCAACAAAAACACAACACAGAAATCAATACAAAGTTAAAAATTACAATCAATAACAAATTGTGAAGTCCTTAAAAAAAAAAAAATATATATATATATATATATATATATATATATATAGTATATGGTGGGGGGGGTCACACTGTTGTGTGTATATTCTTTGTTTAAAATTTCTATAAAATGTCACATTATAAAAAAATATAAATATATATAAATAAGGTTTAAACTAAAAGTAGGTTTAGCTATAAAAAATATACAGACAAAAGAATACAAGATGATAATAAAAAAATTTAAAGGTATATATATAAAAAAAGTAAAAAATAAAAAAATTGAAGGTTAAGGAAGTTTAAATACAAAAAAATAATTTCTTACAATTATTCCCCAACATTTCATGGTCATTTGCATCCCTTAGATGCAACCACGTACGCACATTTTCTGTTCAACGCCTTCGACATGGACAGAAGTGGCTCCATCCGCTTCGAGGTGAGTCCACAAACATGCGATCCTTCACCTCCCTGTAGACGAAGTGTGATTTCAGTTTGTTGAACCTAATTTTGATGAGCAACAATGATCTTTGTTTTACAGGACTTTGTGTTAGGGCTGTCTGTGTTGCTCAGAGGCTCTGTGACAGAGAAACTCCGATGGGCATTTAATCTGTACGATATTAATAAAGATGGCTACATCACTAAAGAGGTACTGTCAAGGTTCTCCCCCATCAGATCAAATCATCTGTTGCACTGTGTGGATGCACTTTATTTCTATCCGTTTGCTTCTGTTGTTGATTTCTGTTTGTTTATTTTTCTTTAACTGCAGGAAATGTTGGCAATAATGACATCCATATACGACATGATGGGCAGGTATACTTTACCCAGTGTACGAGACGATTCCCCTTTCGAGCATGTGGAGAAGTTCTTCCAGGTGTGTTATCTCTGAAAGTACCATACAGTCAATTCACTGGTATGCAGTGTAGGTAAAAAATATTACATACAAATATTTTACTGCCATATCCTTTATTGCTGTACCTGTTTATTGTTTTGTTCCTTTAGTGAGAGAGATGCTAGAGAAAAACCAAAGGAAAAACCAAACCTGAAGACAGGAGATATCTTCTATTACATTTTACATCAGAATCAGAAGGAGAAATGGAATTTGCTTTCATTTGATGAATAAGAAAATACACAGAAAAAGGAAGTTCTCCACAAGGAGAATGATAAAGACTAAAACAAATGACAAATTCAATAAGAGATAAGCTAATTCCATTTTTTAGAAACACTGCATATCAGTTAGTGTCATAACACTTATTTTTATATTTGCACTTACTTTGGCAGCAGTTCATACTACAATACAAGCATTAACCTCTAAACACACAAAAAAATGTGTGCACATACACTGTATGGACAAAAGTATTCAGACGCCTGACCATAACACCAACAGGGACATTAGTGACATATTCAAATACGTATGCAGTCCTTTCGTATGGAGTTGGTCCACACTTCTTGGAAGATTTTCCTCAAAATTTTAAAGTGTTTCTATGGATACTTGTGCCCATTCATTCTTCAGAGCATTGATGAGGTCAGGCACTGATGTTGGATGTGAAGGCCTGGCTCTCAATCTCTGTTCTAGTTCATCCCAAAGGTGCTTGTTGGGGTTGAGGTCAGGTCTCTGTGCGGGCCAGTCAAGTTCTTCCACACCAAACTCATCAAACCATGTCTTTATAGTCCTTTCTTCGTGCACTGGGACAGAGTCATGTTGGAATAGAAAAGGGTCTTCATCGAACTGTTGCCACAAAGTTGGAAGTATTATATAATATTGTCCAAAATGTCGTGTGAACAGGGGTGGGCACATACTTTTGACCATATAGTGTATTTTTACTGCCAAACAATGTCCACTCTCTACTTTCACAAACTGTTTGTAACATCCCGACTTGTTTTTCACTCTAATCTACTGAATGTGTGGGTGTTCATATTTATTGGGTAAGACATATTTTCCTCATGTTATTTCCACATTAAAAGTCTCTATTCTGCATACATGTGACAGAAAATGGATCGCAACAGAGATGGAGTGGTAACAATAGATGAATTCATAGAAACTTGCCAAAAGGTAAAACCCATAAAGCTTTAAACCGTGCTGATTGGCTAACTTTAAAAGCACATGCTTCTTCTTTTTTTTTTTTTACTGTACATCTGTTTTTGTCACCAGGATGAAAATATAATGGCTTCCATTCAACTCTTTGAGAATGTCATCTAGTATCTTTGGACAAAAGTGGACCAGTAATGCTGACAGAGTGCTCCCAGGCCTGAAATGACATCCTTCATCCTGAAGAGTCATGCAACACATTTCCTAAAGTTTAATACAAACACCCCTATTTTTCCAGGCAAAGTCTGAGCAGAAAACTCACCAGATCACTTGAAGAAATGTTTATTTGCATGACAATTTACTTTTTTCTACACATGGAAAAATAAGCCTTATCATTGCTACAAGAGCATGAGTGATTGCCCCACTAATTAAAGCATGTGATGCAAACCACCGTCAACACAAATAAGGGGGGTTGTGGTTGTAAGATTTTGAAACGCAGGCATAAGTGGGATGCAATTGTATTGCACTGCAAAGAAAGTAGTCAGATGTTTATATTAAGTCATTATATAAATTTGACCCTACACCTGCTGACATAAATGTTGACATTCATTGACGATCGAGTATCATCTTTTTTTAAGTTCCTCACAGACAGTAATAAACCTTAAATGTGCCCAGATTCTCTGACTTGTTTTATCTCTTGGGTTGTGTCCACTAATGTAATATCTAATCTGTATAAATGCTGGTATCTACCATACGGCTGCATTCAGTATGTTGTGTTGAATTTGAACATGTGGGCCTACAAAGCTACAAAAACACAGTTGAACAAAACATCGTTTGTCCAAACTGTGCCCTGAGGTGGATCCTCTAAACCTATGACACAAAGAAAAGAGAAAAAAAATTGATGTTGCCTGATGAGATCGTCTGATAATTCTTAGCATATGAACCAATCTCATATTTCTGAACAATCGTCTCTCTTGTTCTATATCCTTTGGGCTATGTCTTACTTCTTTGCATCATCGTTGTAAAATGGTGCAGTTTCCTGTTGCCTGCTGTTTCTGGCAGTTGATTTTTTCTTTCACTACAAATGCTCAGTTGTGATGTGTGATGAATCTTTCCTTTGAATTTGTAGAAGCATGCCAAAGATTCCACTTGTTTTTCTGGGCCAAATGTTGGCACAAAAAAGACACTGAACCTTGCATTTTATGTTTTTATTGAATTACATTTCATAAATGAAACAATTAGTCCCAACAATCATTTAAGCACTACCGCAAACACTAATTTAATGGTCAAGATGCTGATTTTTATTTTTTTTTTAAATACCTTGTGGTTCTGTATTTATAGTTGTAAAAGTTATTCATTTATATTTACAAAAAAAGTCAGTAAGTCACTGTTTATCATAATGTGTTTGTTTGCATACACATTTGCTGTATCATGAGATACTAGGTGTCAAAATTTGCATGTGAATTGCCACATCATCAAAAATCATTGAAGCTCATCTGTATTATTGATCAATAACCAATAGCAATGCAGGATTTGTTTTGGGGAGGAGCTGTGCTGGCTATTGTGTGGATGTTGGCATGGAATTGATATTGAAAACCAACATTCAACTCTACTTCATTTGTTGCGATTGGAAAAAAGGACCAGTGCTGCAGCATCACCACGCCTCTGCTTTACAAAGGTACCTAACATATTTAACCCATACTCAGTGCATTCTTATATTATCAACACTAATTTATGTTATTTATCTGATTATTTTACCTGTTGGTTTTAAACTTTATGGGTAATTTTAATGTTTCCAAACTTGTATTGATGTAATTTAATGTTTTACAAAAACCTATGGTAATGCATTCATCTGAGACAGTAAAAACAAATACACTACCACTGGGAAAAACGCATCACTCCCACAGACGCATAATGGTCAGTTAATCCATGTGTTGACAGAACGTGTGGATTGTTCTGGATGTCTTTTATGTTAGTGCTGATGTGACTTTGGATGTACAATGTAATTTGAACAGCCAACACTCTGAAGGGTCCAGTGTGTAACATTTATGGGGCCTAATTTTCAGACTCTTGCCCATATCCATGTTTGTACAAGTGTATAATTGTGTATAATCTGAGGTACATTTGTGTTTTAAAGCGGATGCTTACCTCCCATGAAGAAATGGCTCCATCCACATACATCTAAATATTTAAATCAGCAAGGAGAAAGAGAAAATGGCAGAGAGGAGATCATTTTGAAAGAACATTAACATCCTCTTCTGGCCTACAAAGACCACCATAGTTCTTTGGCACGATTGGGAACAGGAATGGAGGAGTCCCTTTGTTGCACTCTGCTATCTCACTATTTGATGTCACTGAGTCCTGCACAATTAACCTTTAATCCCTATAATATACCGTCTAAAAATAACTAATATTCTGATTTAATGTGTTTTTGCAGAGTAATGGCTGACCAGCAGAAGCTTGCCTCAATGTGGGTGTGGTTGTTGCTTATGGCAACATTGTGCCCAGGTGCACAGTATGTGTACAGTAAGCATGGAGGTGTCTTCAAAGGTAGAGGAAAGGGTGACAGCAACAAAGTACCTCCCTCTCAGAGCAAAGGCCTCCCCAAGCAGGGCCTGAAGTTGGCAGGAGCAGCTGCAGCTGGTGTTCTGGGGAGCACAGGCACTGGGTATGGGCTGGGGTTCCTTGGGAAACCTAAACACAGCCCTGGGAATCATCCTGGCCATAGATCCACCTCTGAGGGAGATCAACTGCTTTACTACAACCAAGGCCAAGGATTTCACAACCAGTCTCTGTGGAGAGCCTTTAGAAATGCAGCTGCCCCTGCGTCCTCAACTAACTTGCTCTTTCTCACATTTGGACACGTGGTGTCTTTTCTTGCAGCCTGGGCAAGAGGTGATTCATTTATGCTCTGATCACTGGAATGTCTCACCCAATCAAACTAAATTAAAACTCCTTTAAATGGGCTTTTCATCCTGTCCTTTCTTATTAATTATGGGATGATTATGTTGGTGCAAGTCTTAAATTCATATTAATATATGGTTAACTTTATATTATTGAATATTATGGTGATGTTTTCATCCAGCAGGAAGATCATAGGTTTTTAGCAACATCAGGAGACAAATAATCTGCAGTTTAAAATGCACGTTGATTATTTTAGCATCTGCTTCCAGTACCTTAATCATTATGCATTCACTTGTACAGTATCCCATATATCTGATGCAACAATGAACAAACTGATAAGGAATATTGGCTAAACAGCCAATACTACATATTCCTTGGGGGAAACCTTTGACTATAGTGCTACAGCCAGTGATGAGTTTAATTAACAATTCATTAGCCAATTATTTCCCCAGTTAGTAATTTAAAATATCTAAATTCAAACATTTCCTAATCTAGAAACAAATAGTCCACAAAGCAAAATAAGAATGAATCACAAGTAACTTCATATAGTCTATTTTTCAATCTAAAATCATAAATGAGATTGTGTGACAGTGTCTGTGAAATTATGTTAATTAGTCAAATGTGTTTATTTATTTATTTATTTTTAGTTAATGTCCATAACAAATCTTTAAACCATATAATCTTGATATTGGGCAAGTGGAGCTCACAAAAATGAGAAAACCACGAACCAAAAAACAAAAACAAGATGATGTAGATGTTCACAATCTTACAAAATATCCAGTCCAAACAGGAAATAAGTACACACAAATTGTGCAGCAAAAACATTTTTTCAAACTGAATTTTGCCAGAACGTACAAAATGGCATAAATGTGGGTGTAAAAGAGAACAACTAAAAAAGAAACAACTAAAAGAAACGTGAAATACTTACTAATTATAGAAAGACAAGAAAACAAGAATCATCACAAAATAATATGTATATGTGTCACTTTCAGGTATACCATACAGTGGCTAGACAGACTCTACTACACTTGGCTTGACATGTTTCAGACATTTAGGTTAGTACACGCATTTCATTTAAATGAGGTTATATTTATCCCCAAGAATGTTGAGAAATCACCCTCTGGAAACTTCAAGTCAGTGCTGTTGCCTCCATTTACTAGCATTTGTGTGTGAAACTCAGTGTGACCTTTAAGGGATGTTGCAAAGTTAGAATAGTTATGAAACTCTGCAAAAAGCCCTAATAAAAAAATCACTGCACAGAGTAAAAGCACCCAATTCAATTGAAAGCAAAGTGACCATTCTCAGCAAGAAGCATCAACACCACTTCAGGCATCCTGCTTCCACTCTCAAGAGCCATTTAGATGCAATCTGGGACTTTACAGGCAGCAAAACAACAAACAAAACAAATAATAGAGCAACATGTACATGAGCGAAATGACAGACCTATTTTAGAAGTATTCAAACGTGTAAATAATTCAGGAGCAACTGAATTTGGCAAATGCATTTTACATCATGCAGTCCAGCTGCTCCTGAACATAGCTACCAAAGTCTCCCAGTTTAAATAATGTTCCTATATCCTTTTTTGTATCTAGTGAAAGTTTAATTTTATATTAAACTCATTCTCCCATATTTTGTTACAGATGAAAGATGAATATATGTCCATTATATTCAGTGTATAAAGGTCTGATACATTCATATTTCATACAGTAGCAGATGCAACTATTGTCATAATAATATGCCACAAAAACACAAACCCTGTGTTTCTGGTGCTAAATAAGAGAGAAGCAAAATATCTCTGATTTTAAACTGACTGGTGCATCGTCACACGTTTATAGCATCGTCCATTTTTATAGCTTTTGTTAGTCTGCAGTGACACAAAATGGCTCACTAAACATGACAAAAAAGAGCTTTTACAGGATCTACACAGTTACGTGAAGACAAATATAGCTAAGTAGATTGCGGTCATGCACATATAATGGAGGAAAAAAGAAACCAATATGGGGTTTGATGAAAAAGAGGATAATTATTCTCACTGGAGAAGGAGCATGCTGGACAGGAGCATGGCAAGAGAGGTGAGCAGCTCAACTAGCCCATAGCTCAGAGGGCTGCTGCGATTCTGGGGCTTTCGTTCCACCAGATATTGCGCTGAATAATCCATGTACTTCTCCACACAGCGACGCATCTTCATTTGCTCAATTAGAGCTGGGTATCCAATTTCTTCAATGCTTACGGTGTCATCATCCTGCTCAGTGTCTCCACTGTTAGAAGTAGGAGAGCTGTTACCCGGATTTTTCAGAAGGTCAGTCCTGTTCATACAGCCTTCTATGAAGCTGTCATAAGACTGTGCCCGTGGTGGGATTTTGTACTCATAATCACGGCCATAATCCTTTTCATCCGTGGAGTGGGAGCCATAACGACGGTACATGTAGTTGTTGTAGTAGTACTCCTCTTCTGGGCTGCGGAAGTTGAAATGTGGACGAGGGAAGCGCCCTAGACCATATCCAACGGCCATTCCAGCCACGGCACCAACACCTGCTGCAACAATGGCTTTTTTGGCAAAACCCGATGACTTCGGTTTGTATCCCATGTTCTGCACAGATCGAGAGAATGGTGACCCTCCCATCCCATAACCACCATGTCCATATCCTGGTGCTCCACCAAAATGTGGACTGTGGATCTTATTATTTGGGTTCCAGTTAGGGTAACCTGGGTACCCACCACCGGCTGCTGGATACTGGTTAGGATATCCTCTGCCTGGATATTGGTTGGGATATCCACCTGCGGCAGGATAACCACCACCTGCTGGGTGCTGATTAGGATATCCTCCCTGGTTGGTACCACCTCTGCCCGGATATTGGTTGGGATATCCACCTGCGGCAGGATAGCCGCCTCCCTGATTGGGGTAACTACCAGCTCCTGGATTACTTGCCGGGTTTTGCCTGGGATATCCCCCTGGGTTGGTGTTTCCAGTTCCAGGATGGGGGTAACTTCCACCAGCAGGGTAGGGATTGGGGTTTCGATTGGGAGTCTGTGGCTGTCGAGGATAATTTCCTGGCTGAGAGCTAGATGGTTTTGATTGTGACCCACCCTTGTGGCTGGACGATGGCTTTCCCCTCCCACTGCTGCTGCTGAAGCCACCACTCCTTTTAGCCCAAGTAGATTGAGTGTTCAGGAAAACCATAATAAGAAGGGCGAAAACTGCAACCTGACACAGCTTCCCCATTGTGGCTCTACAGATAAAAGCATTTGGAGGCAATTACAACAAATTATATACAGCATGATGAAAACAAGTATGAAATGCAAAAGTGCACAGTGATACGTCTTCATTTCAATAATAATGCATTTTTGTGTAACAATAATTATTCATCTGTTAATCCACATAGTCTTTTCAACCCTTCAAATTTAGTATTTAAGATAAGTTATCGCAGATATACACAGGCAGACCCTTATTATTACAATACAATAATTAAATCAGCATGTCAGCCAGAACCACTACACACGTAAGCGCACACTGTAATAGGCCTGTCTGTTTTTATATTTAGATCAGTCAGTGAGAGTGCATCAGCGTCCTGCCGTTAAGTTTCATTTAACAACATTGAATTGTTGCTGTTACTGTATTTGTGCTATTGAGTTTTGAGACTTACATAACATCATCGATTAATACGATTATAACTGCTCTTAATTCTTACCGTAAAAATAAAGGTCCCTCTGGGTGTCTCGATGAAACCGAGCCGTTGTGCTCTATAAATCCTCGGCTCCGTTATGGAATCGGTCTGGGCTGGGTGAGCCTGCGAAGATGGAGGTGTGCTTGTTTCGTCGCACAGCAAGTGCTCTGTGTGAATACGGAAGGGAACAAATTCTCGGATGTTTTGCACAATAGCGGCCCTCGTCGGTAATAAATGTTAAAGCATAGATAAAATCAGAAGAAATAAACAAATGCCCACACTGTGTTAGATTAGATCAGATTACATTTGACTTGATCCTTCCCCTTACAGAAGACGTGCATTTTTTACAACAGCAAAAAGGGGTAACAAGTGCAAAAAAAAAAACGAAATGATATTTACACCGTGTGCATCGCCGACGACACGATTGGGCACGCGCACTGTGAATTACCGTAACTACGCGACGGTTTGTGCCATCATGTTTTTACTATGTTCCACATTGTTTTGTGTGCATCGACTCTTGTTTTGTGTGGTGACTTTTTAGAACAGCGTACCAATTCAATAAATCTGTACAGTGTATGTGTATTTGTACAAGCATTGTTTGGTGACTTTTTTAGTGTAGTGTACCAGGCTGTGTTTATATGTATATGTTTGCACAGTGCAGCATGTCTTGTTTGTATTATATAGTGTGTGAGCTGAACATTTTTCTCCAGTGCATGGGTGTGGCCTAAAATCTGATGTGCCACCCTGGTTGCTGCACTGCTGCCATGATTTGCTATTTGCAGGGGTTGGGGAGGGGAGGGGGGGTATTTATTTAATCTATTTTATTTTTTTATTTTTTTGACAAATTTTAAGTTGTTTATTTTATCTTGTTATTTTGTCAGCACTTTATATTGTAAGTGTATGTGCAAAGTGTTATATTGTATTGTGCCTTTTTGTTGTACATTTTTGGTTGCACAAATAAAAGCTTGAGGCTTTATGTTACATTTTTATGGTGCCACTCTGTTGTGATGACTTGGGTTATTTATTTTAGTAATCAATTTAAATACAAAAGAAAAAGGAATAATTGATAGTATGTTGATGCACACACAAGTATTCTTTAGGCTACTACGGTCGGGTGATTAATATATAGCACCTCTGCATTACTCAGTGCTCCACATTGGCCACCCCAGAAAAAAGTTTGGACACATCACTGGTGATGAGGAACAGCCATCCTCAAGTGGGAGACCTGGGACCTTTAAACTCTGCAGGATGAGCACTGTCTGTACGTGTGAGCAGCCAGACATGAACTGTCACTGGCAGAACCACCCTCACTCACTCTCACTCATTTTTTACTGCTTTATCCACTAAGGGTCGTGGGGGGCGCTGATGCCCATCTCCAGCTAACATGGAGCAAGAGGCAGGGTACACCCTGGACAGGTCGCCAGTCCATCACAGGGCCACATAGAGACAGACAAGCATTCACTCTCACATTCACACTTACGGGCAATTTAGAGTGTCCAATTAACCTAATCCCCAAATCTGCATGTTTTTGGACTGTGGGAGGAAGCCGGAGTACCCGGTGAGAACCCATGCACCATGGGGAGAACATGCGGCAGAAGCACCAAGAAATCTAAATATAAAGGGACTGTGTCTGCAGGTAGAGAGGAGGCCTGTTTTTGCACATTGACAGAAAAAATATAACATGCAAAATAAGTTGTTCATGTACAACTGATGTGGTTTTTCTAAATTAATCAATTCCAAAATCAATTTCCCTTTTTTTGTTTTTCCTTATTTTTAACTGTTGATATACTCTTTTAACATACGGTAAATTGTAAATAATTGATTATTGCAAAGCTGTACTGTATGATACAGTGAAAGGTATGCAGTATAATAATAATAATAATAATAATAATAATAATAATAATAATAATAATAAGAATAATAAGAATAATAATAATAAGAAGAAGAAGAAGAAGAATTATCTGCCATTAAACAATCTTAAATGCCAATCTACACACTGGACTTGGGTAAATGAATGAAAAACATTCATCATATATATTTGGCAACAAAATATTAGAGATGGAAGGAGATTATATTAAAAATATGAACACCACGAGTCACAGGATTATTGCAAAGATTTAATTTACAAATTTATACTGATACAGTGAGAGTAAGAAATGTATAATATAATAAAAGAGTAGCAGTGGCCTATCTTGCTATCTTCGGCCATATCTTGCTTCAAGAGAGTGACAAACAATGGATTGTGGGGAGTTTTATGTCACTCACACTGGTCATTTTTACCACTTGACAAAGGGTTACCCAGCTCTGACCCTTACACCCCGGTAAATAGAACAAGCGCACCCCTAAAACCTACGCAGTACAGCGGCCGTGAGCTCATCATTGATCAGTGGCCCAGAAGCAGCAGATCTGGGATCAGCGCAGCTGTTATTGGTTAACACGGGGCGGCTGTGACGTACTTGTAAAGTGTCAAACCCCCGTATGTTCTTTCGACTTCCAGTCCGGTGTCCGCGGGTGGAATCATGTCGGGAAGGAGAGACCTCCACGGAAGAGCTGCTTTCATGAAAGTAACGCCGGACACCTAATCAGTTGTGGGTCGCACGGTAGTGTTTCATGCCCGGTTAGATGAGAGCGCCTAACAGAGGGCACTGCGTTAGTTTTTCACGGAAGTGTGACAGTCGGTGTCGAATGGACAGATAGATAGAGGCAGCCAGCCGGGGCTTGACACGAAGTAGCAGCCGAACAGGGCAGAGGAGGAGGAGGAGGTGGTGGAGGAGGAAGAAGTAGAAGAAGAAGCAGCGTGTGCGGGGCTCACATCTTTAGCTGGGGATGTTATCGGTACTGTCTTATGGCAGACTCGTAGCCAGGGCGGTCCTGGGTGGACTCTCTCAAACAGACGGTCGGGACTACAGCCTGATCACCGCCAGTTATGGCTTCGGCAAAGACTTTCGCAAGGGGATACTGAAGAAAGGCATGTGCTACGGGGACGACGCCTGCTTCATAGCGCGACACAAAACCGCCGATGTTTTGGGTAAGCTTCACCGGCGTGAACGACACTGACACTGGCCTGTGAGTGTTCGTTACGCACACCCTCTCTTCGTGTATGTGTGACCTTCAGTGAGCTGTAGCCTGCACACGTGCAATGACCCCCCTCAGATGAAAACACACCACCCTCCTGCAAAACACAGCTACAGTTTCCCCGCCCGTTGTGGATTATTTAAGTCACAATATTTTGTTCCCTTACAAATAAGACGTCGACTTGTGCTTCATATCTTAAAATCGCAATATTTGTTTTTAAATCGCACGTCCTCTTTATATGTTTGTTTTGAGAAAAACCGAATGACCTTTCACCTAGATTAGCCCAAACTGCGAAACACACAGCGGTAATGCGACATATTAAACACATCTAATCAGTGTCTTCAAATATCCTCAGTTTGCATGTGGATGTGGCTTTAAAAACACATCATGACGACGACTAAGACTGAAAACTACAATGTCTTGCAAAGGTCAGAATGGTTGAGCATGGAGGCGGCCATATTACAAATACCCTCGTTAGCCTCCTAGCTTAGCCTAGCTTCGTTTGTAATTGCTTTGTCCTTAGAGCACACAGCGCCCTCAGGGTAAACAAAACACTTCATTAACCATCACGCTGCTCGTTGACTTTAACGAAAAAGCGTCTAATAACAGTGTAATGTCAACGACAGGCACATGTGTTTAAGTTTGTTTATAAGATGTTAAATAGACAGGAACAAAGTGTCAGGGCTTCACACGTTTACACATGACTATCATAAACTAATAATGCTGCTGCTGCTGCTGGTTATGACAAGCCTTTTTAGCATTTAATTAAATTAACATTTAATTAATAAGTGTGACTATCTGCAGTTACCATTACCGATATCTGTGAAGTAATTCTTATTAGTCAAATCTAGAGTTTCAGATAGCTGCATTCAGTTTTAAGTAGTCAAATTGACGTCACTATTGCGATACGTGTATGGGGTTTGCCATTTTAGATATTTACAATTAAGTTGAATTTTTATATAGATGAGTTGTCATAGAATAGTCAAGTTTCATATATCATTAAGTATCCTCAATTGAAGATTATTAACAATTAAGTTTCAGATTGTGAGAATTAAGTTGTAGATATCTTGAACTTGAATTGTGCTAGTCATAATGACATTTTAGGTATCTGAAACTGGAACAGCAATTCAGTTGCAGATAATCATAGATATCTGTAATAACGAATCCCATACACATTGAATGGCAAAAGTGATGTGATTCTGACTAGTATGAAAATGGAATTATGGATATCTGTGACGTCAAAAACTGTAGTTTTCACTAGTAAAAATGACGTCACAGATATCTGAAATGGTATTTATGGCAAGCCTTTTTTAACATACCTCCAGAGAGTCATGTTAAAAAGGCTTGCCATAAATCTGAGGGCTTCACACATTTACAAATAGAAACATGCCACTGGTGGTGGTATTGAAGCCTACATGGTAACAATCAAGATACCTTAAAGATAAAACAAAAACACCTTGTATGGATGATTTGTTATCTCTCCAACAGCATTCTGGGAGACTCACCAAGCTTCCCCTTGGTTATTTTCACATATTTGAGGATCTTGTCCTCATAAACAGATTTTTAATAATGCTAATCACAGAGCATGGCGACATTTCCATGAATAAAAATGCGTAAAAAAAAAAGCAATTTAGTAAATGTTGCATGTATTTTAAACGGTAACCAGACCTGTTTTGTTGTAGGATGTTAAAAGGAGCAGAGCTACATGTCAATTAGGGCTGCAGCAAGTATTCAGTTACTGTTCAATTATCGCTATCTGTTTCCCCAATGGGGTTTGATTGTTTTTGTGAAAGTAAAAACAATTTCACAGATATCAACTTCTTCAGTGTGACTATTGCTCCTCCATGACACAAAACAAAATATTTGGTTTGTGGAAAAAACAAGAAATTTGAGGACATAATTTTAAGGTTAGAGAAAACCCACTGAACAATTTTCACCACTCTCTGTCATTTGATGGGTGAAACTACTTATAGGTGAATGGAGAAAATAATCAACACATTTTTGGCAATGAAAATAATTGTTAAATGAAAATACTAGGTAGAAGATTGTTTTCTCTTTCCATCTTCTTTAAGTACAACTGCTAAGTACACTATATCAAACTCAAGAGCCATAAATTCCTGCAGTATCATAATGGTACATTGTGTCTGTTGGCTTGTTAGTTCAAAAAAAATCCCCATTAACTTGATTTTATTGCCTGTTAAAATATGTTAATGAGATGTGGGCTCATCTGGGGAACTTTCATCACTTCACTCTGGAATAATTTAAAAATGAATTTCTTGAACTGATTAATCAGATGAATAATAATTTCCCTGAGAAGAGTTTTTCCAGTTTCACTTCACTTTAAAATTTAGTTACATCTGCCTCAGTGTGTTGACTCAAATCTATACCTTTTTGTTATGAAAGTTAACAGTCTGGTGTTAAAGAGATGCCCCTGCCTACAGTTTTCTTGTGTATATCCAATCCTCTTCAGATGTAAAAGGCCTTGGCTTTGCTTTTTAGACCTCAACAAAGATCCCATTATCTTAACTTTTATAATGCTTTCATTGAAGATAAAAACATTACTACAAAAATACTGGCAATGGTATTTTTACGAATAGCTGTTTTTCTCTAATCATAATATCATTCAGAGCTTGGAGTCAGGGATGTGAATGGTTTCAATTATGCAGGCATATTGAAGCTTGAATACGAAGTGTGTTACTGAAACTAGACATTGTTTTGCTTTTTGGTCTGCAAATGGTCTGCAGACTTATTGAAATAATTACTATTCTTTTATTTTATTTTCATCATTTTGTCCGTCAGGTGTGGCAGATGGCGTAGGTGGTTGGCGAGATTATGGTGTTGACCCTTCTCAGTTCTCTGCCACCTTAATGAGAACCTGTGAGCGATTGGTGAAGGAGGGACGCTTCACTCCCAGTTATCCAGTGGGCATCCTGACCTCAGGCTACTATGAACTTCTACAGAACAAAGTTCCCCTGCTTGGTGAGTGGATTCATCATGGTATAAAGACTGTCTGTGGTTGAGTGCGTCATGATTGCCATAGTTACAATATGAGTCAGTCAGGACAGAAATTTTCATGGTAATTTAAATGAATAACAGACTGCAAAATACAGAAATGCAAAAAAGTCATTTACATATTCACTGATGACTGATGGCTATCATTGATTTAAGCTCAGTTATGTATCCACTAAGTAATGCAATACCCATGAGGTAACTAATTAACGTGATCGGCCTGTGTTTTGTTATGCTGCCACTTGAAAGTTGGGACACGGTGACCTCATGGGGTTCAACAATTTTCCTTTTGTACACAGTGAACATTTTGCCTCCAAAATAGTTGAGGGTGCATCTGTGGTATTGCTGTTGAAGGCCTGAATAGATTTTGAGCCTGGCTGTGTCAAGCATGTGACCAAGGTCACATTTCTCCTGAAACTCGGTATCTCTGACCCACAGCCAGCGCCGACACCAAATGTTAACCTCATCCCCTTGTCATGTTTACCAAAGAGCCTCCTTTTTATTTTTGGAAGCAGTGGCAGTGACTTAAATCTGTGTTTGACCTTCTCTGCTCAAGGTTAATAGGACTCATTGCCTTTTAAAGTTGCAGTCTCTTGGGATCTTGGGCAAGCAAAGTATGACATATCTCCGTGTTTCACAAGGAACATGCACACATAAACAGTACATGAGCACACTTAAGGCCACATTTTATGTCCAGCCTCTGTCTAAATATTTTTTTGCATGTTTGTATTTTCCCTGTGGAGCTACTATTTACTCAGTGACCCAATCTTCTTTTAGGGAGCAGCACAGCCTGCATTGTGGTTCTGGATCGACGGAGTCACCAGCTACACACATGTAACCTTGGTGACTCTGGTTTTCTGGTGGTTCGGGGAGGAGAGGTGGTTCATCGTTCAGATGAGCAACAGCACTACTTTAACACACCCTTCCAGCTGTCCATTGCTCCTCCTGGAGCTGAAGGTGTGGTGCTCAGTGACAGGTTAGTAGCTCAGTGTTGGAAACATTTGCATGAATCACAAATTGTATGAGATAGGAACTGCTCCACTTTGGTTAAAGAAAAAACGAGCTCTTAGCAGCTGTGCGTCACACTCCAGTGTGTGCTGGTGTAGACATGTTTGCTGCTAAACAAAGCTACTCATCTGTAACTACCAAAAACTATTTGAGTACTTTGTACTTTTAATTTTTGTTCCTGTCTGCTTAAATATGAGAGTCTTTGAATCAAGCAGATTATGTCCATAATCATCATGTAGTTGTAACCCCACCTTGACATGCGTCCACAGGGTCTGGTCTCTCTTTTGTTAGCTGGGGTTATTAAGTAATTCTTTGTGTATTTTAATTTAGAAATGCATTTCTTGCTGCCTGCAGATAACTGCCCCAACTAAAAATGCATTAGCAGTGTTAAGTGTGTTCTTACAGTTCTCAATGTCTGATGCAGACAGACTTCCCAGGCTGCCTAGATTCAAGGTCTTTTCTCCTTATTTACTGCTCTGTTTTTAATATTGTAGTTTTATTGAGAAAGTTTTATTGAGATAAAATAAGTTTTCTTTTTTGGTTTGTAGTTTGTCACCTAAAAATACCCCCCCTCCCCAACCAAGCAAGAACATATTGTTAAAGGTTCCCAGTAAATGAAACTAAAATGTTGGGATATGTGCCAGTAGACAGGAGGAAGTCTCTGGGTCTACTGAGGACACACAGGACAGGCAGCTTCCAAGTCAACTGTCAGATTGAACACCGAATGCCATGTCCTTAGGATTTGTCAGAGTAACATGCCTAATGCTGACCTGTTTGATTACACACCAGAAACTGTTTCACTTCTGAAAGTGATCTCGCCTGCTGCCCTTTTGTCCTCTAGCCCAGAAGCAGCTGATAGCTCCTCCTTTGACGTGCAGCTTGGGGACATCATCCTAACAGCAACTGATGGCCTGTTTGACAACATGCCAGACTACATGATTCTTCAGGAGCTCAAAAAACTGAAGGTGCTACATCTGAAAATATATCACTTAAACTATCATGAGCTGTATCCAGGTAAACATTATACATTTTGATGTATAAGATTTTGATTCTGTCACATTTCAATGCTTTCTTTTGTTTTTTTCATTCTAGACTACCAACTATGACAGCATTATGCAGACTGCGCAGAGCATAGCAAAGCAAGCTCATGACCTTGCCTACGACCCAAACTATATGTCACCTTTTGCACAGTTTGCCTGTGACAATGGCCTGAATGTAAGAGGTAAGTGTACTGTGCTCAAATACTGCATTTTCTCGATTAAAATTTGAATTGTAACATAATACATTTTTCCTATAGCCGTGAGATCATTTTTAAAGTCAAAATTGAATCTGCATCAAAAACGGAACTTTCTTTGAATTTTTTATCTTAATGATATGTGGACATAGTATGGCCTTAGTTCCTCACACTCTTGTCTGTTTCTGCAGGAGGAAAACCAGATGATATCACGGTGCTGCTGTCCATTGTGGCTGAATATACAGACTAAATGTGTGTATGTGTCCTTCCTTCCCATCTGCCTGAGTCTTCCATCTGCAGCCCTCCCAAAGTGCACTGTGTCTTGAAGGCTGTCCAGAGATGCCCAACAACATGACAAGACACACTCCTTGCTGCGGGACTTGCATCCATCCGTTTAACAGTTCGGTTCTTATGGCATTTTTTTGATTTGGTGCTTAAACGGTTTCAGAGGAAGCAGGGCAACTAAGACATTTTCATGTTGATCCTGATGCAATAGGAGCCGAATACAATGGGTTGAAGGATGCCTTTCATTGTCCCAAATCTCATGTGACATCAACACTTTTAAGGTGATGTGATGAAGACAGTCTGCAGCAATTTGGATTTACTATGGGTTTTAAAATGGTAGACCTTGTGTATAAAAAGTGATAAGAGGAGTAAGCCATGGTTATGGATTTTTAAAGAAGTAATGTGTAATACTATTATTATTATTATTGTTTTTTTTTTTGTTTTTTTTTGGTCCATGTTGTAAACATGCGTGAACAAACAATATAGATGGACCGCGTAAGATGATGTTGGAAGGGGAGGTTTGTTTATGGAGAATAAAATAGTAAGCTTTGGTAACGTTAAAATATAGAAGGGTGATTCCATCAGATCAATGAAATCCATTAAGTGACAATGAAAAATTGTCAAAGCTCACATGTAAGGTTAATAGGTTTGGTCACTTGACCAAGGGATCCGTCAGTGCGCATATCCTGATAAGTTGTACATATTTCTTTGTTTCTGGGGGAAAGTTCTGGCCTTTTCTGTTGTCTTTGTTAAAACAAAGAGATATTTTGTTACTGTTGTGGAAGAGGTACATATGCATTCATAACTATATTTTCCTGTATGAATAGATGTTAATTTGAAGTGAGCTTTATCAATCCCACACTTCCATTTGCTGAAATGAACAAGCCATTTCTTGAAATAGATTGCTGCAGTTGTGTGGTTGGAAGAATGTTAAGTGTGTATGTGTGTGTGTGAGATATAGATGTGAGGGATTGTTAATTGAATATGTGATGTATTTGATGTTAATATTTGTTATCTTGCAAAGCTAAAGCTAGCATCTGGGAATGCTTACAATTGCAATGATAGGTCAGGCATAAATTTAAAGGAAAATATGTATTTTTTTATGTTGTATAGTTTTAAAGGAAATTAGTTTGAAATATTCTTCTGACATAACATGTATGTGATGGATGAGTGAGGTTTTTATTTCTTGGTTCCCTTTCACACTCATTTGTTTGCTGCTTCTGTTTGGTAATTGAGATGTCTGTATTGACAAGATTTATATGAACATGGTCATTGATTGTGTGCATGTGTTTGTGCTGGCTTTCATCCAGTTACACTTATCAAAGATAGAGACAACAGTACTATCCTGCTCATGATATTCTGTCCCTTTATCCCACAGCTGGCCCTATTTGTTCAGACAACATCTTTACCTTTTAAAAGCAGGTGCACCAAAGAATCATTTTCTTTTGTATGTCATGCTTTGTTGTTGTATGCATCATACAGCAATACTGTAAATCCCCTGTGCTCCTCCTGTTTGTTTGAGGGAAAGAAGTGTAGGTGGAAGTTTTCAGAGGAACATAAAAATATCTAAGTATGCCAATGTACCATTTTCTTGGTTTAAGTTATATATTATTAAAGAGGTATTCCACAGGTTTATACACCAAAGGAGAAAAGCCATTTACAAATACGTGATGAGGGCAACACTCCGTATGGCCTGCTGTAAAGATAAGATTGTGATGATGGAGACCAGTATTGTCACTGTGTTCTTGTGGTAGAAATTTTATAATTGCTGCCATATTTGAATCCACTTGCATTTGAAATTGGGACTGATCAGCAGTGTGACACATGACCACATTTAACATAAATCCTAATTTATTGAAATATTATCTGTCCTCCTATTTTTCTGATTCTGTCTTTGTTTCCACAGTTGTATCGTTTTTTTTGAAGTTTGTGTACAAAGGTTCTGAACTTGTATTTAGTCTAATGATAGGTCTACAGTATATTTGTCAAAGAGGCGTAACCTATACACAGGAGGGGTAGTGGAATGGGTAATGGTGCTGTGTACTTTTAAATGTGTGAGTGAGCACAGTTTCAGCCTTAACAAATAGCTAGACCTGTAATCGAGGCCTTTCCTGTCATTGCAAGCTTGTCTCGTCTTCCTCACTTTGCCCAGTGTTCGATGTGCAGTTACGCTTCCGTTTGTTCTTTCCTTTAAAGTTTTTCTCGCAGGTGCTTCTGCAGTCTCTATGGTGTGATTGTCATCAGCAAGCAATGTTTGTGTGAATGAAAGGTGCAATTATGATGGTCTATAAAGTGTAACAGTACAGGTCTAATTTATGTAAATATGTTTTAAAATATGTACAATATTTAAATAAAGACTCTAGTATTTATACTAAATTTGTTTGCTTTTGTGATTTCATGTTATTTGCATCTTTAAATAAAGGTATTTCGCAAGAGAAATTATTTCAAATATTAGTTCAAAAAGTGTCATGTTTTTTAAGATAAAACTTGGAATTGAATTTTTGGAGTTGGGTAATGTGACATGGAAACTATTGAAACAATTGTGCTTTTGATATTAACGTTGATACAAAAACAGTATGTAATCAAAAATCTTCATATACAATATAAGATGCAGTGGTGTGCATAACATTTTTGTCCATGCTGTGTGCTAAAGTGCCCTCTTGAGTCACAAGATGCAGGTTTAAGTTAAAAATATGAGGAAGTGTCCTACTGGCTGCCATTCATATGTTGCCAGCAAAATATAAATAAAAAAAAGGATTGTTTCTAAATCAGCTGGGATTAGGCAAGAGCACCCCTGCAACCCTTATGTTGAGAATAAAGTGGTAGAAGATGAGTGATAGTTTCTGTGTCTTTCTAGTGGAAAAAAGTGATGCAGTGCCCTATAAGATGCCCTTTCAGTCAAAAAGGTGCCATTATGAAGTTCCCTACTGCCCCTACTTGACAGTGTTCCAAAGGTGTCCTTAGAGGAAATGATATTCATTGCTGTATAGAAAAACTCAGTCACAGAAAGTAATGCTGTTCTGTAAAGGATGTCCCTTTTATTGGTATACAGTACTAGATATACAGGTGTGTGAAAATGCGGGAAATTATACTTGTGGCAACTCCCCCACCCATACGAAGTAGGTGCCCTTTTTTGCCCCTGCCCTTCCAAATGACTGTGCACGCCACTGATAAGATGCAACAAAATCCAGTACATAAATGTGAGTGCGATTCATCCAAGTGAGTAACAACTTCACGTCTCTGTCACAAGCAGCAGAAACGGGAGATAAGAATGTGTACCTGCGTGTGTGATGTGTGTGTTTTTCAGCAGTAGATGGCGCTGGAGAGGCAGAGGATGCCGTCGATGTTTTGTTTACTGAGCTACTCCACCTTCCTTGTCACAGCTAACTTAACATTCCTGCTGACAGCAGTGATTCCCTACGTGTGTGTGTGTCAGCTGACACTGATATGATGCTAGCATGTTAGCTTCGGAGTTAGCAGCTACATTATGTAATAGTCCATCGAGAGAGCAGCACCCAACTCTTACATAGTTTAACGACTTGATTGAAATCATCTCTCTTTGACGCAGACACTAATTTGCGTTAGTGTTCAAAGAGACGGATTTTACTTTGAAACAGACCTACCTGTTTGGAGCATTAGCAGGCTAACAGCTAGGAAGCTAATCCTGCTACCAACAGTGGCTAGCTGTGACTTCAGGTTAGCTAACCTGCGGGCGTCTTCATGGAGGACTTTACAGTCTCAGCAAAACTTTCCACTTTGTTGTGAGGACAGACTGTGAGGTAAATGTTGATTAAATGGCAAAAACTAAGCAGGGTAATGGACTGGACTTTCGGGGCAGCACAGACAAGCTGACAGATACTGGGAAAGACGGTTTGTATGGACCCGAGGCAGAAATAAATGGCAATGCCGTCCCTCAGGAGGAGCGGGTGGACAAGTACGGATTCACCGGTGGAGCCCAGCAGTCCGGTGGAGACGCGTAAGTGGACTTCCATAAAGCTTTGATTGTCCTCACAATTACAGAGACAAGTTGTGAGGACACTCAAATATATATTTTAATCGCAGTACAAAAAATAGAATACATAAACCCTTGATATCACGTGAATGCTTGAGTAAACTCAAGCGACATGCATGTGGAGTGAGGGCTGCAAATGGTGGATTTGGAGTATAATGTTTCTGTAATGGCTGGTATAAATATCATATGAACAGCTAAGTTGTTCTAAAGAACTATATTAGAGTAATGTAAGTATCCGTAGAAAGACTGTGGTTTCAATATTGAATCGACCACTTAAAACTTCGTATGGAGACTTTCCTCACTTCCATGTACTCACCTTGACCACTTTATCCAAATGCCCAGCCCCAGTCCTCACTCACCTTGTCTCTCGATCCAGGGAGATCAATCTCTCTCTTTCTCCAATTTTTTTCCATGTGCAACGGGTTTTTGTGTTATTTCTCACTCAGAGGGGGTCACTTGCTGTACAGACTATAAGCCCTTCGAGGCAAATTGTGTGTTTATATAAATAAAATTGACTTGATGTGACCCCAGGGCTACCTGTAACCCTAAAACCGACTCTTGTTACTCAGAAAGCCCTTTGAAATTATGAAGACCTGCTTAAATGTCCTCACAAGGGCTTGCACTAAAATCCATTCATTCAACTGATATACACACACAGGATCACTGGAGGAAACGAACATATGTCCCAAAAAAGTGTAACCATAACCAGTTAATGTCTGACTATAACTTAACCTTAACCTGCCCACAGTCCACATCTTAATCCCAGCTTCACCCAGATGTTTCAAGATAAGGTTTTGTGTCATCAGGACTAGGCTTTGTTCCCCCTACTGCTACTCAAAATTTCACTGTTGGTCTGTAAGACCCTTTAAAGCAAAGTGTGTCTACATGTCACATGTTTTTATAGGTTTATGGGTTACAGTATAAGCACAGTAAGAGCAGTGTTTACTTCTTAAAGTTTCATTAGTTTTTAAAAGATTGTTGAACAGTAAAATACCTACTGTTAAACCTTTTTGAAAATAATAGTTAATCAAATGGTCACAACATAAACACAACGTTTCTGGCAGACCTGTATGCTTATTTGTGAATTAAACAACACTCCCAAGTTGGGAATAGGAACCAACACCACAGTAAAATCTTTATATGCAGTGTTCTTTGATCAGAACTTCTTTGCTCAGCCTTCGTCTTGCACCACATTATTTCTGCACTTGACTCTTCATGTACAAAGAGCATTCATGTATAGCATTCATTTTGAAAGTGTTTGTTGTTAAGGTCCCCATTCTTGCTACAAACTTGTGGCCTAAAGCTGTTGGATGATCCACAATCTAGGTCAGTGATTGCCAAATAAATCTGATGAAACATTCAAGAAACAATCAAGAAACATTCCAAAATTACTAAATTATCACAGTACTTGAAAACTGTACAGTAATCATCTTAGGCTATTAAACAATAAATCAAACAAATCATGTCCATCAGGTAATTATTAGACATTACTGGGTTTTATGTAAAGGGGGGGTCAGGATTTTGCTTTTGTGGCTGCTAGGTTAAATTTTAGAGCTAACTTGCTAAGTAAAGTAAAATCCAAAGGCATTTTAAGACTTCCACATATGGAACTGATCTCTCTGCTAAAGTGTGAGCTTTTGTTTGAGAATGCATGCACATTATTTATTACTTTTTTGCCACGGGAAAACATTCTTGTGTTCAGGAGTCAAAATGACAGCTCTGATCTTCAGTAGGGCTCTAGTGAGGTGAGATGGCTGGTGTTTTGTGTAGGTGGTTGGAGGGAACTGAACTAGGGGAAAGTTCTCCCAGTGCTTCCTGTTTTCCTTGTTCTCCGCTGTTGATGGCAAGCGGTCCACTGTATGGTCTGAGAGTAGGTTTCCTGTTTGGACAAGGAAGAGATGAGCCACTGCACACACACTCTCAAACACACCTACCCCTGTGTTTGGAATAGGGAAATATAGTCTCTTACAGTAAAATTTTCTCCTGCCATCACAGTACAGAAGAAATTCCCATCGAGGTTCTGAGACTGCGAGAGTCCAAATGGCTAGAGATGCTCAACAATTGGGACAAGTGGATGGCCAAAAAACACAAGAAGGTCTGCAGCATTTACTAATATCATTTATAATACTTAACTTCATTAAGGACAATTTGTTATAATGGTAAAGTGCATTTGCCAGGTTATATAGTAAGTGATGTAGTGTTTTTGAGCAGTAAATTCAAATAGCATTTGTGCTAGGTTTCAGTTTTTGCTGTATCCATTAAAGAACATAAGCTACAAAAGTGTTCAAGCTGCTAAAAGAAAGTGGAAATCTATAGAAAGTGTAATTAGTTAAATGAATTCAGGAGAAGTAGCAAGCGGTCCTTGATCCTGTTCTTTATTTCTCTTGTGTTCTGAAGGCTCTCGGGTCTGTGCATAACTGTGCATGTGTTGAATGACAGGTGAAAGAGCGTTGTCAGAAGGGGATCCCTCCATCGCTGCGTGGCCGAGCCTGGCTCTACCTCACTGGGGGCAAGGTGAAGAGGGAGCAAAACCGGGGCAGATTCCAGGTCAGTCATCTATATGAGGTTGTGAGTATTTTTCAAAATAAAATAAATATTTCTTCATAATACTGGTGCATACTGTAACTATACAGTACATGCATGGCACAATGTGTACTAAAAGTTGTGTAATTTCCACTGAGGCTTTAAGTGTTAGAGCTGTTTCTCTCATAAAATTGTCAGTGAAATCAGTGAAACATTTTCTTTTTATGTTGCAAAAATTCTGTTTTTAGGAACTGGATAACCAGCCAGGAAATCCAAACTGGGTAGATATAATTGAGAGAGATCTTCATCGGCAGTTTCCCTTTCATGAGATGTTTTCAGCAAGAGGAGGTCATGGGTAAGCACTGTCGTCCAAAAGTCTATTTTGATTCCGGTGTTAACAGATGCTTCGGTAGCTAGTAAGAATACCAAATATGTATACATACATGTAGGCAGCAGGACCTGTTCCGTGTTCTGAAGGCTTATACTCTGCATCGTCCCGAAGAAGGTTATTGTCAGGCTCAGGCACCCATTGCTGCTGTTCTCTTGATGCACATGCCGGCTGAGGTGAGCACATACTTCAACCTTAACAGATGTATTTTTAATCTCAAATATAAAATAGTAATAACTAAAATGTTGTTAATAATAGATACTCACTGTTCTATTGCCCCCTTTATAAAATAATGTTATCTGATGACATAACCTTAAAATATATTCGGCTTGTACAAGATCTAAATATATTCTGTCAGTAGGTTTACTAATGTTTTTACAAAAATAAATACCTTCTTTCATTCTTTTCTTTGTTGTAGGATGCATTCTGGGTTCTTGTCCAGATTTGTGAAAAATACCTTCCTGGGTACTACAGCACAGGACTGGTATGTCACATGAAAAGACTGAAGACTAAATTTCTAACATTTCATACAACTGAATCTTTGCACTTGTTTTTCACAAAGTACACAGACCAGGACTTTAAAAATTGGTTCTTTTTCATAATAAAGTTTCCAGTTAACTTCAGTTTATTAAATCAGTAGTCATAATATGTTTGTCATGAGGTGGTGAGTGACTAGGCCACAAGGACGAAATAATCACACAATCAGATTAGACAAAGAGAAAGGAATGTATTCCTGTTCACTCTTCATTGACTGTTCCATGGCGTGTTCACAGGAGGCGATCCAGCTGGACGGGGAGATCCTCTACGCTCTTCTGAAGAAGGTTTCCCCTGTGGCCTATGGTCACCTGAAGAAGCACAAGCTGGAGCCAATCCTGTACATGACCGAGTGGTTCATGTGTGCCTTCTCTCGGACTCTGCCATGGGCATCAGTGCTGCGTGTTTGGGACATGTTCCTTTGTGAGGGTGAGATGACACACTAGTTCTGAACTAGTACTAAAGTGATTTCTCAGCAAAATGATGAAGCTTTTTGTGTTTTAATAAATAAATAACCCCCCCCTTTTTTCCATTAGTGCTATACATGCAAGACACCAGACCTTTCCTTCAGATCCTTGTAATCTTGCCCTTTTATCTTACTTTTAAAATATTAGAGCACTGACATGTTTGTGACAGAGAAATGCACGAGTATTAAAGGGGCAATATTTAAGAAATGTAAAACTGCAGCTTCTAGCATTTAAAAAGGGCACTGCAATCCAAATTCAAAATATTGGACAGCGTTGCCCCCGCCTCATGTCACAACGCTGTTGAGAGGAGTAGCTGCAGTTGTGACGTATGCAGTGAAGGTAGGATGTTGTAGTTCGTTTGTAGCATGGACCTGAAACCAGAAGTTCCAAAAGTGCCAATGCAGGTGATGCAGACGTTTCCAGTCATTCCTGGAGACATTATTTGAAGTTTAAAATCCCTGGAGTTAATTTCTGATGATGTTTCATGGCTACTTCATGATTCATTTAAATGAATTACTTTCATAATGTACCTAAAAAGAGAAACAAGGAACTTTAGCAGTGACAAGCTTTTGGCCCGTCACTTGTTCATTCAGTGCAAACCACTTATCTGGCTGCTTTTCTCTGCTACTCTCAGGAGTGAAGATCCTGTTCAGGGTTGGCCTGGTTCTCCTAAAATGCATGTTGGGATCTCAAGAGAAATTGAAGACCTGTCAAGGTCTCTATGAAACAATGGAGCTTCTCCGAGCTATAAAGCTTCAGTACATGCATGAAAGGTTCCTGGTGCATGAGGTACAGTTAAACTCACTGTCGTGATCTGTGTTTTCCATTTTATTGTTCTGACCCAGCACCTGCTGCTCGCTCAGCTTTCCTCCTTGGTCCAAGGTCCCTTTTTTATTTGCTCTCCTTTGGTTATGGAGTTGTGGGAACAGCAATATAAAAAAGTTATATAAAAAGTATTTAGTGCTGAAATATTTTAACCATAAAAAACCCCAGATATTAGCTCACATATACTGTCCCTGTCTCTCAGATTATAGCATTATCAGTGTCTGAGAGAGACATTGAGAAGGAACATCATGCTCAGTTGCGCCGCTGGAAGGATACTCATGGAGATCTACGCTGTAAGTCTCCTCCCAGAATGCACGGCGCCAAGGCCATCATGGCTGCCGAGCCACCCAGCCGGCAGGACCTTAGACAGAGGCCCACCATCATCGTGGAGTCTCCCCTGGCAACCAAGACAGAGGGGCTGCAAGCAGAGGATGCAAGAGGGAGCAGAAAATCTAACAAGAATTGGCAGAAGACGACAATCCTACCACCAGTGGAGACGGTTAATCCTTATCCTTCTTCAGCTGACCCGTCACCTCTCCTTAAACACATGACGTTACTAGAGTCCAAAGAAAGTCTGAGCAGTGCAGAGCATGACACTTACCTGTAGCACGGTAAGTGTCACGCCGCGTTTACTGACAAAAATCATTGTGTATAGCCTTTACTAACAGCAAATTATAAAGCTGTCTGTTACCCTGTCCTTCACCTCGGTCCACTGAAGTTGTGACAGGTTTTCAGGTCAATATTTTACTGTCAGGACACTCCAAGAAAAGTAATGAAATTAAAAAAAAAGTAATTATGAAGTCTCTGTAGAAGTAAACAAATGTTTGAATCTGACAAAAAACATTCAAGATATGCAGTGTCAATCAATTTATACAGTTTACTTTTAGAATTTTTCAACAAGTAATACAGTCATTTAAATTTAATGTGATAATATTACTTTTTGTAAAGGAACTCAAACTTGTGTCAATGCCAGGGAGCAACAGCAGGTGGCAACTGTGTGCACTTTTCAACACCTTTGCAAAGTTTAATATGACGCTCTGAGCTTCATATGACGCTCTGAGCTTCATTTGACTGAACATGTAGGGAAAGAAATTCACTATATCACTGTTATCTGTTTCTGCTGCTATTTGCATCTTAAAGTAATGCTCTGAGTCTCTGCTTTGTTATAAATGAAGTCTGATTTTGTCTTAATTAATGAGATTTTTTTTCTTGAGCACTTTCTAGTTGAGGTCAGCCAACACAGAGATTTGCATTCTTCCTGATTTGGTAAACATAGTCATTTTTAGTCATTTGCAGACGCAACACTTAGTGTCTGATTGTTTTTCTGCATTTGCTATTATTTAACACTAGAGGGCACTTTGACATTATGTCTCTCTGCCTCAGCAGAAACCAGATGAGGTGGAATAGGAGCAGAAAATGACATGCTGGGTGACTCTCAAATGAAGGAAGTAGTGTGCAGGGATATTTTATGCCACTAAGCCAAAGAATTGTAATGCATATTTTTTGAAATGTATATTTTCCAAACAATTTTTTTTTTTCGTACAGTATTTAATTGTTGCTAATTTGGGAAGATGTAGGGTTTATATAATAATGATAAAGTTTAGTACTTGATGCTAGGAAGAAAGGAAAAGATGGCATTGGGAGATTTTTTGTTTTGGTGAAATGCTTGAATAGTTGTATATTTTCAGATTACTTAATTTTTCATCCAAAGATATTGGGAAGTGTATGTATAAGCATTGTTGTCAAAACTGCATAAGCTTATAAATCAAACCTATAAAATACTTAATATTAAGGTTAAATAATGGCACCATTCTGTTTTTTCTTAATTCATACCTCAATGTCATTTTCATGATTTTGTGCTCTTTCGAGTCACTGGAAGAAAGATAAGCCACAAATCATTTATTGACTTATCATGTGCAGATCATCTTGTTTGTGGATGGTGCAGATGAGGGAAAAAGTGGCTTCATAAGCAATCAATATTTAACATTCCCAGTTCTTGTGATCAAGTCATCAAAGTTTATGAATCATGGAAACTAGTTGTGGTTATGTGTTTACTTTACAAACTGTGGGCATTTTTAAGGACATGCTATGGGTTTATTATTATTTTTTGTCTCTATGGAAGCACTGTTTGTCTGCATCTCGTCCTGATCTGTGGCAACAACACAAACCACACATTTAACCGACAAGCAGTGCATCTGCAAAGTCTTTACTCTGACTTCTCTTTACTGTCACTGAGCTTCATTCAAGGATTAGAAAGAGTAGCTGTCCATTTATTCCCAAGGATGAAGGATTAACAGGATGTGGTTTGTCATACGATAATGTTGATTTCCTGTTTTTTGTTTTTCTGTTTGCAAGATTCCCATTATTCATCAGATATATTAAAACATGACACAGATTTAGTCTTTAGTCTGCGGGCATGTAAATGTACAACTTCTGCTGTCTTGAATCAGTATAATTGATATCATCATGTCATTTTGTGATCTGATCGTTCTATTTTAAATCAGTTTATCATAACGAGCAAGCAGTTTTTGTACCAAATTACAGTTAAATCAATAAAATTTGAATCTCTTGTACCATGCATATATATTTTTTTACCCATTTTATACAATTTCTCTGCCTTTACTATGAAACACAAAGAAAATGAGACAACAAAAAAAAGTGCCACACAGACTTGACTGAATGAATATGATTTGAATGCACCCTGTGTTATCATTCAGCAGCCTCACACCCGCCTTCGCTCACCCACACAGCACCACACTTCCTTGGACACCTGTTTCTCCGGCTCTTTCAGCTCTTTGAGGAATTTGCATCTCAAATAGGTCGAATTCCCACAGCGTCTCACCCAGCCATTTGCCTTTGGTCTCTGAAAAGAGTGTATAACAGACCCTGTACTTCTTCTTCCTCAACCAGGTTCAGCTGCAGTCCAAAAACGTGACAGCCAAGAATGCTCTTCTCTTTATTTTAATTGGCCAACCAGAGAAACCTCAACAATGTTTAAATGTATTTAAGAACAATTATGGATGGCTTTGGACATAATTGCTAAATTCTTGTTGTCCTCCCTTGTCATTTGAGAGTGCACTTGAGGGCAAAGATAAAAGATTTATGATACCCATCTCGCAAATGATATACTTTTCCACATCGGCATGGCATTCTTGGGACTCTCCGTGTAGCGTTTTCTATCTCTGTGTTGTCTGCAAGGTCGTCTGTTATTAGAGCATCTTTGTATTTCTGTCTCCTCTCATCCTCCCTTTTGTGCTTTTCACCGTCCGTAAACAATGCCGGCTTCTCCGCCCAACTCCACCCTTTCACCTCAGTCCAACCACACCACACCCCACTCTGCCCCACCCCCACCTGGCTATCACTCTCTGTGTTGACATATGGGAGACATTGGATGGACCCGGGTTGAGACAATGGAGGGTGTAATGGAAGACTGGTTTCATGGCTAATCAGCAGAGGAGGAGGAGGAGAAGAAGTGACCCAGACATGCCCTCATAATCTCAATCTCAGAAAAGACCTGAGCTGATTTTGTGGCCATTATAGCACTTTGTTGCTTCTTTAATAATGGTGTAATGAGACTGTTTTATGCCCCTAATTTTTCTGTATATATTATAATTTTTTGTGGTTTATTGTAGTCATTTCTTATGGTGAATCTTTCTGTGTGTGTACTGCAAAGCATCATCGCATACTATTATTATTGTCGTAATTGTGTAAATTGAGGGTCTTAGGACAGAGGATGAGCCGAAGTCACTCAGTGACATATTTCAATCTAGTGGTGGAGGCACTGTGTGGCTAAATCAGTTTTTCCTGATTTGTCCCCACTGACAGCTGTGTTTTCAGTGAGGGCGAGCATAAAAGTCCCAGACTGCAGCCCAAACTCAGTGTTGATTATGTGTTTGTGCCTAATACAACCAAACTTAAAAAAAAAACCTGAATTCACTTTCAGAATATTTTATCACACGCACTTCCAGAGGCCAAAGTATATTAACACACTTGAATCTTACTGTATCTGTATCACTACAAACTTGTATCTCTCACCTGTCATTAGTCTGTTATGAAATATGCTTCTCTTCTTGCATATGTCTGCAGTATTTGTGTCTGAGAACAGATATCCCTTACATGTGATGTCTGTTTATACACCGTGGCTGTTTGTGGGGGTTGGCAGAGCATAGTGAAGTGGATGATCTCATGAGACCATATGTGGGTAGTGTCTGGGAGATTATTGTCAGGCCTTATGAGCTGCAAAGCTTCTCTAAGGCTTTTTGGTAACAAGGATTGATGATCTGCACTTTTATCCCTGGCCTTCCTCCTCCTCCTCCTCACCAACCACATGCCCTCTGCCTAAAGGACTGGATTACAGGAGGTGAAGGTCAGGGGCACAGAGCAAAAAATACAGTAGCTCTAATGGCTACATTTGGTTACAGCTGTTTTTCCTGTTTGTATGCAGCATGCGATTTATTATTTCAAGTTCTATAGATATTGCTCCATATTTTAAATAATGTGAATTGAGGCCTCATGTCGTATTAAAAGTTCTCCTGCAGCTTTTTTAAAAGTTTTTTTTTGCAGAGTTGCAACAAGAAGCAGAGTTAGAGTAGAAGGTGTCAGGGTTCAAACAGATGTCCGTTGAATGTATGGTGGACAGGAAGTGTGTGCGTCCTTTTATGACTCTGCTCAGGGCAGCTTGCACATGCAGCCCTCACGATCTTAGATCTGTCCGTTTTTTTCTGATTCTGATTTGTTTTAAGGAAATGAGACAAACACCTGCTTGATTCCAGCTGCAGATCCCCCACCAACCCTGAGCTCCTTTAGAGCACCTGAACGTCTCATGAATCAGAAGGACTCATTTATTCTCATCACAACTTCTCATATCTCATATCCCCCCATTTACATGACATTACTCTGTGTCAGTTCATGGACTGAGGGAGAAATATGGCATAAACATCAACAAAACTCACCAAACCTTACATACTGAAGCTTTATCTCACTCGGTGGCCCATGTCAGTTTTTCCTGTTTGCAGCTGGTCCATCACACAGAATTATATGTCGGCCTCTGACTATAGAAAAGCATTCAGACATCATTCAGTTATTCAGGCCACCACATTTTTCACCAGCTTTTCATGAGTTTGAAGTTGCTTTGGTTACACAGTCTACAGTACAACTTTCAGGCCTATTAGGATTTTTGTTCCTGGAAACTCTTTTCTCCTCCCTTAACTGTCCCCCACTGTTGACCGTTTAAACACCCTGCTGACATCTCGATTTTATTGTTTTTGTGTCTCAGTGAGAGCTTCAATCATTTAGTCTGAATTTAATAAAAATCACTCAATTCTGCTCATACTTGCTGCCAGTTACAGAGGTGTAACAGAAGTCGACGGTGAAGAACACCATGGGATTTTGCAGTTCATTCTTAGATGGGATAGACAGTCTTGGTAGATGTTTGCGTTCAAATTGTTCAGGCATAAACTATTATTAATCTGCACCCTTAAAATGCAGAGAAATGTTCTAGATTTTTTTTAAATAACTTCAGCAGCACTTTTCTGCTGAATGATGTGTAACCATAGATGCTCTCAGTGTGATTATAAATAATTGTTGTATGCCAAATTGATGTTAAGTGGGGTATTTACCCTATTATGCATTTCAAGATTGCAACATACAGTAAACATAAACTGAGAGTATGAAGCAGCTGATGCAATATTAAAAAGTAATCTGAGAGAATTTTCCCAGTCTGTGTTTAAGTGTACAACTGTTGTTTCCATGTGATGACTCCTTTAAGCCACGTCTTCGTGACTTTGTGTTTATTTGGGACTGTTTGTCTTGCATGTTTATCTCTTTACGGGGGATGTTTGTTACCTCCCCAGTGCTGTGTTAGTGTCTTTTCCACTAATCTATCTGAATTGATCTGAAGTCACATCCTGCCATTGTTGTGTCACATCCACTCTGTCTCCTCTTTTCCCGTCCATCTAGTCCTCTCTTTGCCCCATAAGGAAGCTGGGTGCTCAGAGAGGATACACAGGAGGGAGGGAGGGGTGTGTGTGGGTGTGTGTGTGCGTGCGTGTGTGTGTGTGTGCGTGCGCGCCAACCCACGAGAGAGACATGCTCTGCTCCTGCAAACCTTAGCCAGACTAAACTGAGTCAAGCAGATGGTGAGCCCTGGATAACAGAAATATCAGCCAGCTCAATTAAAATACATTTTTAACAATATTCAGATTGGAATCAGAAGGTGATCTTGTGCACAGATACTGGGCTCAAATGTTCTAACATAAACTGCCTATCTATCACAACCTAGTGTTCGGCAATGCAGCTCATTCAAATGCACAACATGAAGTGGGTTAGTTGTGTGTGTGTGTTTGTGTGTGTCAACTGCAAGTGACCTCATAGCCTGTTATAACTGAGACTAATGATAAAAGCACATGGGCATCAAGACCTTTGGTTTGGTGTTACAATAGCTTATTGTATTGCACACAGTGCAGTCATGGGTGTTACATAGTGTGTTCACATGTAGGACTGTGTGTGTGCGTGCGCGCATCTCTCAACCTTGAAACTTTAGGTGGAGGCTTGTGTTTCAGAACTCTGGGAAGTTTTAACAGCCATTAAAATCAATAAAAGGAATCCCGTTTCATGTGAGGGATATAAGACTGGCACCCATTGTAAATTCTGCAGTGCATTTAAAGTGATTCTCACATTTTAGATATGAGTACACGCACGTCTCTGACCATTAAATGTTTCATAAATATCATTGTACATCCAGGAGAACTTTTGCAGAAGAATATTCCTCACCCCGTAGACATAAAGTATTTTATTTGGGCTTTATTGCTTTTTGTGACCACTTATCTCTATTTTTTTTTTAGGTAGGTGCTTTAAAAACATTGTTGACACTTGAAATGTTTGCTATTTGTGGTATTTTGTTGTGTCAGCAGAGATATGAAAAACACAAAAAGGTTTACTTCTTAAAACTGTTATGTGGCACGATTCATAGAAAATCAAGCATTTAATATTTAGGAAAGGTTTTATTGGAAGAATTTGAGCAAATGCAAATGGATAAAGCTGATGTATAAAGAAATGAAGAAAGAGGTGGCGACTGCAGAAAGAGCAGCAGAGTGGAGAGAGTTATGAAAGAATGTTTCCATGGTTACTGGTATGTGGAGGCCACCGTAGTTCCCTGAGAAGCTTGGAAAAAGGTGGTGTGAGCACAGGAGTCCTCTGATTCAGATCCTTACACACCTTTAAAGCATGGCTAACATTAATGCACAGATAAATAACACAACCTTTAACTCTGTCGTGCACACTGCACCATTGTTCAGTCAAATACTCTAATGTAACTTTTGGACTGTTTTGGTGACCAAATCAGATTTAAAAAAATATCAACTCCATCCACTCCTACTTCATATGATAATTTATAGTTAAAAAAAAAAACATTGTCTCACAGACACCTCACCTTTTAAAAACATGTCTTTTTTTGTCCAAATTTGGAGGCTAAGGAAATCCTTATAGCTCCGTGATGCTACACAATAATGCTTTAGGCTAAATGCAAGCATCAGCATGCTCAGTGTGACCACATACATGTTGAGCATGTACAGTATAGTTTTACATGTTCTTGTTTCTTGTCTGAGCGTGCACCTGGTTTCATCAGGCATCAGAGAAACTGCCTACTCTATCTATCCATAGGTTTGCTCTGTGTCAAATCATATCTCTTTAGCATCTTTGTTTGCAAGTATGGTATTTATCTGTTTCTATCAAACTTGCTCTGTGTAATCCTTATTTCCCTTGGGAGAATGTGCCCATTACCAAATAGTAATTATTACTCCTTATGCTCAACGTCCAATAAGACGTGAAAACAAAATTAAACCCACAGTGGACATGACTTATAGCCGTTATTTAAAAAATACTTATAGCCTTACCTAAGTGCTCCTGTAAATAACAAATGAACGTCTCCCCTTTGTTCCTTCTGTATTTAACTCTTTTCATTTGTCAGCTGTGTTAAAGACAGCGAGGCGCCTCTGCCTCTCTAATACTTATATTTTCACTGGTGACCTTGAATGCAAGTTTGAGCTATTTATACGTCTGGGTGGCGGGTTGGGGTTTCCCTCTCCTGTCCTCACATTCATATTTGATAAATGATTTCTGTTCAGAGGACAACATGTTGAAAGCAGGAAGATTTGTACAATGTCTCCTGGTCAACTGACCCACACACAGAATCCCTGAAATTCCCAGACTCTGAGGGGCTGCGGTGCAGTTTGGTGATCGGTGACTGTATGGTCGTGAACCCGTTGTTGCACATGAGAGCAGTCAAGGAAGTGTGCTGGATACCTGGACAGACCTGGACTGCACCATGGCTGCTTTACTTTAACTTTAACTTAAGACCTATAAGAATAATTAAGAGACTTCTTGTTTTTTCACACGGTGATTGCATATTCCTCTATAATATGATAAAATAATATTACTTACATGAGGAAGCACATTAGGAGTCTACTTCCAATTTTGTAACAAAAATGGTGATGTGCTGGCTGTGTTGTCGAGGCTGTAAACTGTAAATCAGTCCAGTTTGTATGCTTACATCTCTAAGATTCAGATCAGTTCTGCCCTTTTACTCATCACAAAACTGGGGCAAAGTTCACCTTCCAAGCAGTTTTAAGGCCGCTAATGCTTCAAGCAAGTGACTGCAAGAATCCACAAACATGGTAAATCACATCTTGTCGTATCCTTCTGTTTCTTTCCTTTCTTCTTCTGTCTTCTAGTCCTGACATGCCTTCTTTACATTTTTTTTACTTTTCTCATGTATCAACTTCCTTTTTTTTTTTCTCATGTAGTCTGATAAGACAACTGGTCGCCTGCAGTCAAAGTATAATTTACAGCTCCATGATATCAAGCATTATCATGGTACAAATGCGTTCCAGTAGCTGGGAATCACTTAACCAATCTCATAACTGTGTGTAGTCCAACTCTGAGAAATTCACTTTAGGGCAATTTTTGCCATAACTTGTTAACATGTTATTTAAAGGTCCAGTTTTACCCAACCAAATCAATCATTTGTGTGTCTGTGTACTATTATGTAAATGTGGTTGGTTGCACATTAGTCTTTAAAGGAGCAGTGAGATAAGGTGTAAACCTCTGCCGTCCTGGTGGCCTTTGTGTCTAACAAGCTGGTGTCAATCACCTTGTCATCCCTGAAATTAGAAAAGGGGCGTAATGGAGTGGAGCAGGCGGCAACAACAACCAAATGTCGAGCCCTCCAGCTGTGTGCAGAGCGTTAGTTCTGGCAGCTCTCAGATCATGACAACTTCACATTCGACTGTTGATGACATTGGTAGTGTAACTGGTGCCGACGACTGCGAGTATTTTCCCGAGAAAATGTCAGTCGCCGCGACTGTCAAGCAGATATCTGGTGTTTGATTTGGACGCGTGATATCATGAACCGTGCAGAGAACTGAGTCAGACTCCGAGTTGGTCAGACTGCAGATAAAGCCTTGAGGAACCAGCTGTCTCAGCACGGGGTGGGGGTTGCATGCATGCGGTCTGTGACAGCTTAACACACATCAAACAACTGTCAGACCCCCACCAACACACACAGCATCAACAAGAACACACACATCTCACGCTCATTTGTTGTTGAAAGTGTCGCCAAAAACAATCATAAAGTCACGATAAAAGATCAAAGGTGTTCACTGCAGCCAAAGCTGTCACTGGGTGTGAGTGTGTCTTTTTTCTGTGCTTTTTTTTACACTTTTTTATGTCCTCCAACCATGTTTTCTCTAACTTTTCTGTTTTCTCAGTCATCGCTGATGGTGGTGTGATTGAAAGAGTGCAACACAAGAGACTTCATGGTGTGTGGTTTATAGCACAGGGCCACACACAAGAGGACAACAACAACAACAACAATCAATTTGAGGCACAGGTGTGGAAGCAGAAGACAAACATGAGGCAAATCTTGTGGAAAAAGGCTCTCTGGTATGCCGAGGGAAGAGAGGGATGCTCTGCGATGGGAGGTTCTAGCTCAGTCGTATTGGAACTTGTCACTCGCATAGGCTTAAAATAGAGAGACGTAGTGGTAAAACAAAATGTGGCCACTCAGACTTTATGTCATGTTGAGATGCAGAATCTTAAAGGATCTTTATGTAAGATTATTCATTCATTTGTTGTTTTTTTAATGCCAATGAATGTACAGATCACAATAAAAAAAAAACGCAGACCTTTTGCAACCTTAGAATGATTTACATAAGTTGGAGTTGGGATTTTAAAGTTAAAATCTAAATGAGGTAATGTTATTTGCCTCAGGTAAACATCAGAGTCTGACTGTTTTCATAGTAATATCAACATGAGTGGCTCACAGCATGACACACAATAAGTTTACAAGCACAGTTTGATCGAGCTAAGGCCATAGTCTGACTAGGACAGGCAATCAGACAACTTGCCAAGTCTGAGTATACATGCGGAGGAGAAAATCAATTTATTGGCCGTTGTACGCTTGAATCCGCCTCTGTAGGTGGCGCTGTATCTCTCTTATAGTGTGTATTGAATCGGATTCTTGTTGACCTTTACATCTCACAACAATCAAACAGCGAATGGCCTGTGCATGTAAATGTGCTGACTGTCTGACATGAGCCCCGCAAGCATGACCATGAGTCACTGTAGAAAACAGTTTTTGGAACTAATATTGAGTCCCTTTACAAAATTAAAAAAGTTGCATTCAGACTAGAAAAAAGCTTTTCTTTCTTTTTTTGTATTTAAAACAAAGTGTTAGTGGTTCACACTACAACTCTCATGATGAAAGGATGAAGTGGGTGGACTGACGTATTTATCAAAACCTGGTGTTTTACTTAGTTGTACATTCACAACCCTGTCAGCAAACATATCTAAAAACAGACTACATCTCCACCACAAAGCAGATAGGAAGCTTGCTTGATTTACTTCACTTTGCCTTTTTCCTGTTCGGCAGAAGACAGCCACACGAACAAAGAGCTGGATGGACAATCAAACAGGGCATGAGAGGATGGAGCTTGGATGGAGGAACAAAAACACAATCGCATCAGTTTGATTATCAACCCCTACAAGCATGCATCGCTATATCTGGCAACAACAAGCATTTCTCGGAGTAAATGACGCTGGTGAAAGAGACGGGAATCAAACCTCATCCTCATAATCGGAGGAAGACGGCGATGAGTGGGGGAAGGGAGGAGGAGGGGGATGGAGGGCTGGAGGAAGGGATCAGTGGAGGAAAAGATTGTTGAGTGATACAGTAGTTGTGTCTAAAATGTTGGTGCTCTGGCGCCACTGCTGCCAGTTTGCTGAGAGACAGAACAGACTGGAGAGTGAGATGTTCCACCTGGGACAACACATACACCCAGGAGATGGGAAAGAACAGAAAGAGTGTGACTTATTCAACCATTCAACGCAGAGTTCATACTTTTTGTTTTTTTGTTGTTGGTTTATCCTGAATTAGGACAGACTACTTCTCTTGTTTGGACCTCAGTCCAGTACAAAAACCCGCTGAAAATAAGAAAATCTACAGTCACCTTTGCCAGAGTGAGCGTGTAGATTAAAGGAAACAATAAAATTTATAGCATAACATAACATTAACATAAACTAACATGATTGGATAAGTCTAGGTGGGGAGTGGGCTTGACTTAGACTTGGCCGTCCCTTGTTGGGGCACAGGCTCAGTCCCAGCCTCTTGGCCATTACCAGCCAATCTTCAGGCATCGCTTCCGGTCGGGTCCCTCCTTGGTGCCTTCCTAGGTTAATAGTCTGGAGCAGCTGCACCCATGTGTCTTCCCTGAGATAGAATGAATGATGTATCCTAACATTGCTTAAGCTGTGTTCATCTTATCTGTACTTTCTGTACCTAATGTACTGTGTAAGCATTAGCGTATGTGAACATAAGTGTGTGCGTAAGCAGTGTGTCCTTGTGTGTGTTTGAGTGACCGTAACAGTGTGTGTGTGTGTGTGTGTAGTAGATAGCTGTATATTGCCATAATACATGAGTCAAGCATAGGTAAGAATGAAAACCCTCACATTTTCATTTTCCGTGTTCCCCGGGTGAGAGAGATGAAATAAAGAATTAAGAGTTCAGCTTAAGCCAGTTTATTGCTGCTCTCTGCCAGCCTCTGAACAGGCACTGAACGACCCCAGAACACTGAGTCGCTTGTGATTGGCCACCTACCAGCTGACTGACTGCTCCGCGGTGCTTCAGAGAAGGTAAACAGAGAAGCCCTTCCTCCTCAGAAGTGGTTGAAGTGTTTATTGTGATGTTTAGATACGGGAAGTAGACAGGGACACACCAAAAAACATCAGAAATTTGATTTTCCAGTGAATGTCCTCTTTAAATAAGTTCCAAAAAGTTTATGGGGATATGGGTATGGTGTTTAAGGAAGTTTGTCTTTAAGGAAGTTAAAAAATAAGTCATTGTGTGACAAGCTGTACTGTTGTAATGATTCATTTAATGAATCATAAAAAAATTAAATAAATGACCCAAAAAATGACAGAAAACCAAAGTAAAAAGTTAAAAAGGATTTATTTACAAAAAGTGAACAAAGGAAACCAATCCATGAAATATAAAGTACCAAAAGGCACTGAGGCTGGCCGGCTGGCGAGGCAGAGCTCAGGAACAGAATAACTAGGAAAATGGAGAAAAGCAAACGATCGGTGGAGGGAAAAAATGCAACACGTAAAAGATTCTAGAGCTAGAGCACATTTGATTTAAGTAGACTTGATGAGACGATAGGAAACAGCTGCAATGATTAGGTTCTCTGCCCAGCCTTGCAGCCAGCCTCCTAAGAAAACTAGGGAGCAAGAGGAAGTTAACAAAATCTATGTGGTCTAAAATCAGATTTTTTTATGATTACAGGTTCACAATTTCTGATCAGGCCAACATCATATTTGTGTTTTGCACACAGGCAATCAGGAATGGTTGTGAAATCAGGAGAGATGTCTGTTGCTATGAGGTTTGGAGTGAGCTTAACCATTGTTGAAGTAGTAGGCATATGGTCCTACTGTATGTCAGGTGAAGAGAACGCAATGCATGTACTGTGGGTGAGCAAGAGGTAGAAAACACATGTCAGGGTCAGAGGTCATCGTCCAGTCAGTCATTGCATGGCATTCTTTAACGAATGGTCCAACGTCTGTCACGTGGTTTGGCTAGAGAGACGTGAGGAAATGAATTAGGAGTCTGATCAGGAGTAAAAACTATGGAAACTGCCCAAAATTGATCATTCCATAATAAGATTAAATAAGATTAAACTCACAGATGAATGAGCTCATGAGCATGCCGGAGGACTTCTTCCAGACGTGCACCATCATCAAGACCCATGCAGGTTATCTAAACTTTGTCCCTCACCTCAGCACACAAGCCGTGGAGGAAAGCTTGTCGTCAGGCTCGTCGATGCCACCATGTTGGTTGAAGATGGAGAGGAGGCTACTGAAGATGGCGACGAGTCGTTGGTAGTAGTCAGGTACCAACTCTTTCGGATTCTGTTTGCAGCTGGAGATCTTTGACATGTCCACTCAGACCAGGAATGCTGCAATCAGGCCGTTGCAGAGTCTGTCAACTGCATCACGGTATTGGGCCTGGTCTGGTTCAGCCCAAATTGGAGATCTCATCCTTGCCTCGCCTTCCAGGTGGGCTTTTATTTTGGCATAGTCTGTTGGGCCCATCTTTTTCATTAGGAGTCGTCGCGTCTCGTGCAGTGTAGGACACCAGACCTTCTTCTCCATCAGGTGCCATGACATTGATCATAGGCATTGTTTGAATCTGTCCAACACTGTCCTTGGCTGTCGGCATCTGGTTCCTCGTTGTTCATTGGCACATAGGGAGGAGGTGGAGCAGCGTTGAGGAGCGGCCCGCCGAACCCTGAAAGAGAAGGATAGAGAGTGGAAGTGCACGTGTGCTGTTTTTTGCTGATAAATTTTTCAGCCTTTCCCTTCTCATTCGAGTCAATCATTAAATCTCTCATTACAACTTGCCGTTTCTTTCGTTCTCTGAGCTCAGCCTCTCCTTTTACATTTTTCATGCTTTTCCATTTTTCTAACCATTTCATTGGCACACTTTTTTCTTTTTTTACACTTTCTTTTTCCTTTGTTAATTTCCTTTTTTTTTTAATTGTGACAGTTTTGATACACTCAGTGAACCATTTGGTGGAAACTCAAATTCCTTTATCCAGACTGACTGACGCATTCTACGCTCTCTGGACCATATTTGTGTACCATGATGTCCACTACAGGTCCTTCCGGGACCGTTTCTTTACTGTTACCCCATTTTGTGCAACAATGTGGACAAACCGTGGTTCCAAACACACGGTGGGTTAACCCAACACCTTAAAGTTCCGCCCTGCTACAGAACCGACACTTTCAGGTCAACTTGAACGCCTATAAAAGTATCTTTTAACAGAAACTGAATTTACAAGGGACTAAGCCCTCGTAGGCCTCTAATCTTTGAAAACATTTACAGAGAAATAAAATATTCTGAAGGCCTCTATCCTATTTAAACAGTAATCTGCAGATAGTTGCCAACATAGGACATCGTGGTAGTGATTAAACGTCACCCTGTTAGGACTCAGACTAGCAGTAGAATGGAACAGAATGGAGTATGGAACAAAAATTTTCATTCAATTTAATTAATTAATTCATTTGATTTATTTATTTTTCTCAAGTTAGTTATTAAAATCCAATTTAATTATGTTTTATAGTTCAAGAAATTAAAATTTCAACTTCTCACCAGGGTTCAGGAAAATTGTTTCCCTTTGGAGATCTCTGTGGAGTCCACTGAGGTCCTCGTCGGTGTCAGTCCTCTCCTCTCTGACTTTCTTTTGTGTCGAAGTAGAGGTCGGGTGTCCCCACCGACAACTCTGTAAGCCAGCCGCCGACTTCCAGGCGATTCCACTTCTGGCACCAAGTATTGTTGTGGAAGTTTACATGTGTTCCCCGGGTGAGAGAGATGAAATAAAGAATTGAGAGTTCACAAAGTTGTCTTTGTGGATTTTATTCTGCAGAATGGAAAGTTTTACAGAGTACAGAGAAGTCTGCAAAAGAATTCAACAAGATGGAGTTTGCCCTAAGGTGTAATCTAAGTCTCTGTGTCTTCTAAGCAGAACTGAGCAGTATGAAAGGTTGCGCAAAGGATCATGAGCCACTTTATAAAAATTAAGAAAGCTGCACAAAGGGCTAATTGGGGGGAGGGGGCATATTTGGGCACGAGGTCTGTAAGTTGTTTTAAGGAAGTAAACCTGTAAGTTTTAAATAAGTTTCAAAAAGTTTGTTTATGGGGATATGGGTATGGAGTTTAAGGAAGTTTGTTTTTAAGGAAGTTGTCTAAAATAAATTATCCTGAGTGACATGATGCACTTTTGCTTTTAATGCAGATATTAAAGTGTATGTCTAAATGTTACATGCATTTGTGTCTAAATAATGGGTGATATATAAATGATAAATGCTTTTATCATAACATCTTATGCCACACTGTCTGACACACTGATATGCATGTGTTATTTAGTTCTTTATTTGGTTATTTCGTCCTTTTCATACAATTTGAAATAAAGTTTAGTGAATAACAGCATGTACTTTTAACCTATGAGTTAGTGAAGCTCAAGAGGTAAATGCCTTATTTTTTTTTCACATCATGCCAAGCAAATATAAATTAGTATTTGGAATTTATGTTCTGTTTAAATCAACAAAACTCCAGAAAAAAATAAACAAACAATCGCAATCTTTAATGTTGTAGTGTTTGTTATTTTCTTTTATATTTATATTTTACGTTCCCCCACCTCTGCCTTGAATGTCACTGTTTTGTCTATCAAATCCACGATGATGATTGTAAAGATTGTCTACAAATTGAGAAAATCCATTTATTTAATCTTCCTGTTTATCACTGCTATTATTGTTTATTTTCACCTTAAGGTCTGAGGTCAAAGGTTTCTTCCTCTAAGTTGTGTTTCTCTGTGTTTAGACATGTAAAGACATGAAAACAAAACCAGACATATGCTAATAGGTTACCTATTCAACCTGAGCAGAGTGCTCTGACTCCCAAACGACTCTCAATTGGCATTTAAAATGACAACTTCATGAAACTTGTCAAGCCCAGGCCTGACTCCTGGGCTTCCGTCCAAACATGTCTCACCTAATGAATCTTCATCCCCTTGAGGAAAAAAATGTATTGCACTCATATTTGAGGTGTTGTAGTTTCCGTGTTGAACATAATTTATGAATAGAGATCCTTAAAAGAACAAAGCATTACATGTATTATAGTGGGTTTTCAAAGCAGTAGAAAGTGAGATTCAGTCAGTGTGAATGAATGGGAGAGGGAGGTGTGGATGTTCAGGCAGCAGTAACAGCATGTTGCTCAGAGGCAGAGGAGGAGGAGGGCAGTGGGAGGGGAGGAGGAATCCTGGGGTGGAGGGCGTATATAAAGGACAGCAGCCTTTACATGAGGTTCAAATCTCAGAGAGCTGTCAACTGCTGTAGATCTACCTCCTGCAAATAGACTTTTATATTGTTTTATATAAGAAAACCACAGAACATAGAAAATGGAGATGGAGCCAACTGAAGGTCCTTATGAGTACTATGATTATGACGAGACAGAAAACTCTACTATGTGTGACTACTCTGAGTGGACTCCATCATACTCGGTCATCCCTGTGCTCTACATGCTCATCTTCATCCTCGGCCTCTCTGGAAACGGGGTGGTCATCTTCACCGTATGGAGGGCCCAGGGCAAGCGACGTGCTGCTGATGTCTACATTGGCAACCTGGCCTTGGCCGACCTCACCTTTGTGGTCACGCTGCCACTGTGGGCTGTCTACACCGCCATGGGCTACCACTGGCCCTTTGGAGTGGCCCTGTGTAAGATGAGCAGCTACGTGGTCCTGCTCAACATGTACGCCAGCGTCTTCTGCCTCACATGCATGAGCTTTGACCGCTACCTGGCCATTGTCCACTCGCTGTCCAGCAACCAGCTGCGCTCCCGTGGCCACATGCGTGGCTCCCTAATTGCTATCTGGGTTCTGTCCGGTCTCCTGGCTGCTCCGACTCTGGTCTTCCGCACCACAAAATATGACTCCACCATCAACCGCACCTCCTGTGCCATGGACTTCAGCCTGGTGGTGACGAACAAAGATCAGGAGAACCTGTGGATCGCTGGCCTCAGCATCTCTTCCTCAGCTCTGGGCTTCCTCCTGCCTTTCCTGGCTATGATGGTGTGCTATGGCTTTATCGGCTGCACCGTCACCCGCCACTTCAACACGCTCCGCAAAGAGGACCAGCGCAAGAAGAGGCTACTGAAGATCATCACCACTCTGGTCGTGGTGTTTGCTGCCTGTTGGATGCCCTTCCATATCGTGAAGAGCGCGGACGCCCTCTCCTACCTGGACCTGTTTCCTGCTACCTGTGCCTTCTTGCGCTTCCTGCTGGTTGCTCACCCCTACGCCACCTGCCTGGCCTACATCAACAGCTGCCTCAACCCTTTCCTCTACGCCTTCTTCGACCTGCGCTTCAGATCTCAGTGCCTGTGTCTGCTCAACCTTAAAAAGTTTTTGCATGCGAGTCCTGCCAGCTCCCTGTCGTCCCAGAAGACAGAGGCTCAGTCTCTGGCCACAAAGGTGTGACGTCATATGAAGGCCCAGAGGCATCCTGGGAAAAAGGTGAACATTGCAGAACAATGCAGGTAGATAAACCAGAAGTCCACATTGCTGCAGAGTGCTTCCTCACAGTTTGTTTGCAGTCTGTGTCCTCTGCTGCCCTCTGACCTCGTGGACGGCGGCAGGCATCTGTGTGTCAGTGATGGTCAGGCTTGAGGATTTTGATTCTCACCACCACACTTAAAACTCCAGCCTCGCCTTCATTGCCAGGGAAGCAAAACTCAACTTTACACAAGGAACCAAGCATGAAGCAGACTTTTTTTTTATTATTATTAAAAAAATGAAAAAGTGGAATGTATTTTAAAATGGACAATATACACATGAGTTTGACTTTATAGGCAGCATCCTGAGCTTTGAACTCCATCCTCAAGTCTGTTACTCAAACATTTGCCCCTGCTGTTCATGTCTTCATTTGTAAGCACTTGGGGTGTGAAGTCTACAAAATAATCTGGCTTTGCAGTTTAGTATCCAATTGAGGGGTGTTGGAGTCTGATAAGGGTGTTGTAAGGGGAGACGGGGATAGTGTGAGCCAGGGTGGGAGTCCCAGACAGACTGACAGACAGATGGCAGCTGACAAATGTTTTCAGGCTGGTGGCCAGCCCAATTAAAAGGTGACTGCTTTGGCAGCCTGCGTGTGTGTGTGTGTTGTATGTGAGTATGTGTCTATTCATGAAGGAATGAGATTGCGTGTGTTTGTCAATCGTCAGAAGGACAATGAAACTACTCCTGACAAATACATGAAAGTATTTTTGTAAATACACATTATTTTGAAATTTGTGTCTATGGTTTTGTAATAAAAAAGAAAAAAAATTGCTTTAAAAAAAACACAAATCTTCTCCCTGGTGTCTCTCTTAATTGTGATAGCTTGCTGGAATGTATTTTCTCCCATCCACCAACTCTGCTTCTTCCTGTCGGTGCATTGCTGAGGGGAGGTAGTCAAACACCCATTGTGTTTTGCGGGGCAAAAATCAAAGCATGTGTCTTGCAGGAAATGCATGTTGGACTTCTATTTCCTTCTCCCAGCATATTTGTTTCTCCTCTTTTAACAGTCTCCTTGCAAAAACAATCCGTGAGTACAAATGTTACTAAATTGGATAAAGCACAGGACATTAAGCTTTGTCCCAGATATACTGGAGTTAATTACAAAAGTGTCAGGAATCCTTGTCTGTAATCATCCAAATAAGTCTCACTATTTTAGCCAATTTCCATGCATTAAATGTGTTACGGTCAAAAGTATTGTGATTAGAGACAAACACAGGTTGTTGAGCTTTAAATGAGAATTCAGGGATTAACCATTTCTGACTGTAATGAGCTTTTTACAAGACATAATCAGGAACAGCAGGGAGACAGAGGGAGTGGATTTATCCTAGGTTACTGCTTTGTAGTGGGAGTGGGACATTCTGAGCCTCTGTAATACCTGTTAATGAGAGTGGCTAAGTCTAAATCAGCTACACTTACAGAATACAGCAGAGGGCCGCTTTGGGTAAACGTGACCAAAGCTGAACTCCTCATGACTTAATTTGTATGTTTAATCTTACTGAGGTGAAATAGGAAAAAATCCTCAACACATGAAAGGAAAAATGCAACAGCTGCAACACTGACTCCTCCTTCACCACCAGGGTCTCTGAGTCCAGCCAGGACACAAACACAGACATGCAAGCAAAATCTTTTAGAAATACATCTTTGAGCTGAGTCTCAAAGATGAATTTATTTAGAAAAGTATAAAAAAAACTTGATTATTTAATGAAGGAGACCATTGAACATTAAGACATCTAACAGTGAATTGAATAGGCACTGCCAAAAAAAAGTACTCAAGCTGCATGTTTTTATTGGTGAAACAGCATACAGTACATTTCAAAATTCCACGCTGCAGATATTTCTTACAAGATCGTCACATTATCCTCCACCTGTCGGCATCAAAGTCAAATCCTCCTGTGAAATCTAATATGGACTGATTATTTTTCATCGCTTTTCCAGTTTTATGAAGCTAACTTGATCGTGTTACCAAGATTTCATGGCATGAACTTTGCCACAGCCAAGTTGCTATAGGAGAAACAAGCTTTATAACCTTTGGCCCTCTGAGGGCCTGGTGTGTGCCTGAGAGGACCGTTTCAAAATGATCACACAAAGCTTTTCATTCTTCTGTAATACAGAGTGTGAAAATTAAGTGTGTCTACACCTGCAGCATGAGGGAATCGTGAGAGTAAAAGCAAGTACGACATCTGCAAACAAATTCATCACCTGTAATAAGTATAATTATCATGAACCCCTTTCCTTAACTTAACAACAATGGTGAGGAGGAAACAGTGGCTCTATCTGTTCAAAATGAACTACCAGTGTTGTCTGAAAACATCTGAAGAAACAAAACAATAGCACCTCCATTTAATAAATGATAGAAATTACAGTGCTAATGAAAACCATACTGTAATATTATTTTATGCAACACTTAAGCATCTGATTAAGTCTCTTCAAATTGGACAAATCAGAAAATAATCCATTCACTGTCTACAAAACACACATTTATGCTGACCTTTCCAATGGTATAAAGTACATTAACACAACTATTGTACTGAAACATTAAATGTAAGGATTTTTCATACATTGTACTTCATTTTATGCTACTTCACTGTATTGCGGGTGGAAACATAACATTTTCCAATGCATAACATATATTTAATGTCTGCTGTGGCTGCTTTATATGATCAACTTAGAAAATAGAAGGTATTCTACATAACCAGTATCAGTATCAAAAAAAGATGCAGACAAATCAAGGCATTTTTTATGATATGCAACAGTTATGGGAAAATGCTTGGGATTAGTCCAAAATGGGAATAAATTGCTTTAGAGGAAGTAAAAGAGAGCAATAGAGGTCAAGGAAACATCTGGAAGACGAAGAAAACTCTCAGGAAAAAATACATGAGAAGGCAATTAAAAAAAAGTGTAAGTGCATTGATCCACTTGTGGTGTTATACACAAACAGAACACATTTAACATGTTGATTCTATTTATTTAAATTCATTCAATACAAAAGACAATGTATTAACACTTAAAGATTTGTCTTTTTGCATCAGAGTTGGTGTTTACTACTTCCAAAAATTCAACAAAAATCTAATTTACTCAGTGCTGCCCATTTTCTTTACTTACAATTAGCTGTATACTGTAATACAGTATAACACAAGCATAGGCCAAAACCAGCCACAAAATGAATACAGAGATAAAATAATAAATTATTTTATTCCCTGAACTGGCACTTTTAAGTTTGGACAAAACCTAAAAACCTCTGTGCCTGTCCAGAAACTACAGTCCAGGGTGAGAAAGCTGAGTTTCAATGGGGCGCTCTCCTTCACTCATTCATTGTCATATCAATGGGTGGCAAACACCTCATGTCTTTGTGTTATTTTAAATTAGGCTTGCAGCCAGGCCCACTGTTAGTGAGGTCCAGCTGTAATAAATTGTAATCTAATAAACCAGGTCAAGCAGAAAATAGACAGAGGAAGTTTGCACACATTTCTCCTCTCTCTCAACAATGGAGGCTGACCAGCACAGCAAGCAGACCGGAACCTAGAGCCTGGTCTGACTACAGTATAGTAGAATGAGATGTTGACCCCTGGTACGTCTTGGAGGACCTTTTAGCTTCCTGCTGCCCTGTCCTTCAGTGCTCCTCCCTGCGCAGTCCCCAGAGGATGACTGTCTTCACGGACAGGATAGGAGTCAGCAGGCCATGCTGCAGGAAAGGCAAATGGAGGGTAGGCAAGGTAAAGGTTCCTGGTCAGGGATATCCTGTCATTCAGAAGCATCTCTCTGCATTTAGGGCCCCTTGCAATCGGTGCATGCTTCCCCTGAGGTCTTGAGGGCAAATTTCAGCCACTTAGCTGCATTTGGTATAAGTGGGAATACCCTCATAATACCTGGAGATTTTAAACCTAAAATCCATAACTTCTGAGTATCCTGCACTGCACTTTCCCTCTTGAACATAACTTACACTAATGATTTCTTTCCTCCCAGTCATTTTTCAGTGTTCCATATCCCTAATCAATGTCTCTATTTGCATTGTAGTTTTCTATTAACATAATTTTTCCCATTACATTGTAACATTAATATGTAAATCTCTTGTAAGTCGCTTTGAGGGGAAAAAAAAAGCATCTGACAAATGACTAAATATAAAAGTAAAAGTAAAAAAAAGACTTCCACACAAAGACAATACAGGTTGAAATTGTGGTTGACGTATGACTCAAACACCTGAGATAAGTGAGATGTCTCTTCTTCACACTCTCACTCTTCATCTGTCACTGCTGAGATGGCAGACATTCAAAGAAGACGGCCATCGTTAGTGGGGACACGTCGTTTCCGACAGCAAAAAAAGGGAGCGGATGAGCCCAAGCTTTGGGTGACTCCGGATCTTGGTTTATGTGAAACTCAGGGATGATCATCCTCTTCACACTGCACAAAGTGTCCCTTCATTCCCTCCTCTATCCTCTCTATTGTGCATCTCTTTGCTCCTTTGGTTCTAAATGGGATCCCCTGTCTTCTGCAGCAGGACCAAACCAGTTCAGAGGCTCAGCTGCACTGGTTTAGACATTGCAGGTAAAGAAGATACAGTAACTGCACAGGCAAAAAAAAAAGCTGCATGTAAGAACATCGCTCTTTTTGTTGTGAGGTACAGTTTTCACTGAAATTGTTAGCAGATAAGAGGGAGCAGACGATAAGACACTGAAACTGTAACCAAAGTTTGTGTATACTTTTATATAAATCTTTGTGAGGACCAAAAAACACCACAAGAAGCAAGGATATTTGGGTAAAGTGAAGACATGTAGGCTGGTCCTCATTTATGTCCCACCTGGTTATGGGATAAGTAAGAACAGGTTTTATGGCTAGAGTTACAATTAGGTTTATGTCAGGGTTAGGTTAAGGGTTAGACTGTAAACCTGTGTGTGTGTGTGTGTGCACCTTGTACCATAACATAAATCATTACATTTTAAGGGGAAGACATGTTTTAAAGTTAGGCTGAGGTTAGGGTTAGGTTAATGTTAGGGTTAGGGTTAGGCATCTAGTTGTGATGGTTAAAGTTAGGGTAAGGGGCTAGAGAATGCATTATGTCTATGAGGGTCCTCACTCTGATAGAAGCGCAAACATGTATGTGTGTGTGCGTGAGCTTGACAGTAGAATTTCAGGAATTTGTGGCCATGGTGATTTTAATTTTTTTTATTTATTTTTGTTTCATTGTTGACCCCATGCATGATTTGTTGCAGGTCACTTTATTTTAACGCGTATGTATGATGTATCATATATATCACATGTATGTTCTGTGGTCCGAAAGGACAGTGTAAATCAAAACAAAATTATAGGCCAATCTTAACTTCTTTGAGATCATATAATTGAGTTTGGGTTTTTTCCCTTATGTGGTTACATTAAAATAATCTCTTACTCTGTTATAGTATAAAAAAAAAATACTATAACAGGTTATATACTAGAAACAATAAGTCACAGTATCTGTGACATATGCTTCCATGCAGAATAAAGTGAGTTATGTTCACTGAAAGTGAGAGACTGCTTCCACACTGAAAATATTTTTCTTTCACCTCACACTAACCTCACCTCATTAATCTCAAATATTTATTAAGGGAATTCCTAAAATCTTAACATTTAGCAGTGGAGTTTCGTGTATTTAGCAACAGCATCGCCAACAGCTGGATCATAATACTCATGTCCACACCACGCTGCGCCGTATAATGACGTCTACTGTCGTAAACCGGTAACAAAATCTCTTAAAGGGCCATTTCCCATTTCAACTGTTACAGTTCCTTAAAGTGAACAGTGTCACATATAACATAAAAAGCTTTTAGGTATTGTTTAGTAATATAGTTAATTTTAGTACTAAGTGCAATAACACAACGTCTTCATGACTAGTCATCATTAAAGTTCAAGATATCTTCAATTATCCTACATGGTACTTTTTAGATATTTTGAATTAAGTTTAATAATGATGTAGATATATGAAACTGGAATTGTAGATATCTACAATCCGCAACTGAATTGTATATACACTACCAGTCAGACGTTTGGACACACCTTTGGACCACATTAAATGAGGTGTGTCCACACTTTTGACTAGTAGTGTATATAGAATACATTTATAATAACAAACCCCATACACATAAATGGCAAAAGTGACATCACTAGAAAAACTGAATTACGATATCTGTGACGTCATTTTGACGAATACAAACTCACTCTGACTCATCGTCTTTATCCTCCTGAATTGTAAATACCTGAAACTAGTTTTGAATAACAAGAATGACGTCACAGAAATCTAATGGCAATGGTGATTCCACATAGTCAAACGTAGTGATTAAATGTTAAGAAATGCTTTTCATACGTACTGCACTAGTTCAACCTAGACAGACTGCAAACCTTACAGCATTTTATAGAAAAATAGAAAATGAGTGAGAAATGGGTCAATACTGACACCTAGTGACAGCACCGGAACCATACAGTAGCCCCGCCTGAAAAAACAAGACGACCCGGAAGAAGTTTACGAGCCCATAAACAGATGGTGGTCTGGAGAACAACACGTACATAAAGTGACCATGGTGTCTAAAAGACAGGAGCGAGTGTGGAAGTACGTGGAGGAGGGCAGTTTCCTGAAGCTGACGTCGTATCTGAGCAAGCACCAGGACCTGAATGTGAGTTTCAGCCTGGGCACGAAGCAGAGGAGCCCGCTGCATGTCGCCTGTCGCCGCGGAGACGACGCCACGCTGGGGCTGCTGCTGAAGCACGGAGCCGATGTCCTCCAGAAGGACCGTAAAGGAGACACGGCGCTGCACACAGCGGCCAACAGGGCTCTCAAACGCGGATGGACAGGTGGAGAGGACCCGGACACAAACAGGTGCTGAATTAATACGATTTCTCTTTTTAACATTATTGCTTGGTTGTCTTTCAGCGTATGAAGACCTGGTTGTTCCCCTCAAGACGAGCTGTCCAGAGGCCATGGCTGTTCCCAACAGGGCTGGTGTCACACCTCAAGATCTGCTGGAGTTCATGAAACATACTAAGGTAAACAGCAGCTCATGGAAACTGAAGGGCTAGTAGTAACATCAAAAGAGTCCATACAGAAAATGTCCATCATCGTTAATATAATCTGTATTTAGTTATTTACAGTAGAACAAATCAACATATCATGACCATATATTCGGACTTACCTCTCTGTTCAGTATTTCTGCTAAGTGACAGTTGTGTCAAAATCTCTGGTGCCTAACTCCAGCTGACATAGGGCTGATATATATTATTATATGATATTTTGAAGACTTTAACATTTGGGCTGCAACAATTATTTGATTATTCATCGATTACCAAATTAATCATCAACTATTCGGATAATCGATTAATCAGTGTGGGGATTTTTTTCAGATTTCAGCTGGTTAAATGTGAATATTTTCTGGTTTCTTTGATTTATGTAACAAAGAAATTATTCAATTTTTGATTTGTGAAAACAAGACATTTGAGAACATCAACATTTCCAGGTTTGAAATTTTTCAACTTTGGTTAATTATTTGGTTCATTGTGCTTTATGTTTATGACCTTTTTAAGTCAAAATTGTAATATATTTTTAAGAAAGACATCATCACATGGTTAAGTTTAGGTTAGCTACTTGACAGACATTTATACTTTTTATATGAACATTCATGCTTAAAAATTATCTATTTTCAATAGTTTCCGTGTCAAGACAAGGGCTATTATTACTTCCATCTCTCATTGTTTTGACAAATTCATACATAGTTTGTTTAATCTAATCTAAGGTAATATCCATGAAGACCTCACAATGAACTTTGAGTTAGTTTACAAAAATATAAAATAGGAGCAAGACAAATGCAAAATGACAGATGCTGAAATTAATGGAACAATTCCAGAGTTTCACTGAAAGTACCAAAAGAATTTTGAAAAAATCCAATTCAGTTGAATAAATTCAGCAAATATCACCATGATTCCTCATCATCTTTAGTGGCTGTTGGTGTTCGATCATAATTTATATATAATTTCCCTTTTAGTCTTCACAGATGGCAGAAAGCCAGAGTTGTCTACATGAACAAAATTCTGAGAAGGAGTGGCTTGAGAAGCTGTTTGGTGAATGTGAAGATGAATTCAATCAAACCTTTGGCGTATATGACGGTAGATATTAATTTCCTTCCTTGATGTTTTTATTTTTAATTTCCCTCCCCTTGTTCATAACACTGCTGCTGTATTTGCTTCACAGCTGATGATTTCCTTCCTGTTGATGAGGATGAGGAGGATTTTGGGGACTGGGCAGACCGTATCCGGAGAGAATATTTTGATAAAAAGAACGCTGAAGCTCAGAGACTGGCAGCTGCGTCTTCAGGGTGGAAAACGAGGAAGAGCAAACAAGAGAGGGAGCAGGTAGAACAGAGCCACAAGGAGTTGCATGAAAAGCTGCAGAGGGAGCATGAGGAGTATCTGGCTCGAGCAGCACGTAAAGAGGAAGAGACTCGACAGGGTAAGAAGCGCAGATACGACGAGAGGTGTGCAGCTACTTTCCACAGCGGATGTTCACCTAGCAGCTCAACGCTGAGCTACAGTGACATCCCCTGGCCAGCTCCCAGAGGTACAGTGCAGGAGATGGTGGATGTGATGCTGCATGGCGTGGACCGTAAGGACGTGCCCGTGTTTCGAAAAATGCTCCATAAGCAGCAAATGCTGTGGCATCCTGATAAGTTTGCTCAGAGGTGTGTGGCCCGGTTAGAGGAGAAAGATAAGCAGAGGATCCTGGATACAGTCACAGCTCTGTCACAGGAGCTCAACAGACTGGCTCAGAGTCTGAGGACTTGAAAGTTTCTGTCTGGAAATTTGTCAGTTTAAAAACTCTATACAAACATATATACATAAATGATTTACACCAACATGTCGGCTGTGTGTGGGGTGGAATTAGCAGCAGCTACACCATTTTACTCCAAATATTTCCAAAATGTGTCTGGGTTTCAGATGTAGCATTCTCCCACATGGTTCTTTAATTTGAACTTAAATATGGAAATAAAATATTATAAATGTAGTATGGTGAAAAACTGCAGTTTTCCTGAAAGGTGAGTTTGTACCTGCAGAGGTATGTTTGGTGCACACAGTGTTTTATAATCCTGGATTTAAAACTGAGCATACTTGTGATACAACTCTGAGTGATATTTACAGTGTATGGAGTCATGTGGGTTTAGTACCAGGATATGTATTCATGTGACCTACAGCTTTATTAAAACAGAAGTGTAATATTTACATAAGTGTAATATTTATAACAGTCAAAGGTAAGTTGGTTGTCTAAATGCAAAAAAAAAAAGAAAAAAGATTAAGTTAAGAAAAAAATCTAGAAAAAATAAAGGATTCTCACACAAAGAAGAGCAGGTGGGCGGGCTGTTTTCAGTGATGGAACACAATATGCTGGTTGCCAGGCTTGTGAGTAAATCCCCCTTTTTAATAAAAAAAAAAAAATGAAAGGGTCAGTACCAGTCATGGCTTCAGGGTTATTTTGTTAAAATGTTTAGGGCATTTTGCAAATTATATTACTATTAATTGTTATATTGTAATACAACTCTTGATTATGTGTGTTTTTGTTCACTTCATTAAGAAAACCCATTTTATCCTGATTTGAAGAGCCAACATGAACTGCAATTGCTACCTAAATGTATATTTTGTAGTGCCATGGCAGAAAATGTTCGATTTGAAACAATTTCATTATTATTATTATTGTTGTTATTATGAAGTTAAGGTAAGATAATTTATTTATTCCACAAGGACATCGACAAAGTAATAATGTTGTAACATCTATAAATATACAGTATATAAAACTATTTAATATTAAGATTCGAGAAATAAATGCAGAAGGCTATAGACAGTAAACATTAACTTAAAAATGTACTAAGTACACATCGTAGAGGTTTTTAATGATTATCATCATCACTATTATTAATACAAGTGGAAGTATATCATACATATTAATCATTTATTTTGATGTTCATTTCCATCGTGTCTAAAAACGGACTATTTCACAGGATGCGACAGATCTGGCAACCCGGAGACGCAATCCGTGTCACTTGCCGGTGGTGGACGTAGCGCGCACCGAGGCCGTGCAGCGGCGTCCCTGCCTGTCCGTCTCTGTGCGGCTGTGTCTCGTCTCCAAACGTGTCCTTTGTCTCCATGTCCGGTTGATGCTTTGTCCCTCAGTCTGCGTGTCGCCTGTTGCTCTTCGTCGCGGCCTCTTCGTGAAGATGGTACGGACGGTGATGACGATGATGCTGGCGGCGATGATGACAGGTGCTGAGGGGAGAGAGCATCAGGAAGACGCCTGACGCTGCGATCGCTCGGTGCAGAAGGCGCATTAGGGAGGATTGTCTTTGTTTTCACGGTATTTATCCCGTAGACATAAGGAGAGGGGGCGGAGGAGGAACAGCGGCGCAACATCCAGGCACAAAATGACGATTCGTTCGCTCCTACGTACCGTTTGTATTATTAATAATAATAATAATAATAACGGACAATTATTAAAATCCTAAGGAGCAGGTTAATTGGTTAAGGGGTTTGTAGAGGCGCGCCGACTCGGTGAATTTGTGATGTCCTACTTTGGTCCACGGCTCGTTGATTAGTGTCAGTGGGCCACAGCAGGCAGATTATCAGGCGGGAGGAGAGACTGTGGGTCAGGAAAATAAAGATGGTGTTCAGGAGCGAGGAGATGTGCTTGGCGCAATTGTTCCTGCAGTCTGGCTCTGAATATGACTGCATCAGTGAGCTGGGAGAGCTGGGGCTGGTCGAGTTTCGAGATGTGAGTACCAACACACACACACACACACACACACCCCCCATCCTCTAAGGACCACTGAGGTTGTGAGGACCTGCTAAAAATGTCCAAAACCCAAAATATGCAAGCACACACACAAACACACACACAAAATATGCTTTCCTTTTTATCTCGGTGAGGACACACAATGCATGCCAAGCTGTTTATCCTAACCCTTACCTAAACCCATTTATAGCCCTAACTCTTAGACAAGGTCCTAAACCTGGAATCTTTTGTGATTAACAAGGTCAGAATAATCTGTCCCAACCCTAATTTTCTTTCCTCATTTCTATCTATGTGGAAATTTAGAAAAAATCACCATAGGCATAGTAACATAACATAGTAACATACTGATATGCTGTATCTATGATAGGCCACAGATGTTATATATTAGTTTAATTTTGTATTTATAATCATATGTCTCCAAAGTATACAGAGTCCCATGAGTCAAAAACACCAAGGCGAGGATTTGACCTTTGGTCTATAACTGAGCATTAATAAAGTAATGTCCATGCATGATTTGCTACTAATCACTGCAGTATCATTTTCCTTATTGTCATCATAAGAAAAAATGTAGCATCTATGCTTTAATCTGTTTTCTTTGTTCGCTGCATGTTTTCTCATATTTTGAGTTTTTATCTTGAGAAACATTTTTCAATTGATTTATTGTCACATTATTATTATTATTAGTAGTAGTAGTAGTTGTTGAAGTTTTGCACAAAGACTTTGTGACTCCGTTTTTTTTTATCCCCGTCTACACAATTTCTACAATTTATTTTTTAATTGTCTAACAAATATTTTAAAGAAAAGTTTTTGTGATTACCTTATTCAAGGTATAGCTCACTGCTGCTATCCATCTATCTTGAGTGGGGTAGTGTGTATATTCCTGAGTCATAACCAGTGTAAGACCATATAAAAATAAGGAATGGCCATGCATTGACTGATGCAGTATCAATGTCTCCTGCTGACCTGTGATGCTCTTCTGCTTTCAGTTAAACCCAAGTGTCAGCTCATTTCAGCGGCGCTTCGTCAGCGAAATCAAGAGGTGTGAGGAGATGGAGAGAATTCTGGGTAAGAGATATATGAGGATGCAGCCTTAGCACACGGGTCCTTCGGAGATCAGGATTTCACAGCTCGCTCTGACATCTCACTGGTGCAGTGAATACCTGGAAACAAACTATCAGCATTTCTCTGTTGACAGGTTTCCTTCTGCGGGAAATCCAAAAAGCTCATATAGCCATTCCCGAGGAGGATGAGAGTCCACTGGCTCCTCCCCCGAGACAAGTCCTGGAGATAATGGTAGGGTTTTTACAATTTACAATTAAAGTTCCCACTTCTCATACTGTTGTATATTAAATGTATCTACACAATAATATTGCAGTTTCCATATTTTCATGAAAAATATCAGTAAACAAGGCAAAAAGCACAGATAATGCAGGAGACCTGCAGTAAATGTAGATTAGTTGTTTACATTCTACAGTTCTTAAACTTGGCATAAGGACTTATCCTAGTTTGTAAAACTTAAGATACATGTTATCTGACCTACAACACATTCTTTCTTCAACAAAGAAGTCGAAGCAGTCACACACACAGTTCCTCACATGGCTTTTGTAGCTTTTTGTATATAATGGCTCTTCAGTTCAGTTCAAGTAATAGTATTACAACTCAGTCACCATTAATTTGAATATTCGTTACGTCTCCTATTGTGACTGGTCAAAATGTCTGCCATGAAAATGTATAAATGCCATAAAAAAAGATCTACAGCAAACATTACTGAGCCCTTTACTTGGCATATTGACTAATCTCAGAGAAATGACAAATATTATCCCATAATTGTCATTTGTAACCACAGTTGCCACTGTGAACCACAGCCTACATGGCTTCTGTTTGTATTTTTAATCTGTCGCAACCAAGGCCATGTTCTCCTATCATTCACATAGTATACCTCTTGGTTATTGGCTTGTCCATCTGCTAAATTATTGCGCTGCTGTTTGATGTTGTGTTCAGGAGCAGCTCCAAAGGCTGGAGATGGAGCTCAGTGAGGTGGCCAAGAACAAAGAGAAGCTGCAGAGGAACCTGCTGGAGCTCACCGAGTACACCCACATGCTGAGGATCACCCGGACCTTCATACACAGCCGCTCTAGAGTGAGCGTATTTCTCACTGCTGCTCATTTAGCACACACACCTAACTGCTGCTTCCCCCACCCCGAATCCCTGCATGTTTACGTCTCAGTCAAGATGCTTTCCTTCACCTGAACATAAGGTTTCAGTCTTGTTTCCGTGGGTGTCGGAGGAGGAAGAAGTGCTGACTTAAGTGCACGTCACATTTGCACTGTAGCTGTTGTAAGCAGCACATGATTCACCCAGGTTGTAGTGTTAAAAAAAAAGAGATACAGAGCAGAGCATCATTCCAGTGTGTGAAGATTTATGTGGAACCATGTGATGAGCTGTTACTGGAAGCGACCATGAATGAATTGTGTTTCTTTTCATAATCAGCATGAGGCGCTTGGTCCCCAGTACGAAGAATTCCCCACTATGGAGACAGACTCGGTGACAGGATGCACTGGTATGCAAAGGCTTGGAGCCAAGCTCGGGTAGGCTGCAGCATGTTATACTGTGTGTGGTGTCAATATCAGAGACTCTACAACTCTAGAAGCAGTAAACCTGAGCTGGTCTTGTCTGGCTGTAGGTTTGTTTCAGGTCTTATCCAGCGAGTGAAGGTTGAGGCCTTTGAGCGCATGTTGTGGAGAGTGTGTAAGGGTTACACCATCCTCAGCTACGCAGAAGTGGATGAGAGCCTTACTGATCTCGACACAGTGAGTTTCAAGATTATAGATTAGAAGGAAAGCCATAGAGAAGTGTAGGGAACCGACTTAAACAATTAAATCAAGTTTTCATGGACTTAAAGTGAGTCCCATGACTATTAATTTTGTGGTGATGAAATAAGATAAGTAATTTTGTATTGCTTCATGGCTATTCTGGTCTGTGTTGTTTCAGGGTGAAATAAGCAAAAGTGTAGTGTTTCTCATCTCTTTCTGGGGAGACCAGATTGGACAGAAAGTCCAAAAGATCTGTGACTGGTAAGAAGACAGCATCGTCATTCCACTTAACCTTTCAGTAAATAAGAGAAAGATCCTTAATTTATCCCCACGGGGAAATTCAGTAGCCCTGTATAGAATATTAAAAAACAATATATATATATATATATATGATTATCAATGCATGTTACATTAGTGCTAACATGTATACTATATAATGTATTCTGCTTTATTTAAATCATACACATCTGTCTTTGTTGCCCTGTCTTCAGTTACCACTGCCACCTTTACCCACACCCTGAGAACGATGAGGAAAGGGCAGATATGTTGGACAGACTGAAAACGCGCATCCTGGACCTCAACAATGTAGGAATTGCACACAGTATCGTCGAGGCTTTCGATCCGAATCGGAATAAGTAACACTTTCAGATACTGTATTGTTAAAACTGGTGTTTTCCTCCAGGTGCTGCACCGTACTGAGGACTATTTGAGGCAGGTTCTGCAGAAAGCCTCAGAGTCCGCCTACACCTGGGTTGTACAGGTGAAAAAGATGAAGGCCATTTATCATATCCTCAATCTGTGCAGCTTCGACGTCACCAACAAGTGTCTGATTGCTGAAGTGTGGTGTCCCGTCAGTGACCTGGCAAACCTACGGGGGGCACTAGAAGAGGGCTCAGTAAGTGAGGGATGTATAGTGACCAAGGACCACATACATACTGTATACAAAACAAAGGACATAGCCTGGTTCATCCTGAAGCCAAATGGGAAGTGAAAGTATATTGAATAGCCACTAGGGGGCAACTCTGCTGGTTGCAAAATGGAATAGAAACCTATTGGAAAGTGAACCTACTACTTACTGGATTTTAGGACTGCAATGATTATTCGATTAACTGATTATTGATCAGTTACTAAATGAATCGTCAACTATTTTGATAATCAATTAATCGGTTTGAGTGTTTTTTTTTTTTCAATAATTTAAACACGTTTCTCTGATTATTTAGCGTCTTTATCTGGTTTCTGTGCTCCATATAACAATGAAATCATTATAATTTGTGTTTGTGGACAAAACAAGACATTCGAGAGCGTCATCATTTCCAGGTTATGTAAACACTGATCAGCATTTTCCTAAATTTACTGACATTTTACGGACCAAACAAGTACTTATTTAATTGAGAAAATAATCGGCAGATTAATCGATTATGAAAATAATCATTAGTTGCAGCCCTACTGGATTTACAATGTCTGTAAACATTGTCCTGCAGAGTTAATGGTCTCAATCTCTAGATTCAGGTCTTCTTCAAAAGAACATGATATTCTTTTACCTTTTTAAATTACTGTATGTCCCTCTTTAGAAGAAATAGATTATAAAACACATCACACGTGAGAGGACACCAGTGTGATTGATTGACAGCTGGTGTAGGTCTCTTGTTGCAGGTGATGTCTGTGAACTTCAAGTTTCGAAAAACGGACACGGTGCCAGTCAAACTGCAAACCTCTCTGCTTCACCACAGTGGTGACTGTGAACTCAAAAACAAGAGTACTAAAAACTATGTTGATGTTATAAACTGTGCAGTTTCTTTTGTCAGTCGGTCACAACAGAAGAATCATCTGCTGTGTCACAGGGGTTTTCCATGCGTGTTTTCCCGAGCGTCTGTACTTCACTACAGTCTCGCTCGTACCCACTTTTTTTTTAAAAATCATTTATGTTTCTTTAATCATCAGAGAAAAGGTGATGCTACTGTACCATCATTTGTGAACCGCATCCCAAGCACTGACACTCCACCTACTCTGCTACGAACCAACAAGTTCACGTCTGGCTTTCAGAGCATTGTGGAGGCGTATGGTGTGGGGGATTACCGTGAGGTAAGCCCAGGTAAGAACTCACACCACGTCTTGCAAAAACAAAACAGAAAAGTTTTGCCTTTGTTTGCTCATGAGATATTCAGAGTCAGTCTAAGATTTTAATTACTTTCTTTCACTGGCAGCTCCCTACACCATCGTCACATTCCCATTTCTGTTCGCTGTGATGTTCGGTGACTTCGGGCATGGCCTCATAATGAGTCTCTTTGCCTTGTGGATGGTGCTGATGGAAAAAAAGCAGCAGAAGAAGAAGAGCTCCAGTAATGAGGTAGGAAGAGAAGTTCTTCTCTCATCCATCATGCAAAATCTTATTTTTGGGGAATTAGTTTTTGCTGACGCCTGTGTTTGTTGCTGCCAGATATGGGCCACATTTTTCAATGGGCGTTACATCATCCTGATGATGGGGCTCTTCTCTGTCTACACCGGGCTAATTTACAATGACTGTTTCTCGAAGAGTATCAACATATTTGGCTCTCACTGGAGTGTGAAGCCTATGTTCACAAATCAGCAGTGGACGTGAGTTTTCAGTACAAATGCACACAAACTCAGAAACATAACTTTTGTGCTCCGTATCTCAATGCATGTGGTGATTTACAGCCACGATTCTCTCATTTGTGCGCATTTTTCTTAACACTGCAGAAACAAAACCCTCCAAACAAACGCTCTGCTCACGTTAGACCCTAACATCAGTGGTGTTTTCAGAGGACCGTACCCATTTGGTATTGATCCTGTAAGTGAATGTATTTGCAGTAAGAACATAACATGACATTTTTTTTTGTCACTGAAATGCATTTTTCTTTTTAAATTTGCATCAGATATGGAACCTGGCAGTGAACCGACTGTCCTTCCTCAACTCCTACAAGATGAAGATGTCAGTTATAATTGGGGTCATTCACATGACCTTTGGAGTGGTGCTGAGCGTCTTCAATCACTTGTGAGTAAATCCAGAGACCATGTCAGCAACCGCGCATCATCTTTGTTCATGTCTCCCCCATGACTCACTGGAGAAAGAGAAGATGGGTTTTATTTTTTAAAAGAGCCTGTCATCATCACCTTATTGCTTTCTTTAAACCCGTACTTTGTCCTCCTTTGTTCTCTCTCTCTCTTCAGGCACTTCAAACAGAAATTAAATGTACATCTGCTATTTCTTCCCGAGCTGCTCTTCCTGCTTTGTCTCTTTGGCTACCTGGTTTTCATGATTTTCTACAAGTGGTTGGCATTCGGTGCACAAGACTCTAGCCAGGCTCCCAGCATTCTCATCCACTTCATCAGCATGTTCGGCATGCAGGGGAAGGATATTGCTCCTCTGTACCCAGGACAGGCATGTGTCCACTGTATCGTCTTAAAACTGTAGTGTGTGACATAAGAATACAGAAAAATGTCCGTTACATTCAGTCTGTTACCAAACGAGTTTACATGATGCTTATTGAGCCTAGCAGGTCCACACGACCGTGCCTCTCGGTGGCAGATCTTGTGTTGCTCAGTGACATTGCTGCTCTGCACACGTTGTCTTAGTAAAGCAATAAAGTTGGACGATGGCTGAGAACACAAAGAAGCACTCACAAAACGCCTCAGAAGTGAATTCTACTGTTCAAACACTTCTTCGTTTCACCCAGCCGCCCGTGCGCTGCTGTTGTTTACATACAAACACTTCCTCAGTCAGGTCTGATAGTATTGCTTGACAGAGCATGTTCGCAGATCGAGGACACGGCGTACAAATCATGTTATTGTCTCATTTCTGTTCACAAACACCAGAGGCAAAATAATATCTACCACAATTTAAAATCAGCAGAAGTTACGCACAGTGATTCTCACAGTGTCAATACAGTGTATTTAAAAAAAATTGTTTTAAAATAATTTCCTTGGGCCATAATTTAAATTCCCAGAATGTTTTGGTCAAATCTGTACTTTACATTTTGAGTTATGCTGCCCTCAAACAGACAAACCAAAACCATAAGGTAAAAATATCTGTTAATCAGCTTTGTGCTTCTTTCTAATGATTAATGTTTGTGTTTGTTTACATGATTCCAAAGGCTGGGCTTCAGATCTTTTTAGTGGTAATAGCTATGTTGTCAGTTCCCGTGATGCTGCTAGGAAAACCTCTGTACTTGTACTGGCTGTATCGTGGAGGCAAAGGTCTGCGTGGATGTGCAGTAAGTCCAGATGAGCATATACTGTATCTGTATCATAAAACTGTCTCCTAACTAAGCAGTTTTTTGGAACATTTCACGGAACATTGTTGTCACGTCGCAGGGTTATGAGCGGGTCAGGCATGCCAGTGAGGACGATAACTCTGCAGCACCGTCTTATGAAGATGATGAAGAGGAGGGCCTTGATGAAGTGACCAGCAGGGAAGCTCTTTCCAAAGAGGTCAGAGACTAAACCTCATCCTGTCTTTGTAAAATAAATGATGCTGCAGCGTTGAATGAGTTCACATCACACGCCGTGCACTCGGCCATCTTCACGCAAGACCTCTGGTAAATGTCAGGGAAAGTGGACAACGTCTTCACCTTGAAAAACAAATATTACTTGCCAGCTGGCACCAACTGGATGACACCAGCTGTCAATCACACTGGAGTCCACCCCTTTATGCATTTGCCTCCATGTTACTTCAAAGGGGAACACTCACTACTGCTTCCTAGGCTTCACTTTTCAAATCAGATGACGACTATGTCCATTTTTATAAAGGGTCTATGCATATGGGGAGCTGATGATATTGTCAGGGTCACATGGGACACATTCCTAACTGGATGTGGGACACTTGCCCACTCATTTGTATTTTTCGTTTGTAATTGCATATCAGCTTATGTTGGACGTTGTCCACAAAATGATCAGGGGGCTGATGTTCCAGAAAATGGGCTTTATCAACTTTAGTAGTCATTTGCATTCTCATATAAAACTGCTCTGGAAAATGTCAGAAAAATGTGTGCACTTCAGTACATGGCTGAAAACAGCTAATGGTAGGTGAGAGCTGCATGAGTGGTTTTTGGATGTGCTGTGGTTGTCGGGATGACGTTGGTGGTCAGTGAAGAGGGAAAAACAAGCATCGGAAATTGTAGGAGGCAACAGAAAAAAATGTGTTTTCTAAAAATGTATAATTTACTTTTTTTTTTTTTTTTTTTACAGTTTGACTTTGCAGATGCGTTGCTGCACCAGTCCATTCACACCATAGAGTACTGCCTGGGCTGTATTTCCAACACTGCGTCCTACCTACGTCTTTGGGCCCTCAGCTTAGCTCATGCCCGTAAGTCCTCTCACATCTCTCCACACCTCTCTGTTGCATACACTGTTTCCCACTTGTATTTCTTTACCTGCAATGTGCATATGTTAATATGTGTCTGTGTGTGTGTGTTATGTATGCCTCTGGTTTCAGAGCTGTCCGAGGTTTTGTGGACTATGGTGATGCGCCTGGGTCTGAGGATCACTACGAGGTTAGGGGTCGTGTTTTTGGTCCCCGTGTTCGGCCTCTTTGCCATGCTCACCGTGTCCATCTTACTCGTCATGGAAGGCTTGTCGGCCTTCCTTCATGCTCTCCGCCTCCACTGGTGAGTCCCAGTAATAGTAGTTGATGTGGATGTTTCTTGTCCTTTTATTTCAGTTCACCCATACAATGAAGATCCTGTAAAATGAGCATTGTCTTATGTTTTTTTAGGTAAAAGGTCTTTTGCGTAAGAGTTAGAATAAATCTAATCTTTTGTTGACAGAACCTGCACTGAAGCAGCTTTTTACAAATAGTTCAGTCCTTGTCCTTAGAAAACTACGTAAATATAATTAATCATGTGCACTCTGTATTTGTAGGCAATTATGCTGGTGGGCTGGCTACCCATGCTGCTTTGAGTGTGTATGTCTATCGTGCACTTTACTAGCAGTGCATGATAATGTATAACAGTTTAAAGCTTAGAACCAAGATGAAATGTAACTGAAGCAAGCAACACTTTTTGAGTGCTTTTTAACAGCCAGGCCTCCCAATCTACAGTCACTTCAGCTTATTCTAAACCACAAATTCAAACAATTTTGTATTGTAAAGCAATATATATATATAGATTTGTAATTGTCACCCACTGTGTTCACATTCCCACATTAAAGTTTCTACTTAATTAAAGTGCATCTGATCGCATAATGTTTGATTCCAGGGTGGAGTTTCAGAACAAGTTCTACCACGGGACCGGTGTCAAGTTTGTCCCCTTTGACTTCTCCCTCCTTCCATCTGTTTTTGAGCAAGACGGCTTGCTTTAGGTTAAATATGGACTTTGAAGTGCAGGATATGAGTTATTGTGGGGAGGACGCTGAAACAATTCACACTGTGATAACAAACCTTGGAGACAGTGGATTGAAAGTCACTCTTGTAGCAACAATTTTCACCATGACGGTTTTTAAAATCTTTCCGGCTGTGCTGACTGCCTTACTACTTTACCCAGCAGACCTTTTAAATATGCGGAGGTTCAAAACTTTTGTTCTTATATTTAATTTTTAGGTGAGATAGTCACACCAGTTGGGTTCATTTAAATGTTTAATTTTCATTGTGCTGTGTAAGCTGGTTTTGCATTCTTTGCAACATGGCATTTAAAAATGAACAATGCAATGCAAACTTTAGTCAAGTACACAACAACAACAATCTACTCATGACAATACCAAGCATCCTGTTATAGTGCCATAGAGATATATTTCTGATGATGATGGGATGATGCCTTAGGGTTTTTTTTTTTTTAAGAAAAGACATTCTACTATAGGTATTAAAAACAAAAAAAAAATTCAACCCTTTTTGAGGCACACTGTCACAAAGCACTTTGCATAAATGATTGTACACTTTGCAGTTTTCGTTAACGACTGTGATGATGCCAAATGAAAATAATCAACTGTTCTCTTTGCTTCTTTACTTATTCTTGCATTTGTTTCAATGCAATTTCCCCTGTAACCTATAAATTATAAAATACTGCAGAATAAGTCTTAGGTCTTTCTTTGGTAATATTGCTTATTCATAATTGTTAAAGGTTATATATACAAGACTTTAAATGTTAATATGGAAACCAGCCTCCATGGTGGGGGTTACTGGCGTCATGTTGGTCTCTTCTCTGGGTAACTGCACTCAGTTGTGCTTCTGGTTGTGTGTTTTTGCGTGACATCCATTGGCAATGAACACTGTATAGTATATGTATAACCTTTAATGATCATTAATCATGGTGTTTATTTAAATTGTCATCCGTACAAGAGTCCAATATTTTATCATTTTAATGTGTTGTTTTGAGAAATGCAAGCGAATAAAGGATTCATGCCCAATCCAGCTTTTATTGGCGCTCTCATTCATTAATTGTAGTGTCAAGTGGTTAATTGACAACAAGAAATAACTTGCAGTAATGATCGCTATTTCCTAAGAAGCTGCCTCTGAATGATGAGCTGAGCAATGTTGTCACAGCTCATGCAGCATGTGGCCTAATGTGTATCCTGTTCTAAGACATTACCCTTTTATTTTTGGTAGAGAATTAGCTGCATGTTACCACTTTTCAGGGAATATTACTAAAAAAAACTGTATGCAATAGAATAGTCATTAATTAATTAATAAAGTCATTAATTTGAAAGTGGATTTTTCTTCAATCAATGTTTTCAGAAGGTCTTATCTTAAAAGGAATTCAGCGATATAAGAGTGTGGAGAGGGAGAGTCATCTTTGGCATTTTTGTCAGTGTCTCCAACATTGAAGATGCAATATTCAGTTTGTATAGGAAGGTGTCAATCCATCTGTACAGTACCAGGAAAAAGAGGAGAGGTAAAGGACATATAGGACGTAGCTGGTGAGACAGTTACGGTAAAGGTTAAAGAAGTAATTCATGGAACATTAAAGAAGAGGAAATGCCACCTGTTTCTATTGTTTTGTCCACTCAGTTCACATCAGAGTTGGTAAGTAAAAGAAATACGGTTTCTGCTTAATGAATTATAGTTATATACAGTTATTAAAGTTATAGTTATAGTACATGAACACAAACATATGCTACACCCTCCAAAACCATCATGTAATTGCTTTAACACATCTTTTAAACATTATAAATTTCAGGAAGAATTTACGGAATTAGACTAGGGTAGATGCAAAATATGTGTATACCTTGTGCGTCTACAGTAGCATATCCAGTATGTTTTGCATGCAATAAACTGTAAGTGGTATGGATTGCATTCTAGAAATAAATGTGATAATTTCTTTTCCTCCTCCAACAGACTCTCGCAGTGATGCAGAAAACACAGCGTGCATAGCACCATATGTGAATCACACACAGAGGTTTGGCCGACTGATCTTCTTGGGTGACACTGCACTGACTTCCATTCATTTGGACAGTCTAAACAAAGCATTATCCCATTAACCTTAACCATAACCAGTTAATGCCTAACCCTAACCCTAAGCAGGCCCTCGGGAAATAAAGTCCTGCTTCATTGGCCTCCATGAGGACTACTATGGCCGAGGCAGATGACCGCACATCTTTGAGTCTTTGAGTTTTTTTCTCTCCACCGATGCCTTGTGCTTGCTCATTGTGTGAACCGTTGGGTTTCTTTTCTCTCTGTAATATTGTAGTTTTGGCCTTTTACTGTGTACAGTGCCTTAAAATAATGTATGTTGATGATTTGGCGCTATACAAATAGAATTGAAAATGGAACACCAGGCCTGACAAGTTCAGTGTTAATGACTATCTGTAACCTTGACCTAAACTACTATGAATCCTGGTTTGCACAGCAGAAAAAAAAGAAAGTGAGACTCATCACATTCACAATCGCTTTGTTCAGTTCTTATAAGTCAGGACAGAGAGACCAGAGAAGCTAAATGGAGCAAAGCCATCATTAATGTGACTATATGCACCTGTGACTTCACTGCTGGCTGATGTGCAAGAGGGCCTTTCGACAGCACAACTTTAGACAGAGGTTCTGCCTCATTAGGAGCAGTCTATGGTCTTCACGAGGACAACTGTTAGGTCCTGAAGTAACACAGAGAGAGAGAGAGCACGCATATGCTGCCATCTCATGTGGGAGGGACGTCATGATGATGCTCTCTCTCTCTCTCTCTCTCTCCACACGCACGCGCGCACACACACCGCGCTGTTGTCACTATTAAAGGCGGTCAGTGCAGCAGCAGCAGTTGCAGCAGTAGTTTCGTGTCCTGCCCTGTTTTGCCGTCTCATCCTCGCGGTGTCTCGCAGCAGACTGTCTCACAGTGAAGACAGCATCTGCTGCAGTGCTGCAGAGACAGTGAGACACACACACACACACACACACACAGAGGGAGAGAGAGACACACTCTCTCCTCCGGAGCAGCTTCCTCCTCCTCCTGACAACCGGGTCAGATGAACGAGCTGGTGAAGAGTTTACCGTCCCCGACTCTGCCGGGACTCCACCTGCCGACGTCCCTGCTGCTGCTGGACACGCACAAGGGCTGGCTCTTTAAATGGACCAACTACCTGAAAGGCTACCAGAGGCGCTGGTTCGTGCTCAGTAACGGCCTGCTCTCCTACTACAGGTAAGAGCAACAACACCCGCCGCTTCGTGGACTCTTATTCTGTTACTGTTGCCTTCTCGCGCTGGCGTGTCCTCCACAGGAGTTGTACTTACTTACTGGCTGTGCTGTTGTCCGCATAAATAAATGCACACGAGCGTTTTTTTAAGCGCAAGTTATCAAAGCGCTTTGACCAACACGAAATACACAAGCATGTATTCATATACAGAAAAACACACGTTTGGCGACTTAATGACTGAACCACATGGCAAAGCAAAAGGTGACAAAGTGCTTTGACAGCAAAAAATAAACAAACAAACAAATAAATGAAGGTATGTGTCCATATATGTAGCAACCTTCACAACAAAAGGGGACAAAGTGCTTTGACATACATTATTAAAAGAATATCCACATAGCACCTTTTAAAAACGCCAGTTCACAAAGTATTCTGACAGCAAATAATGAACAAACAAACAAATAAATAAAGGTATGTGTCCATATGTGTAGCATCCTTCACAAAAAAGGGGCCAAGATGCTTTGACATACACTATAAAATAAAATACAGTATTACAATTCATGTAGCACCTTTCAAAAAAAAACACCAGTTTACAGTATTATTTGACTGCAAATAATAAATAAGTCAATAAATATAAACATGGGTCTACAGTATGTAGCACCCTTCACAACCAAATGGGGACAAAGTGCTTTTACTAAATAGACACATTTTTTCATGTCTCACCTTTCAAAACACCAGTTTACAAAGTGTTTTGGCAGAGTAAATCACTAAAAAATATTCAAGAATCATAATTTGCTACACATACATAATTACATAACTGTAGAACTACATAACTCGTATTTTTTTTCACAGTTCCACAAAATTATAATAAGGAAAACAAATGTCAAAGGTTTCATGCATGTGATGTAGTGTAACAAAAATATTCTATAATATAATAATAAAATAACATGTAAATACGTACAGGTAGTAAAAATATTGTACTGTACTGTACAACAAGTACTGAAAACCCTATAAAAGACTGATTGTTTGACGGATGCTTCTTTTAAAACAATATCTTGTTTTCATATCAGGCAGAAACAGATCTGCCCTATTTCTTAAATGGAGCACTGGAACAAAGGAGTGTTATTAATCATCTCTGTTCTTCTGTCTAATACGCTGGTACCATTGACCCAGCGAGTGCACTCTGGTTTCCCTTCAGGACTCAGGCAGAGATGGCACACACTTGTCGGGGCACAATCCCCCTGGCTACTGCACACATCGAGGTGGGTGACACCTGCCACTTGGTGTTAACCAGTGGAGGTCGAAGCTACCACCTGAAGGCCACGTCAGAGGGAGAGTGTCAGCGCTGGGTCACCGCTCTGCAGCAAGCCAAGGCCAATGCCACACTCCTGATGCATCACTCAGGTTTACACCCACCACATACAGCATACTTATTTATCTATTTATTTAAGTCGTAAATAAGCTCATATATCATACATTTCTTCACACGGGCAGCCTTTATGAGCAGGAACACTTCTTCTGGTTTTAATTCATTGTTCCTTTCAACAAATAATATCTCGGCATTGCTACTGAGAAGAAACAAAGATGCAAACAGAATTCGGGCTCCTGCGACCAGGACTTTCAGCCTTTGGTGTTGTGTGATCAACAGCCACAAGAGGGCAGTGTTGTTTTATAAGTGAATAATTGTAATCATATCATGGTATTTTATCCTTCAACTGACATTCTGAAAAAAATGACCTTTGCCTTTGAATAATATAATATAATATAATATAATATAATATAATATAATATAATATAATATAATATAATATAATATAATATAATAATGATTGTTTGTCATAATTATGAATGAATTATGAATAAAAGGAGATTAGGTTTTGTTCCTGAGTGAAAGTTGAAGAAACCAGTCGTTTTTGGTTTTAAAAAGCCTTCTTCTCTATTGCCCAAATGTGCAGTAACACAAATGCAGATACTCCCTCCCTCCCTCCCTCCCTGTCTCCCTCCATCTCCTCCAGTATGACGACAGTGAGTGTTGAATGAAATGACCTTCCTTTAGACGCCTCCCTCTGTTCTGGTAGCAGGAGGAGTCAAAAAGAGAGCGAGAGAGAGATGTGAGAATTTCATTGAAAATATTTTTCACTACACTCTGGACAATAGGGAGACGTGAGTGCAGTCGTTTCTGTAAGTGTTGCCTTGTAAGTAACACATTTATTGTTCGTTTTGTTTTTTTACTAACGACAATTTGAGATGTGTAACAAAGGCCGTCTGTGTGCTTTTATGTTTCCCTGCATGCGTCTGCATCTGGATAATTGTATGCAGCTGTGTATGTTCATGGAGTCCACCACAAGTTTTGCAATGATGTAATCCTGTAATCTGTGCATACACAGATCTGATAAAGACCATAAAGTGACTGCAGAGCGGCAAAACAATGTTAAACACTGAGTCTCAGAGTGTGACATTATAATAATGTAATTTGTTTGTAACTGATTTAAATATAGGTTTTTATAATGTTAATGTACAGATGCTGGAGGAATCACTTTAAAGGGGTGTGTCAACATGTGTTAACGTCAGTAATGTGTAAAGGGTTTGCACCTGCATGAGGCAAACCAGTGTTTTCTGTTGCTCTGGCCACATTAGCATAAGGAGACCATGACTAATGTGTGGTGTGTTTTGTTTACTGCTGTGTTTGTGTGTGAGTGATTACAGCTTCAGTGTTCAACTGGCTGAAAGAGCTGAGCCCATTTAGAGCGTTATTTTTTTTCCAATGGGTTCAGAAATTGCATTTGTGTGTGTTTGTGTGTGAATTGGTTCATCTATTACTAATGTTGTTGGGACCTAAATCTGTTTACGCAGTCACATTATGGGGTTAAAAATGTAAATTACTACTTTTTAAGGTGGACATGTTTTAAGGATTAGGCCAGGAGTAATTATGGTTATGATTGGAGTTGGTCTCCACAAAATGAATGTAAGTCAATGCAATGTCCTCTGAAGTCAAGGAATTCATACTGTGTGTGTACCTGGTATTCCTTATGTTGTAGGGACCTAAATCTATTTACACAGTCCCATTATGGGGACCTGTCTTCCTTATGGGGACAAAAATCAAATTCCTCATAATGTAAATTACTACATTTTAAGGTGAAGACATGTTTTAAAGTTAATTTTAGGTTAGGGTTAAATTAAGATTAGGGTCAGGGTTAAGATTAGGGCAGGAGTAATTATAGTTGAGGTTAGAGTAATTCTCCAGGAAATTAATGTAATGTCCTCTGAAGTCATGGAAACCAGTCTGTGTGTGTCTGTGAGGAACAAAAACACATACAAACAACTATAATTGAGGAGAATTCAGCAGGTCCTTGCAAATTTAGAGTTTTTTTTCCTGGGAAAATGATCACAATTTATTACTGTCCCAATTTATTTATTTTCTTCAATGTGTTTGAACAGCAAGTGCGGCATATGTGAGTGTGACAGGGAATCCAGTGAAATGCCTGCACAGACGAGACTGTGTGGCTCAGGTTGTGCAGCAACAAGCTTACAGTCTGCCTGTCATTACGTCTTCAGCTCACATTGCACGGGCTGATTTTCGAGTCCACTTTTCTCTGCCCACACTGTCCACGTTGACGCTCCCTCCACCACCTGTGGGTGTTTCTGTGATTCAACCATGAGTCACCAGTTTGTCTCAAAAGAGCATCCGTGCCGTGTGTAAAAAATAACACAATAGAGCACAGACCACACAAGTGTACACATAATTATTATTGTTATTACGTCACTATGTATTATGGGAGAAGTGCACTCCATTTGTTATGCTTCAATTTTGACAAATGTGACCCACAGATTTATATCCAATTGTACGAGCATTAAAATCAGTGCAGTCCTTATTCTCTCTGTTGTATTTGGGTCATGAAACCATTTCAGACGGTTCAAAGGATTTATCACCTTCTCCTCCTGAGACTTTGTGAATCCAGATTGCACTAATTGTTTTTATTTCTTTTCCCCTCTCTACTAAAGTGGAGAAGTTTGTCTGCAGACGCTGGCCTAGATTCATTCAACACACTCTAAAGTTTTTTGCAGAATACACAGCCACACACATCTTCAATGTGTTTGTTTTAGGGGGAAAAAGTTTTGACCCAGAAAAGTCACATTATACAGTATATATAATGGATGCAGTGGTCTGATGTATTATTTTGGTTGAGTTTATGTAAATATATACAGGTAGTATATTAAGTGACTCAAGGATGGAATCAGGCATCATTTCATTGTGCACTAATGCTAACAAGGCTTTTTAAACATAACTGCCTTTATGTCTTGCTTAAATAAAGCGCGACCTGCTGCATTACTGCCTCTAGTCCACAGATTCCTGGGCAGCTCTATTATTAAAAACACCTATTATGAATGCAAGCACTATTTTAAGCATCAGAATTTATTTTCTAAATCTAGTCAAGGTCTCAGAGCTGTGTGTTTCAGATATAAGAAAATGTGTAAAAGAAATCTGCAGTTTCCATTTGATGTCAAGGTGCAGCCATTAAAAGAAATCTTTTGATAGTACAGTCAAAGACACTGACACAGAAAAGTGTTTGGTCTAACTTTATCTAATTGTGTCTACATTTGAAGCTAACGACAAGGAACAGAAATATCAAGAAGACCTTTGGATCATGGAATAAATGCTATTATATGGTCTCTGGTTATGAGTCCAGTTCCTCTGGTCTCCTCTTGAAATCTGCGAGACGGATGGCTCATGCCAATAAGAGGCAGAAAGAGAGAACGAGGGGAGGAAAAGGGCAGTGCGTCATCGTTTTTCCTCCCTCTTCTTCTAAAAATAGCCAAGCCTCCTGATTGCATAGGACTATGTTTCCAGGGCAACAGTGTTCATTCACAGCTTTCTGATCTTATGGAGGAAGGGGTGTGGGGGAACCAGGGTGTGAAGTATTTTCTTCCTCCATCTATTCACCCACTAACACACTCAACTCTTCTCAGTCATAATGTCTGGTGAGACATTCATTTTACTGCAGTATATAATTTCACCAAAATCATCAACCATTTTTTTTTTAAATACTATTTTATATTTTAGGTATATTGCTGATTTTTTTTTTGTGTGTGTGTGAAGATGACTCAGGAGATGAAGGTCCTGTGCCTCAGGAGAACCGGGCCCTAACCCAAGGGGTGCTCAAGACTCTGGCCAGCAAGCTAGAAGACCTGAGCACCTGTAATGAGCTGATAGGAAAACACGGCGCCGCTCTCCAGCGTTCCCTCAGTGAACTTGAGGAACTGCGCGGATCTGCTGACAACACAGACAAAGTGAAGGCAGTTAATGAGCGAGCCACTCTGTTCCGCATCACCTCCAATGCTATGATCAATGTAAGCTCACACAGTGCAAGCCGATGCTCGAGTCAGTGGTCAGCTGATCAAAAGCAAAAGTCATCTATCTTAGTTACAGCCTGAAGGAGATACAGCCTGAAGGCTCTGCCTGCAAATCTTATGAGTGTTGGTTTCACACTTGTCAGGCTTGTCGTGACTTTCTGGACGTAGCAGACTCTCACAGCCGGAGGTGGCAGAAGGCCCTGCAGCATGAGCGAGAGCAGCGTCACCATCTGGAGGAGACCATCGAACAGTTGGCCAAACAGCACAACAGCTTAGAGAGAGCCTGGAGAGAGAATCCCACCTCATACACAGGTCAGAAACAACACACTGCTCAAGTCAAAGTATTGTGTGGTCAAGCGCCTTTTGTTGTGACCACTTTGTGGTCCACACATTTTATTTTCTTTTTGGCAGACTGTCAGATTTTCATCAATTTGTTGATATTTTTGTGCCATCGTTGTTGTTTTTAGTGTTTCTCTGTTTGTGTTCAGCATAGAGGGAGGCACGTCATGGTGCAAAGAAGAAAAATTAAGTTTTGGTAGTGATCCAGACACAAGTCTGTCTTTTTAATACACAATTGCTATCCTTGTGAGATAGGGAGGTGTGCAGACACTGTGGGAACGTTTGCAGCCTTGACAGATCTTTGCATTCTCTGAATTTTCACTTTTCATTCTATCCTATCAAGGCAGCAACTATTTTAAACCATATTTACAAAGGCTAAATACACATTCTCTATTTTTCCAAATGTATTATCATGGCAATATAAAGCTATTTACAGAGTCATATACCCAAACATGTGTGTACTTGTGTAAACAACTGTAATTGTTATCATTTCATCCAATGAAAGAATGACTATCAAGTCTCCATAAAAATAGCTTTGGTTATAAATCCACTGTGGATATTAGTGAGGTCTTTCTGTTGTTTGGTCATCCCTTATAGAGCATCATTACATTACATATCATTTATACGTATGCTGTATATTAATTATTATTATTATTATTATTACTATTTTTTGCTCTCCACCACTGATTTTTGTTTTAAATTAAGCACATAATACATTTTATTTCTTCAACAAAATTATACCTTCTGAAGAAGTACCTGATATTGTGTCAATCAAAGATGAAACAAAAATCTTCAACTCACATTCTCGTATCCTTATATTCCAACATATGTTTGCTGTAGGTGTGGAGTGTCCTCAGGATGGGGATGCAAGTGATGAGAATGATGAGGCAGAGTTCTTTGATGCCATGGAGGAATCCCCTGCTTTCATAACCGTGACTGCGAGTGGTGATATACAGCACAAGTGAGATCTCATGTGCATCGTAATATCAGAGGTGGGTTTCTAGATCAGTCTGAACAGTTTTTAAAAAGTGTGTTTCTTTCTCTCAGGCGCTCAGGGAGTAATCAGAGTATGATGAGTGGAGGAGTGCCCACTGACTGGACTCACAACGAGAATGTAGGTCTCTGGTTTACCTATATTTTACAAGATGAATTTAAAACTGCAGTTTGTAACTTTAATCTATGTAAAATATTGCATTTTTTCAGGACACCTCAGGTACAAACCACATTCAGCTACGCAGAACGAGGCGCAGCCGGATTCCTGACAAACCAAATTACTCCCTCAACCTTTGGAGCATCATGAAGAACTGTATTGGCAAAGACCTGTCCAAGATACCCATGCCTGTAAATCCCAAACATATTAGTTGGACGGAGTATTTGATCCAGTAAGCATTCAACATGTGGAATTATCATGTGCCTGTGTTTGATTGTAGGTAAACTTCAACGAGCCGTTGTCAATGCTGCAGCGTCTGTCTGAGGATCTGGAATACAGTGAGCTTCTGGACCGAGCAGCTCGCTGTGACTCGTCTCTGGAGCAGATGTGTCTGGTGGCTGCCTTTTCTGTCTCCTCATACTCCACCACGGTTCATCGCACAGCCAAGCCCTTCAACCCTCTGCTGGGGGAGACGTACGAGCTGGACCGGCTGGAGGAGTACAGTTATCGCTCCATCTGTGAGCAGGTGACACCGAGACTTGTGGAATATAAATGCAGCAGCATGTCTCTGTATTACTGTCTCTGTATACTCTGACACCAGCTGATGCCATTCACTCTCAGGTCAGTCATCATCCGCCAGCTGCTGCCCATCATGTGACGTCACAGAGGGGATGGACTCTGTGGCAACACATCACTATTGATAGCAAGTTTAGAGGGAAATACATTTCTGTCATGCCATTAGGTAAGACCTGAAAATACTCAATGACATTCTGTACTCATTTGATTAAACATTCACTTCTAGGTTCACAGGAAGCAAATCAGTGACATGAAAGGACAGGAAATATTGTAATTGAATATTAAATGACACCATTTTCATATTCATTGAAAGAAACAGAGTTCACAGTGTACACTTACCAGCCACTTTATTAGGAACACATGTTGAACTGTTAATTTAAGGCAAATATCTAATCAGGCAATCATATGGCAGCAGCTCTTTTAGAGGTGGGAATCGCAGGGTACCTTACGTTACAATTTGCAACACATGGTATCGATGACAATAACTTTAGAACGTTAGAAAACGCAACACCGTGGAAAGTTAAAAATGCAGGATTTCTCTATTTATACACATCATAGAGAACAAAGTGCATAAAGTCTATGTATTGAATGTGGATGGGGCATCTCTTAACGTAGCTTTCTCCACTGCGAAGTCCCTCTTCCTCTGCCAGGTAACTTCTGCCCAAGTTTTCCCTCATTCATTTGAGCAGCACCACCGCGAGGAGACATCAAGTAATGACGCCGGCGAGTGAAACCACATACTGCCACCACTTACTTTATACTGCCTTAATTTAATAATTAAGATATGCGTATTTGCCCTGATTATCATATTGCATGAGGAAGGAAGGGCGATATATCACCACTCCGATGTTTTGACACACTCCTAAACATTTGTACCACTGGCAACTAGAAAAATTAATAAAAAAATGAGAAATGAATTATTTATGAGATTCATATTATTTTATAACAATTACATGAATCTTGATAAAACAATGATTCTATGTGTTCTTTCTCTTTACTGTAGGAAACATTCACCTGCAGTTCCACTCAAGTGGAAACCATTACGTGTGGAGCAAAGTGACATCAACAGTGCACAACATTATTGTGGGAAAACTTTGGATTGATCAGGTGTGTTTCTCTACAGTGATTCTCATACTTTTAATGCAAAAAAAATCACTATGTGACTGTGTGTGAGAGGCTGTGCTTATTTTAGAGCAGTCACAATAAAAAAGATCTTCTAAAAACAGTTAACCAAAGTTGGGTAACAAAGAAAATTGGTGTTCAAAAAATGTAATTTTTTCTTTCTGTGTGTTAAAAACTAATTTCATTTACATTAGTCACATCTACTGTTTCTGTTGTCTTCCTGTCTGCTGCTGCTGCTGGCAGTCTGGGGACATTGAAATTGTAAACAACACAACCAAGGACACCTGCCATCTCAAATTCTCCCCCTACAGCTACTTCTCCAGAGAAGTGCCACGGAAGGTAAGTCAGTTGCGTCTTTTCTCCCTGTAGCAGACAGCTGACATCTTTGTTAGTTGTATTTATCCACATTTATCCACATATTACACAGCTTTATACTTCCCAGAAGGCAAAAGTCTCCAGTGATAGTGATCAAATATAGGGCTGGGTATTGCTACTGATCCATAAGGTCTGTCTCCAATTTTAGAATTGATTTATTTAGAGTTTTGCTTGATTATGAAAGAGAGTTTCACAGAACTAATGCTTCAAATTGTACAAAAATTGGAACTCTCTAATCTGGTGCATCAGTAAAAATATTATCATTTACATTATTATTGACCCTAAAGTAGTTACATTAATGCACTTTTCATCAATGTGGTGACAAAGTGCAACTTAGCAGTGCAGTCAAGGGTGATTATTCAAACTCAGACTTGAAAGCCTTTTCAAGTTTATAATATCCAGCTATGAAAGAGTTTAAAGTATTTACCAAGTTGTCCAGCAGAGGATGCTGTGAGCTCAGCTTGGCCTGCATCCACGCCCTGTTTGCTCATCAGAAGAGGACAACAGTTATGTTGAATTGTTTCACAGCGACAATGGAGGACACAAACAATCTAAACTGTCCCATCAGAAGACAATTACAACGCCCGAGCATCTAAAAAGCAGCATGAGGAAGTATTTCTAATTCTCCAACATAGAAAGGAATGAACAAATCTAGTTGTTCTAGTAGTATCCTGTGCAGAGGATAGGGGAAATGTGATATCTTGAAAGAGTGATCCAAGAATTTTATGAATCGATATTGGATCTTTCAAATTAAAATCAATATGAATCAGAAAATATTATCTTGATTGTACAGCACAGAAGATCAAGCTTCCCACTTGCCTAATGTGGTAAATACAACTTGTATCCTGATTTCTCTTGACACTTATTGGTGCGGATCACCTCTAATAATTGTCTTATGCTTGAAAAAAAAATGCTGTCAACACATCAGCATCCACGTAAAAACAGCTTGAAGGCACAGATTCATCCGCTAATGAAGAACAGGGGCCTAAAAATAAATACTTACCCAGACACTTTTGTTCCATTTGCTGTTGTCCAGGGTGCGGCTGTAATTCTGATCTCTGTCAGTGTCTCATCTTCTCTGGTGACTGCAGGTGACCGGAGTGGTAGAGGACAGAGAGGGCACAGCCCGATACATCCTCTCAGGAACCTGGGACGACAAGATGGAGAGCGCTAAAATAGTGGACAGCAGCCAAGGCTGCGGAGGCTCTGAAGGGAAACAAAAGACAGTTTATCAAACTCTTCAGCCTAAACTGTTGTGGAAGAAATACCCACTACCGTATGTTTATCATTGAAATTTGTAACAACCCACCTCCCCTTGTTATCTGTCCTCCCTCTGTTTCTGTCTCCCCCTATTTTGTCTTAACACGTTGTCCCCTCCATCTTCCACTCCTCCAGAGATAATGCAGAGAACATGCACTTCTTCTCCTCACTGGCTTTGACCTTGAACGAGCCAGAGGAGGGCGTTGCACCAACTGACAGTCGCCTGCGTCCTGACCAGCGGCTAATGGAAGCAGGTTTGTGGGATGAAGCAAATGCCCAGAAACAGCGGCTGGAGGAACAACAGAGGCTGGAGAGGAAAAGGAGAGAGGCACAAGCAAATCAGGCACTGGAGGAAGGTGAGAACAAGGGAACAAGTGAGTGCCTAAACGTAACTATCATGTTTTTTTGCCGCAAACAAAATTGTAGTCTGTATATGACAAACTATATTCATCATAGGACTGTGGACTGGTAAAAAACAAAATCAGGCAATCCAATGCATATCACAACATGGGGTGACACTATGATATGTGGTGATATATTATGATTCTGTTGCAATTATTTCCCTCGAAATTGTTCATAGAAAAGTTAAAAATGATATATGGGTAAAAAATATGGTTGTACATGGATACAAAAAACCAGTACAGTCAGTATCACACTATGAACAGCATATTCTCATGTTTGTCTAGAACATATTCAGATTGCTAAATACTGCTAAATAGACTGAAGTATTTAGACATTATAAAGAAAATAATACTGTTTTAGTTCAGGAAATATGGCATAGTTAAGCCATGTCTCATGAAAACATGTCTTTTGTGTCTTTTAGGTCAAGACATTGAAGGTTACCAGCCACTGTGGTTTGAGAAGAGGACAGATGAAACAACAGGAGAAAATACTTACGTCTACAGGGGAGGCTACTGGGAGGCTAAAGAAAGACAGGACTGGTCCCAGTGTCCCGAGATCTTTTGAGACGAAATGTCCCTCTACAACATGGTATCTGAGTGGTTCCTCCTGGTGTAAGGGTGTGTGTGAGTGTGAGTTTGTGCTTGCATGAAAATAGCTCTCACTCCCAGAATAGGAAGCACAAAACAAACCTATTTCCAGCCAGTAATTCCCATTTTCCTCTGCTCTCTTAAAGCTTGTCTTTTCAGAATGCATGGATTCACTTCACTTTCGCTTCAGCAGAGAACCCATTTATCAGTGACATTACCGTGTGTGCGTGTTGAGGGGGAAATAATATGGAAATAATATCAGCAGGAAGCAAATATGCTGCAAATATTTTGTTCCAAACAATGGATATCTGTATCTTGCTCTCTGGAACACATTCTTCATGCCGTGCTCAGGCAGAGACATCAGACTTTGAAATGACAATAGCAGGATCAAACATTCCTCCAAGACAAAAGGCATTCTCACAGCAAAACTTCATTTATGGATTGTTGGGGATTTTACTATTCTGTTTCCTAAAATTGCACAAATTGTATTTTCAAGGATTTACAGTTTCTGACCACTCTTACAGGCTTGAGAGCAGCTCTTTTGCTGTGAAAACCAAAAAAGATGTCTTTCCCTTTGGATAAACAACTGACTGAAAACACCTTGTTGTTTTGTAGGTAACAGCTGCACATTATCTTACCTTTCTTGTTGGGGTTATTCATTCAAGTTGCACTTTGGGAAAAGTAGGATCCAAAATTTGTGGAGCCTGATGCATATTAGGGACTAAAAGCTATTTCACCCACTTTTTGCTCTCTCTAGTCTCTAAACATTATGATAGTGCAACTGTAAACCTGCCAGTTCAAAAATATGGAGACTAAACCATAAATGTTCCAGTCAAAAATCTACTAAGACTGGTGGACTTAGGAAAGGGATAGTGGTGTTTGATGGTAGTTTTATTCTTTATGGTGTAATAAAGGTAAATTTTCAAAGACGTCCCCAGTTACCAATTTGAGATTTAAAGCAGTTTATAGTAGTCTGGCAGACTATACTTTCCTTGAGGGACACTTACATGTATACTTCAGGGCCAGTTTTACTTCACTTTCACTACGAATATCAGGGTTTATCTTGGTAAGTGGCAACAAACTTGTTTCCTCTATTTAAAAAATTGTGTAGCTCTATCTGTCTTACTAACAGTGTCAGTTAGCAGAGTCATAGTTGTGTGATTCAGATTTTTACACATTAGTCCAGAGCCAGAAATATTAGGGTTAAATCTTTTGTGTGCTAATAAGCACTGTACATTTGTAGTAAATGTAGATGAAAAATGATTTGCATTTTTATAAATATAGTTTTTAGCTTCTTGTATATTATAATAGAGCATGGAGCACATGTACTGCTGGATTTGCTTTGGCCTGTATATTGCAAGAGTATAATAGAAATAGATTCACCTAAATTATAGTTGATGTAAGAAAATATTGTGTTGCATTACATACATTCACTTAAACTCTGTTTGCATCATCTTAAAAGAGTGAAGAATGTATAAGAGTCGATGCCATGTTGGGAAATCTAAGTAATGAATATACAGGGTATTTATAAGATACAGTATTATATACTATCAATAATGCAAATGATGTGTTGCTCAAATAAAGCACAATATCATGTTTACATGCAGGTGTTGATTTATGTTGCATAAACTTTCCATGGCAATATACAGTATATAGTAGCTGCAATGTTTTAGAGTGCTTAAACTCTTGTATCATGAGAAGCCTCTTTACCTTGCTAATTGTATGTGGACTTATGGTGAAACATATATAAGTGCAACCTTTTGTGTCCGACAGCCTAAAGAAGAACAGGATGTTTGAGCTCAAATAAAAACATTAAGCGGTGACCTTACTGTTTATTTTTCTGAGCTGAAACAGTCTTAATGATGTAACAATATGCTTAAGGAACTGTGGTTAACTCACTCGCCTAAGGACGTTTACATGGTTATGTAGACTATAAACTTAAAATCATGATTGTTTTTCGACCGTGTCTTCCCTTAAACTTGTAGTCATAATATAATGGTGATGACTCTGTGGCAGTTTTAAATGAAAGAAACCCTTGCAGTAGTGATAAAATACATGTTTTGGATGCATGTAAACTTATTCAAAATACATTACAGTTAGACTCTAGACTTCTCAAGACTCATAACTTTTATACTGTACTGCTTGCACAAAAAATCACTTTAACATTATATTATGTACTAATTCCTTATTGTAATGTAATTGATGATGTAATAGTTTGCCATCTTCAGTCTTTGTCATTTTAGACAGATGGATTATGAAAGAGGATTAGGGCCAAAGACTTTAATGTCAGAATTCTGATCTTTAATCTAAGAAGTCAGGCTTTTTAAAAAAAAAAAAAAAAAAAAAGTTTCCAAATTTTACTTATGGCCCTAATCCTCTTCCGTAATTAGATAGATAGATAGATAGATAGATAGATAGATAGATAGATATTGCGTCCATGTTGCACCATGTGGTACAGACTGAGGCTGTTGTTGTTAACTGAGTGGTCCTTTAACTAAACAAACCAATGACAGAGAAGAGCGTATGCACCGGCTTCACTGACAGTTCGGTGTGACCGTCCCCTCGAATTAAACGCGAGAGGATAATGATGCTGCAACTGCTGCTGCCGCCGCCGCTGCTGTAGACCACCGGTGCTGTCCAGGTCCTCGTCGGAGAACAAGGTAGGGATACCGTCGACCCGATAAAAGAAGACACTCCCGGCTTTTACACCACGGGCGGAAGCGAAGCTAACTGCGACTACTCGCCGCAATAACGCGTTGTTTTTTAGCTAACCTTAGCTAACGAGCGCTAAACCCCGGGCTGTTTACTGTGGGGCTAACGTTAGCATGTAGCCGACAGCAGGTGTCACGGCTCGATCTCGCCGTCCACAGCGGAGGTCAGCCTAACATGACCGACCTTATACCCTTTTATCTTGGCCAACAAACAAAGGAGCAGTCCTGTCATCGGCCGTTTGACTGAAAAGTGCTTTAAACAGATTTATATACAGCATTTGTACACACGGTGCTTGGTGATAGTTTGTATAATACATCATTAGATGTTAAAATTTGCCTCCCTTGTTAAGATTTACCTTATTTTTTAAAAAAAATATCTGGATCGAGGAAGCATAAAGTCCGTTAACTGCTGCTGCACTGTTATGTATTTATCATAGTTACTTTCCGCAGCTGGGTTGCCAGGTCTGCGTGTCGAAATCTGCCCAAAACGAGCCATGATTTAAATTCAATTTAAGTTTCAACAATGTAGTGTTAGTTGACCAGATGGAATGAGAGAATCCTCATTTCAACCACAGACCTGAGACTTCAATTGGATCCAAGAAAAAAGCCCGGTGAGCATCTCTGACACTCATGTCTCCAACCTTTTTTTCTTCTAAAAGTTTGACAAAACTAAAATGGCCTGATAGCTACTCGCATTTTTTAACATTAATTCTCAAAGGTTATTTCAACCCCCAAAAAACCTAATGAGCTTGTTTGCCTGAACATTCACAAATTGTTGGCTTCCACAACTCATATTGTGCAATAAACGTAATGTGCAGTTTGTATTTCTGTATGCATCCCTTTCTAGTGTATCTCACACACTATTAAATAATAAAACTAAATGCATTTACATGTACACTGATATAATGGCTTATGCTTTGCAGCTCCTTTATCTTCTATTTTTGTAGACTGCTGCTCACAGGAAAGTCCTGTGAAAAGTTGCTGTTCACATTACATCTTTTACCGACTGTCATACCAGCACTGACACACACACTTATTGTTTACATTTGTGAAACAAAACTCTGTTTCCCGGTCATTGTGGCCACCCATCTCACAACACCACTCACTCATCAAGTTGACACAGTGCAACTATTTTTAATTTTATTTTGAACATGAAACATGTACATAACGAAAGCAAAACCCAAAAACTTAATCTAAATTATACATGTTCAAAGGGGAGTGGGAAGAAGTCAAAACTTATCAGGTTCCACCCCTTCTCCCTAAAACAATTATCACAATGTTATTTTATACTTGATTAAACATATTATCTTTGCCATTATTTATACATTAACATTATCAATAGCACCAAATATTCAATAATCTTGATCATCATGAATAACAATGGTAATTAAGTTATCATTATTGTATATTAATAATATAATCATTAACATAATACAACATCAACATATAACAATCAATAATAAGGTTTATATTCAATTATTGAAACCTTCAGCGAGCTACTTAGAAAGGGACTGAGATATTATGAATAGGCTGAAGCCTAAAACTCTTATTTTAAACAATCATCTTTGAGTGCCATGTAATTAAACTTTTGAAATACTGTAAAAGTGGCCCAGTTTCGCGGAAAAAAATTACGGAACTGGCAACCCTGCCCCTAGTGTTTACAACCCTGCTGAGCGTCTGGTGCGTCACCCCGTCACTCCTTTGCTTCATGTCGGGATAATAATAACCAATGCACGTCGTGGAGAAAGTGCGTGCTGGTTTTCCAAGCCGCCCTAAACACATCCCTCTCTTCGTTAATTCCCCATCTCTCCTCTCCTCAGTCTGTTGCTCTGCCTGGTCTGGCATTTTATTTAATCTCTGCTACCGCGGTTACACAACCAGCCCCGACGTTCACACTAGAAACACGTGTTTCCAACTACAGACGGTGCTGAAAAACACGTTTCCTTAAAAAAAACAGAGGCAATACCTCAGAGGAGGATTTTTGGCCTGAGATTTGTTGACTTGAGGGCCGCTGAATCAACATGTGTTGCCTTACAGAGAGGACAATGATACGAACATGATCAGCGCCGATGGCTGCTCAAAGTACGAGGCGACTGTGCAGGAGAGAGGCAGGACGAAGAGGAGGCCACCAGCTGAGATGCTGCATCTGCTGTCAGCTGTCATTGTTTGGCTGGTGACCGGCACCACCATCTCCAGCCTCAACAAATGGATATTTACTGTTTACAACTTCAGGTACCCGCTGCTGCTGTCAGCGTTGCACATGCTAACAGCCATAGTGGTGGACTATGGGCTGATCAAACTGCGTGTGGTGCACCACAGAGCAGCCGGAGAGCAGGACCTGACACCCAGCGCTAAATGTAAGGTGTTCATGCTGAGTCTGACGTTCTGCGCCAGCATCGCCTTTGGGAACATGGGTCTGAACTACGTCCAGTTGTCATTTGCACAGATGATCTACACCACCACTCCCATTTTTACCCTGGCCATCTCCGCGCTGATACTGGGCAAGCAGCATCACATCATCAAATACACAGCCATGATGCCCATCTGCCTGGGAGCCTCCTTCAGCATCATGGGGGAGGTCCAGTTTGACCAGACCGGCTGCTTCTTTGTGTTTGCAGCAACCATGTTGAGGGGAGTCAAGTCCATTCAACAGAGTGAGTGAACCACTTCCACTGTCACATTTAGCTGTTTTCTGTTGTCTGTTTGTGAGCAGCATAATCTTTTAAAACACTATATGAAGGACTTTAGATGAAATTTCCTGGGGATGTTAAAAAACAATCAGATTTTGGTGCCACATGAGTGTATTGAAACTAAAGGTTGACCCACTCGGGTTTTCCTTGATCCCATGGTTCTCAAACTCTGGTACTTGTACCACCAGTGGTACGCAAACTTCTTATGGTGGTATTTGGAGGAAAATCAGAGACACCGTTCTACTGTATATACCAGGGTGTGTGTGATCGAACTGGAGCTGAGAATAGAGTGGACTTTGTAGAAAATGAAATAAGTAACAAAAATAAATTAAACACTAATAATTAGAGTCACCCTATCTCTTGCTCCATCTTAATCTAATTTCTCTATACCAGTGGTATATGTGAGGAAGAGGAAGATGATGAGAGAACAAATTATCTTATAGTTAAAGGTCCGTAGGTGACTTTGCTCGGCCTATTTACACCACTGTGTTGTAACATTGGTCATAATGGTGTTACTTTGAGAGCTTTTCTCAGGGTACTTGGTATAAAAATTTTGAGAATCACTGTCTTAAGCTGATTAAATGTTGAATGGTTTTATAATACACAGAATGAACGCAAGATTCAATCATTAAGGAATAAATCGATCACCAAAATAGTTGCAGCCATAATTTTTAAATAAAAATGTTTATACTAAATATTAAATCCATGTTCAAAATTTGTAATTTTGTCAAATTATCTTTTGATTAAGAAAATTTGGTTTCAGTCACTTAGGAGCATTTAAAATATGAAAAAAGGTAATAACAAACCTTTAAAAAAAACATGTAAAGCAAAATTTTAATGACACATATATTTCTGAGAATCCAAATGTGTAAACTTGCATAAAGCGACTATTTAAAAATGGCACAACAATGTTTGGCCTCAGGTCTGTTTATCTGTGAGCAGCATAACTTTAAAAGCAAAGGATGGATTTTGACAAAAGTTTCCAGGTATGTAGGTTACAACCCAGGGGGAAAAATATTATATTTTGGTGATCCATATCTGTAACATATTGAAACTCTAGGAATCTGTGTAGTGTCTAGTTTCTAAACTTGAAATTTCCTCTCAAAGCACTGACATTATAGGATATTTTAGTTTTTCCATGGAGATCACTGCAGTATGTGGTGCTGGAACCTTTTAGTGTTTGGGTGATTCACGCTTCAGTTTAGTAACACACACTCACATCACATGATGGCAGATTTTCTAGTTTCCTCAGAAACATAATAGAAACCTCAATATGTGTGTTGGTGTTAGTTTGGCTAGTTTCTGCCTGTCCAGAGGATGAACGTATGTTTGTGTCTCTGAGGTGTCAGTAAATGTTTAAATTGCTTGCTGTTTGTGGCAAAGACTGTTGCGTAATGACTCAGAGTGGCTTTTATGTGTAGTACAGCATTTCATTTTCATTTTCAGAAGAAAACAAACATCTTCAGAGTTTAAAGTAACAGTTGTGTGTTTTACGTTTTTAAAGTAATTTATTAGTTTGTTTGATGGGTTTTGTTTCATTAAATGTTTTCATGACTCCCTGAAGTGTAGTAATAGACTAAATACGCTGTACCAAAAAATATTTTAAGACTGAAGCTGTTGCCACAGATTACAGACAGATTCCTTTCTTGAACTGATATCACATGATGGGCTGCCTTCAGTCAGTCAATTTAACTTTCAGTTTTCAGGGAAGCAGCTTTTAAGTTGGTGCCTGAGCACTGCATTGACTCTTTACTTTAATGCTAAAGTTGTCAGAGAAGGAAAAAAGAGCATTATGAGATTTTAAAATATATTGGTTCCCCCATTTTGAACTTGTTACATAACCCAAAAGCTGATATTCAGCAAAGGAATGTGATGCTACTTATACATTGTACCTCGAGGGTCAGGCTTGTGACTCTCACGGCATCCTTTTAAACCCCCACATTCTCCAGTAAAGCTGCTCCGTGACAGACACAGTAAACAAAGACAGCAGATGAGTTTTGAAAGCTGTTTATCTTTGTTAAATATGTGTAAAGTAAACATGAAAGGGAGATTTACATTTGAAACAGAATACAAAAACAATATCCACCAGGGGAAAGTTGTGCAACTTTTATTTTTAATCATCAGGACTCAAACTTAATGTCCACCCTGAGGATTCAAACTAGCCGAGCAATGCTGTCTCAACTTTCAACATGCTATTTCCATCCCTCTCCCTCTCTCTTTGTTGTTTGTTTCCCTAATATGTCTATTTTTCTCTGACACATATTGCGTCAAAGCCTCAGCCCTCACAGGTCTAATTCTGTATGCCAGCAAACATTACAAGGTGCTTGCAGTGTGAAAGCAATGATTAGTTTTATTTAAAGATGTATTTTGCTTCCTGATGTTGAGGCCAATCACGCAACCTTCCATCACATGAGTTTTGCATAATTCCCGGTCGTTTTTCGACATTTGAACAGCAGTTGATCGGTGAGCAGAGAAGAGTCTTAATCAGTCACTTTGATTAGAACAATACTATTCTGTCACTTTTACCAAAACATTTGAGATGAAAAAAAATAAAAACATAGTTTCTGGGTCAATGTCATTAATTGGAAAACTAGTGTGTTTCACCAGGCTGAGTACCAGGATTTCTTATTTTCATGGGCAAAAGTAATATATGACTTGGACGTTTAAAGTATAACAGAATGCTGTTCCCTGTACTTTAATGGTTAAAAATGATTTGTTTTGAAGCAAAGATTATTCAATTAATCGATTACTAAATTAATCATCAACTATTTAGATTATTGAGTGTTTTTTGTTTGTTTGTTTTTTTTTCAATAATAATAGCAAGTTCTCCGATTTTTCAGGTTTTTTAATGTGAATATTTTCTGGTTTCTTTGCTCCATACAACAAAAATAATTCAAACTGAATCATTTTGCTTCGTGGACAAAACAAGACATTTGAGAACATAATCATTTACAGGTTTGAGAAATTCTAAACAACATTTTCTGACATTTTACAGACCAAACAAGTAATCAATCAACTGAGAAAATGTTGGACAGGTTAATCGATAATGAAAATATTCATTAGTTGCAGCCTTATTTCTTTTTAAGGAAATGCTGCCTTGTTTGGATTATTTGCTCATATACTGTAATTACCTAGATTGACTTTGAATAATGGAGCAAGAGCTGTGCAGTGTGTTGTTGGCTCATGAGCTTGTGTCAACAGAAACTGTCAAAGCTTTCAAGGCAATGTAAAGAATCAAGTCAGGCAGGTATAATTTTTGTGTATCCCATTTTTACATAGTTTTCTTAAGATGGACCTTTTAAGTATCTTCTCTGTCATTTAGGATGAGCCTACTTGTACAAGTAAGTCCACCCATAAGGCTACAGCATGTAGCATATACGGTATACTAGCTTTAAGCAGTTATATGTAAAATATATGAAACTGTGTATTTTAAAATTAGAATTTAAAATGGGTACTGTGGTCTCAGCACAAAACACTGGATTGCCAGAATGGTTGCCAGAAAGTTACCAAAACATGGAAACAAGGAACTGAAGACTGTGTTGTTTTATTTATTTTATTTTTGTCTTTAATAAACAGTGAAGCAATTTGGTTAATTTTGTAATTAAAGTGTGTCAGCAACAAATAGAGACTGTGAGTGAAAGTGTGTCTGCTTTGAGCAGCAGATAGTGGAGAATTATCACATATTTCATCGACTTTTTTGTGGACCATTTCTAACATAGCGGCAGCTCGCTGTGTTCGACTAACTCTTCTGGCAACCTAGATGTGGAAGTGCCCAAGAGCTGCATTCCAATGTTGTGGCAAAACTAAAGGATCATTAAAAAAAAAAGAAACTAAAGCAGAGAGCAATGAGTGAAGCGTCTGCAAGGAGCAAAGCACAAAGTCAGCCCTCTGTGTTCATCGTGGCTAACTACAGTAGCTGTAGTAGTTAACAACATGTTTGCTGATATTCTCTGATAATGTATCATGTTCATTTTATGACATAGTAAAATAAACGTTTCCCATAATGTACATGCTGTAACAGAGGAGTCTTTCCCATTTCATGTGTTTTTAAACTGCTCAATTCATATCTTATTTTATTTTATTTTTTTAAACTCAGGTATCTTACTTCAGGAAGAGAAAATCAACTCTGTGTTCCTGCTCTACCTGATGTCCATTCCCAGCTTCTGCATCTTGATTGTAGCAGCTCTGGCTCTAGAAAACTGGACTATGATAGAGTCGCCGCTGCATTACGACCACCACCTGTGGGTCTTTATCTTGCTCAGCTGCCTGGGCTCAGTCATGTACAACTTGGCCAGCTGCTGCGTCATCACACTCACCTCAGCTGTTACTCTGCATATCCTTGGCAACTTGAACGTGGTGGGTAACCTTCTGTTGTCTCAGTTGCTGTTTGGCAGCGAACTGTCCGCCCTCAGCTGTGCCGGCGTGGTGTTGACATTGTCGGGCATGCTTATCTACCAGAACTCCGAGTTCATCGTTGACTACCTGGATGCACGCAGAGCCACAGCGAAAGGAATTGGTCACTTGGAGGTTCACAATACATTTGACGAGGACTTTGAAAAACCGGTTACATCTAAATCAATGTATCATCAGCAAAGATCAGATGGTAAACAGGAAGACAAGATCGACTGAAGTGAAAGGATGAAGGAGAGAAGAAAATGTTCAGTCCTTGTTGTGGTTCAGTACTCTTGACTACATGAAGTGACAAAGAACAGCAGAGTGGATTGTGACCTTACAAGGCCATGACAGTTGCTCCTAAATTTAATTTAATGATTTTTTTTAAAAAAAAAGACAAACTTCCTCACTGTGCCAATTCATTTCTACCCTAGTCACATAAAACTAGAATCTCCAGAGAGGAGAAGGTTGCCTTTGTTTTCCTATTTTCACAGTGACAGTTAACTTCTCTCCTTCATCTGTACATAACCTGTAATGGTATATGCATGGCCGAGCACACCAGACTGTTTAATACCTCATGAGGTATTCATACTTTCTCATACTCCACTGTGAAGATGCTCAAATCCTGGTTCATAATGACTGACAAAGAAGATTATTTGGTCACAGAGAGGGGCGAAGCTTGAAGGGCACATCAAATTTGAACAGGTTCTATTTTTATTAAAACATTTTATTAATAATATATTATTGGTACCGTTACCTGACATTCACTTAACCCTGCCAAAAGAGGGGTTTTTTTGGCAGCTTATTTTTTTTTTATTTATTGTTGTTTAATTTATTTATTTTTGGTTTTTATGTAAAGCAGGGAGTTGATAAAATAAGGGCACTTCAGCTGCAATTTTATTTAGAGGCAGCATTTACTATCAAGGACAAAAAGAAACATATCTGTGCAATAATAAGAGGCCCAAGTTCTGTGTCAATCTCCATATGACTTCACAACTAAGGCCTAGATTTTGTTCTCTGCTTGAGAGGATGCTGTCCTGGCAGAATTAGTCAAATTATTTCCATCTTTTACAACCGCTTGACAATTAGATCCACGAGTTCTCTAAGGAGTGCCACTCTACTTTAGCTGTCTTTTCCCTGAGGGAGATGAGAAATGAAGAATGAAGTGTCCTTGATGTCTGCTTCTTATATCCTAACCAGTGTCGTCTGCATTTTTTTGTTACGGCTGATACAGGTAAAGATGGTTAACCAGCACATGTTTATCTTCTTTAGGAGAGTGTTCTGTTTTCTTTCAGTATGTGTTGGTGGGTTTTTATTTTTTGACTAAACATATTTTACCTTTTTAATTTTGTGGAAGAGACTATTTATTTTTGAATGGTCGTGGTAATGATTAGCTCAGTCATGCTGTAGAGTTTGGTTCTCAAGTGACTTGTACATGCACACATGTATGATGTAATCTCTTTAGTCTCCTATACCTCACTCTTTTTTTAGAGAAAGGTCAGGTATAAAAGCATGCTGCTGCTTTGCCTGTATACTGTATATGGTACTTTGCCAAATGTTTGCACTGTTTTCTGTCTGTGAGCAGATGTGATCATCACTCACACATTCATGCCACAACAAAGCCATACATCTGAGTTGTTATTTAGTTTTTTTGCTTTGTACTAACTCTTAGTATATTTTGCCCCAAGTAAGCTTGTACTTGACATATCACAGATTTACATTTAAAGTGTGCCAATGTTATGCACAGCTGGTACCATCTTTAAAAAAATAGTTTTTGAACTAATAATTTCCATAAATCCCCAGCTAATTGAAAGCTGTTTTATTTTGCGATGTGATCATTTGCATTGGTGGTTTAATCTCTGTTACATGGTTAAAGGTTACTTCTGTTTTTCCTTTTTTTTTCTTTCTTTTTTTGAATACCTCAACTGTTAAAGGTCCATTGTAAGAATTGCATCATGACATTTAATTAGTGAGACTGCAGATTGTAACAAATGGAGGAATCCTCCTCTCACTTCTCCCTTTCCCGAGCGTCAGGAAACTACTGTTCAGGCTGCTCTAGAAACATGGCCTAATGTACACACAAAAGGCTACGAAAACCAAACAAATTTTATTTTTAAGTGATTATACACTTAAATAAACATATTTATGGGTAGTACACTCGGTTTCCACCAACAACCTCTCTTAAATCTGACACACTGCACCTTTAAACAGGACTTTCAATGCCTCTTGTTTAAGATCGAGGCATTTTAAAAACACTGTTTTTTTTATTCATACTAAGATGCTGAGTTCTGTGGTCTGAAAACATGCTGAGTAGATGATACATGTGATACATGGGGCAAAGCGACGGTTGCATTGCACTTGGTGAGAAGTCTGTGGTTCCAGTGTATATACTGGTTTTAATGGTTCACAAAGCTAGTCGGTTGTAAATAGTTATCATATTTATGTATTTTGTAACAATATATGGCTAGTATAAACTTCTGGTTTTAGGAATGAACATTTTGCCTCATGCCTTATTTGGATATACTGGAGAAGAGGAAGGATAATTTATTTATTAAGTTTTTTTTTTTTTTTTTTTTGGTTTTTCAATTGTTAGGTAATACTTCGAATGCCAAAAGCAGCCCTATAAGGTGCTTCTGTTCTGGGGTGACTGTACAGACAGTTCATATGGTCTGCAACTGCTTGAATAAAAAAAAAATAATAAAATAAACTGACTGGTACAATAACAAACCAACCACCTCATCTTTATTCAGTCTGTGTCTCTGCTTTCATGAAATGTTTATAACTTAGGATCCAATGCCAGATGTAAACCAGTTCTCCCAGTAGAGGGAGGCAGAGGGCCTCCTTAATCATGAAGCTACCTCCTCATGAGGTCTTTACAGTAAGTCACACTAAGACAAGTACTTTTTTTGTAAGACACTATAAATTAAACATTGAACATTAAAATGTTGATTTGCATCCATCTAGTCCTCAGTCGCACACGCAAACATTCTATATCTGTTATAATTCAGATTTTTAAATATAAGACCCAGACTTCCTTCACGCTGTATTTGCATGAGTGTCCACACACTCTGTCCTCTGTTTTAGAAATTCCTTTGTGTCTGTAAATACAGATCACCGGTCAGCATTTTGCCTTAATAAGGCAGTGCTCACGTTTTTTGTTCTGGTTAACCCCTTTGTTTCCCACCACATAACTCCTCTGCATCCTTAAAATCTACAGTGACCAAGATAAAAGTGTGAAAAGTTGAGCTGAAGGAAGTCCCTTTAGTAAAAACTTTCACATGACATCATCCATCCATGCATCAGTGCCAAGAGGAGGCGAGAATGACAGACAAGGACCTGATGTGTTTCTCCCTCCTCTTTCCTCCTCCTCCTTCCTCCTCCTCCAGCACCTTATTTCCATCTTGGGTGGTTCTTGTAAGTGACCTCCACTCATTCTCCACACATGAATCTCTATGAAGCGCAGTGGAGAGAGGTCTGGTATCAGACCTAAACTCTCACAGCTCTTCCCACGGGAGCACTGAAAACCTCTGAGGGACCTGAAGACATCTACTGCTTCAGACCAATAACTCACTGGATCCTATCAACAGGTGAGTGAAACAGCAGCTCAGCCGCCACCAAATCTGAATCTCTCTTTACATTTAGTCAAAAAATGTTGTGTGATTTGGTTTGAAATCTGCTCATTTTCCACTGTGTCTGAGCGCATAGTTTTACGCTGTTATCAAATTCTTACAGTAATGGTCTCGTTCCACTACATTACTATATTTGTACGTGCGTTTGCCCCTTCAGTGCTGCATACTGAGAAATACTTAACTAACATTTGTTTTGCATGGCCACTCAGTTTGTGTCTGTTAACCCTCGCACAAATGTTTATGTTTGAATTATTAGATGGACCCCGGTAGAACAGATGTAGTCTACGCTGTGTTTATGTGGTCTCCACAGTATTTGATGTAAACACTGGAGCACTTTTGTTCCTTTTAAACGATTCAGATATACCCAGCCTTTAAAATTGAATGATTTCTTAATCCAAGTTGTTCTATTTACATGTCAGAAATCTAAAGTGTGCCATTTGAACCATTTCAGCTGTGTGTGTTTGGCTCTATTTTGAGACATGGAGCCAAAAACTGATTGTGGATCAGCTCCGTTGACCAGTGAAGCTGTGGCTGCTATTGAGGATGAAGAGGTTCTCAACAAGATGGTGAGCCAGTGTTTGACCTCTCACCTTCATGTTAATGAAATGGTGGTGAACCAAATAGTGTTTGATGAGAGAGGGAATAACTAACAGGCTGCCACTCTACAAAATGACTTGTCTTTTTTTATTCTGACAATTCTTAAATGTGAGTTGACTTTACTTCCCTGATTTGCATATGGGACATAGCTGGATTCGTTTCTTTATATGCGAGAAAATTGAAGTGAAATAAAAATGCTGTAGGGATTTGTGTTCTTGGTAACCTCCCTGTTCATCTTTTCACAGCTGGACAATGCAACAGATTTTGAAGAGAGGCGAATGATTCGTGCTGCGTTAAGAGACCTGCTGAAGAAAAAAAGAGGTAGGAATGGATGTGTCCTCATATCTCTGTCTCTCTTTTGACACTGTGCTCGGTCTCTAAATTCTCCCCTGTGTGTGTCATCAGATAAACGAGAGCAGGAGCGAGGGACGAGGCAGCAGGACTTGAGACAGCAGGGCCTGAGCAAAGGAGGGACAGCAGGCGCAGCTGTTAGTGTAGGCAGGGCGTCCATGAACCAACCGTCAACGCACAGTAAGTTACTCTCTGACGCCTCTGTGGAACATACTCTACCTGATATTTTACAGTTTTGATTAAATTATTTGAATATTAGTTTGAATATTAGTTTGATTTCCTGCATCTTCTCAGAAACAACTGTTCAGGCCTCCCCATCAGCCTCCACCCCGTTTAACAGAACAGCAGGCAGGTGAGTCACACACAGATTATGAGAGTAGATTATGCTTGTTTGGGTTTGAATCCAAGGAGGTGGGATGGAAGTAGCAGTCAGCCTACAGGGGCGACTCTGCTGGTTGTAAAAAAAAGTGTCTGTTTTAATGGAAGGGAAAAATCACACTTGATTTATAATGTCAATAAACATTTTCCCTCCAACGTAATGGTCTCAATTACTAGTCTCAAGTATTCTTCAGAGGAACATGAGGTTAGTTGTAAATTATGTTCCCATTAAGAGGAAAATAAGACAATATAGCATGGTACATTTGAGTGGAAACCAGTGTGATTGAGATCTGGTATTGTCCAACATGATCCTGGTTGCAGGTGAGGTCCCTGAATTTCCACTTGCAAAAAACTGTCATGGCATCAGTCAGTTCACAAATCTTGAAGTTCCAGGAACAGGAGTTCATTTTACAACTGGATGGCTGCGTCCTTTTTTATGTACAGCCTATGGCTTGGGTACATTAAAGCTTAACTGAAACATTTGTCAACAATATTTGTCAACATTCTCAAAACCAGGTAGCCACTAAAAAATAAAGTTGTCTGGGTGAAAAGAAAAAAGTCTGGTGTTGTAGGTGCAACTGAAGCAGCTGATATATCCCACCCGCTCATCAAATCTCCCCCCAAAAAACAGAACACACAGATCATAATAAGATTATCATAATAAACTGTCAGGCAGGACGATGAGTGACAGTTACGCCCAGTGAATAAATCTTTTAGAGTGATTGTTTTAATTACTGTATTGTGAGGGATCAGGTTTCTTCTTTTTTCAGTCATGTTTATTGATTAATGTCAATGATTACACGAAAAGCATTTCAGTGCTTTAGAAACTGAAAGAGTGAGGGAAAGGAATCTCAGTTACATTTGACCATAGCTTTACTTTTTAAAATGGCAATTTAGAAAACTCATACATTCCCCACAAACTTACAATACTTTTGGAACTAAAAAGTATTTTTTTTGCCAAAATATTTGACAACTTTTTCAAATTTAAGCTATTCAGTGTTTTTCAACAAACATTGCAAATCATAAATCATATTGTAGTTGAGAAGTCTATATTTATGTCATTTGATTACGTGTGTCAGCAGCAGCGTCTTTTAATGGGAGCACACCTGCAGAGCAAAGTCGAAGCTCCTCCACCAAAAAAAAAAGGGGGACAAAACTAACATTTTTCTGCATGCAGTAACATTTCCTAAGTTAAAATCTCTAAATAACTGTTATGTATCTCTGTCTCTTCTCCTCAGCAAGGCCAGTCCCGCTGCAGCCTCAGCCCCAAAATGTCCTGCTGCAGCACCCAACGTTAAAAATGTCAAACAGATGCTTCTGGATTGGTGCAGGGCCAAAACAGAGCCTTATGAGGTAAATATGCCGTGACTCTCTTTGTCTGTGAATTATTGCCCTCTGGAGCTATACATAGCTCTGCCCCTTATGTCTCATTCTTTGCCACTATTGCTTCTAAACTGACTCTGATATGTAAACAGGGGGTGGACATCCAGAACTTCTCTTCAAGTTGGAAAGATGGCATAGCCTTCTGTGCCTTGGTGCACCGATTCTTCCCTGATGCATTCGAGTACTCGATCCTTAACCCAAACAAGCCCAGGGAAAACTTCCAGCTGGCCTTCAGCACTGCAGAGTGAGCTCTCGCTTCCTTATATGACAATGAAGATGTGTCTTATGTGCAGCTCCAGCAGTAAATTGTAGTGCTTTTATAATACTCCCTGTGTTATCGTTCCACCCATGGCATTTGTCAGTGACCTTTGCTCCATGTGTGCAGGAGGCTGGCAGGCTGCCCCCCTCTGCTCGACCCTGACGATTTGGTGCGGATGAAAGAGCCCGACTGGAAGTGTGTGTACACATACATTCAGGAGTTTTACCGCAGCCTGGTGGAGAAAGGCCTGGTGAAAACAAAAAAGCGACTGTAGATTCCCTAGGGAGTCAGACACATCCATGCGTGACTTTAATTTTATTTTGCGTACAACCAAACCACATGCACAATGATTTTGCATACTGTCTACAACAGAATATTTTCTTTGCTTATAATCCCAGATTTGCTCTGAGTAAAAAAGCTGTTCAGCTCATGCACCATGTGGAGGTTTATGCACAGTGCCTAATTTGTAGTATTTCAACTGGTGTGTGTGTGTGTGTGTGTGTGTGTGTGTGTGTGTGTGTGTGTGTGTGCGTGTGTGTGTGTGTGTGTGTGTGTGTTTACAGGGACTCATGTGTCTGTGTGTCTCTTGGTGGACAGCTGGTGCCTCGCATCAGTACATTCCACTGAGATTACACATCTGCATTAATTCCAGTCAGAGGGTCTGACTGTGAGTATCAAAGGGGCTGTATGTAAAATATGTAACTATAGTTTAACAGATACTGCAATCCCAATGAAAAAATCTGGAGCACGTTGACCCCCCCCCCCCCTTCCACAATATAAACAGAATTTTCAGACTGTTGTTAGTGAAGCCAGTATTTTAGTTTTACATGTTTCTTTATATCACACGTCATGGTCTTTTTATGACATTACTTACATACAGCTCTGTTAAAGACTTATTTAACATTTATTCATTCTAACATTCAGATATTGGTCTCCTACTATAAATTATAAAAATCTCAACTTTTTTGGATTCATTCATAGTCGATTACTTAGCTTGGGTTGTAAAACAAAGATACAGAGATGATGTTATTTGAAATGTTTATCTTTTGTCATGTATTTTTGATGTCATCAGTTGGTTTTCTCAGCTTGGACCTAACACCTCTCATGTCTGACAGAAAGTTGCATACTAATGTTTGTGAGGCCACCAACTTTATTTGATGGAATGCCCCATTTAGTGCCATGGCATCATGAAATGTCTGCACTACAGTGCATAACAACATTACAAAAGCAGTACATTTACTATTAAATTATCACTCATTCTTTAAAAACTTGATGATGGTATGAATATCAATATATTATTGATTTTTTTTTTTTTTTTTTGTAAATTGTGTGTACTACTAATGACTTGTGTAATTGCTAGAGGACAATATTGATCCAGTTTCACTATCAGTGACGCGGCGGTAGCAAATTAATGCGTCACTGATGGGACAGATGCTGGTTCTGTTTGTCTCTGGAAGCAAACCTTTGTTGTTCTGACAGTTTTTCCTCTGCAGCCCGCCCCTCAGGTGTGTGTGTGTGTGTGTGTGTGTGTGTGTGTGTGTGTGTGTGTGTGTGTGTGTGTGTGTGTGTGTGCGTGCGTGTGTGTGCGCGTGCGTGTGTGTGTGTGTGTGTGTGTGTGAGAGAGAGGTAGAGAGAGAGGTGCAGGCAGGATGCTGACTGAAAAACGCACAGCTGCTCCGTCCAATCTGCGCTGCGTTATAGTCAAACACAGTAAGAAGGATAATGCACCATCGTCAGCTGTTGTATTTTAGCATAAACATCAACATGCAAGAGCCCGGACGCGTCGAACGCGACCGCCTTCAGTCCTGACGGCGCGGCGCGGCGCGGCGCGGCGCGGCGCGGCGGTGTGCACCGTGACGGACACGTCCGCTGTCCACGGTACTGACCGGCTCGTATCCGTCCCGCAGGCTGTCTGGGTCGGTCTCTCTCCAGACCATCAGCAGATCCCACCCTCGCCTGCATGTGCGTGACCGACCGCACTGTCCTGGACTGATGCTCTTCCCTTCTGTGGATGTGTGAGATCACCTTTAACGTTTCACCTTGGAAAGAAAAAAAAAAAACGCATGAAAGGTAAGACATGTAAGGAGACGCGCGAGACACCAACCCACCGCAGCTACGTGTTGATATGTAACTTATCCTTTGTGATGTTGCTCAGTCTGGGCAGGTTTGGAGACTACATGCTAGAACAGAGACTGGGTCAGGACACACAGGTGCAAGAGATTCTTGGTTTGCCTAATTAACTTGCAGATTATTTTATTTTTCTGACAAAAAAAAACAAATGGATCATTATTTAAATATGTGTTACAATTATGATTCATTTATCATACACTACCAGTCAAAAGTTTGGACACACCTTTGGACCACATTAAATGAGAAGTGTGTGTCCGATCTTTTGACTGGTAGTGTAGATATGTGAAAATGTCTGGTTTAACTAGTCAAAAAATAACAATGGCCTGTTTCAGAAATGGCAGTACACATAGTCATGATTTATATTGTGAATATTGGTCCTGATAATATGTTCTCTTATAGAGTGGGTCCCCAAATTAAAAGTTTGGGAAAAATTGTGTCACAGAAAGTTGCATTTTTACTTTTATAGTGGATTTAATACAAACTTGTATATGATCACTAATACTCTGTTGTTTTGGGCAAATGCACTGCTGTGGTCAGGTGGCCTGGTTTGGAAAAGATACAAACACATCTTTATTTGCATGGCATGAATATTTAAGAGGTGTTAAATTTCTGTGTGGGAGGAAACAGGAGCAACACGGTGGGAGGATCTTGCCGTCCTCTCATGTCAGGAAAACTCTACCTTGTGACCGACGGTATCTGTTGACAATATCCTGTAGTTCTGAGTTCCAATTTAATGTAAAGCATTCGCAGAAGGGGTAATTAATGTTATTGAGCAACAATGCTACTCAGGACATGTCTAAAGTTAGTTCCTCAGTGCAGTCGACTGCTCGTGATAACACCGTCATTGTTATCTGTGATGCTTGGAGAGCACGATGTGAGCATGTGCTCAAAAGCCTTCACCCACTTTTCTCTTGTCTACCACTAATAAATGTCAATACTGTTTTTGGGGGATGAGCTGATACAATATTCAGCATTAGTATTGGCACAATACTAGTCAAAACCACGGCATTTGATGTCAAAAAAGAAAACCACAAACGTGTGCCACCCATGCACCACACTGCAGCAACATACTTCAAAAGACAAGAAGCTAAGTGTAATTTTGTTAAAAGACTGTATCAGATATATATCTGTATTGGTCAACACTCAAGAATGTGATGTTAAAATTGGACACAGGATTGTTCCATATGTTTCAGGTTGATGGATCACATGCAGCACAAAGAGATCAGCACTGTCCCTTGTGGGGCCAATGTGCAACCACGACCCTGTGTGTTGATCGAACCTGGTTCAAGTTCACCTCTGCAGGTTGCAGTCCAGGAATCGGTTGTCAACAAACAATCCCAACTGAGCCCTGTCCAGGCTGCAGTGGCACCTGCGAAAGTGACACAACAAATGCAGTCAGGGGGCAAAAACTGTGGGCCTGCAGCCCTGAAAAGCATAAGCCGCCCAAGACCAACCGCTCTTGGAACTAAACCTGTTCAAAAGCTGAACCGAATCTCAGGGGATCCGTCCAAGAAGGAAATAGATTTGATCCCAGTTTGCATCGCGGGACCCCAGAGTGCCAACGTCCTGCCGCATTCACAGACAGAGAGCTCCTTTCCTCTCCACAATCCTCTGAGCCCTCATAGCCCTCAGTCTTTTCTGAGTCCCACTCCCAGTCTGTCCCAGTCCAACCTGAACTCACCCACCATTCTCAGCCCCAAATCCAGCCTCTGCCCCCAGTCACAGAGGAGCCTCTCAGCAGGGATCTCAAACCAGAGCCAAGTGCAGTCGGAGAAACCGGCAGGAGAGAATAATGAATTCAGGTGAGACAAATATAACACGTGTATTAAGACCTTTTGTATAAACTACTCCAGATTCAGTTTTTTACCACCATGACTGCAGTTTCCCTTTTATGTCCAAATACAGCTACAGTACAGAAGCTGTCCTGCAGTCAGGAACCTGACTTGTGCCAGATCCTGTCACATGAATCAAGGCTGCAGAAATTCAATAAGAGCTTTATGCACCTGACAGAGTGACACTGCAGCCACATTTGGTTGGCCTCCCAGAGCCACACGTCTGTTGTGGCCCTCAGCTATAAACAATTGGTGCCTGTAAAAACACTTTAAATTTCATAGAGCTGTTTTATACGTTGAATGTATGAAAATGTAAAAGATGATGGAGGTGACCTCCGCCAGTTTGACATATTTCTCATCTCTTCAAAGATAATATTGATCCCTTTAACTTTACATCTAAAGTCAGGGATGAGCAGGTACTGTACTGTTCTAATTGCAGTAAAAGTATTTTTTGCATAAAAGCATTAAGTTTCAGAAAAAAAAAAACAGTATATACCAGGACAGAACTGTCCAATAAAATCATATATTTCAAATGATATGTACAATTGTAAGCTGATTTTCAGAATGCTATAATTGACTGTAAAGTGTTTCTGACAAAGAAAATGCGCAAATTTGTGGCAGTAACTTGCAAAGAAAACTAGAAAACTGTTTTTCTATCTTCAGTATCACCAGTGCTGCTCCGGTAAATGTAAAGAGTTGTAGAACTGAAACTATAGTACTGATCAGTCTACTGAACATGAGTGTGCACACGCAATGACAGGAAAGTTAATGCAACCAAATACCAATTACTCCGCCTGGCAACCAGGCTAATGATGCCATTCGTCACATTTTCGTTTCTCTCTCTCTCTCTCTCTCTCTCTCTCTCTCTCTCTCTCTCTCTGTGTGTGTGTGTGTGTGTGTAAAATGGTCATTAAGAAATAAAGCAGAAATCATATTTTAAGCAATTTATGAAATGAACCATTTGGATGATACATTAATTTGATCAATCAAGATCTGTGATTACATTTTCTTTCAATTTTCTTACATTTTATAGGTGAAACAATTCTGTGATTCATTTAGCACTGATTTCTCTCTCTCTCTCTCTCTCTCTCTTTCACACACACACTGGTTTCCATAACTTCAGAGGACATTGCATTGACTTACATTCATTTCTTAGAGACTTACTTTAACCTTAACCATAATTACTAGTGCCCTAACCCTAACCCTAACCCTTACCTTAACTTACCTTAACGTCTTCAACTTAAAATGTAGTCATTTACATTATGGGGACTTGATTTTTTGTCCCCATACTGTGACTGTGTAAACAGATTTAGGTCCCCACAACATAAGGAGTACCAGGTACACACACTCACTCGCACCACACTGGAGAGGTAGAGAGTGCTTAATTGCGATTCTTTTTTTCATTTTCTTTCTACACACAGAATCGCTGTAGATGCTACAGTAAATCACACAGGATTACAGCTCAGATTATGTCTTCTTTAGAACTTCAACCTAATGCAACGCTTTCACTGTTTTTTATCTGTTGATAGGGTGTACATTGTCACATGGAACGTGGGATCGGCTGTCCCACCAGATGACATCACTTCTCTGTTTGGACCAAATGTTTCAGATGGGAGCGTTGACATGTTCATCATCGGGTAAGCGAGTAATTCTACCAGGCTCGGCAGTGCCAGAGAGACGACTGTGAGTGCCCACTCACAGTGGGCATCTGTGTTCACATAGATCCATTCCCCTCCTGCTGCTCATCACTGTCCTTTTAATTCATCACTCATGACTTGTTATTCATGACTCATCTTAAAGCATTAATAACCAGTGTTGGGTTACATAGAAAGTGTACTTAAGTAACATATGACCTTAAAAACTAATAATATTACTTCACTTACTACTTGTTAAAGAATATATTTTATTACTTGTTATAGTACTTTTTTATTTTCAGTCAAAAAAGTGATGGACATCAAGTTTTATTTGGGAAATAAATCTACTCTGTTGAAACCATTAAATTAGCAGTCAAACTGCAGAACTACAAACATGGCAGCCCCTCAGAATAAGACACTCTCCCCTAACGTTTATAGTTTCAGATCTACCATGAACCTAGAGAAAGAGAAAGCTTAAATACGCTGTGCTGTATTAGAATCTCAGATGAAATCATGGCTCAAATCATCCAACAATGTATGAACATTTGATGTCTTCATGTTGTGAAGCTGTGTCGTTGTTGCTTTCATATTTTAATGTTATCATTGTTATGTTTTACTTTTGTTGAGAATATGTTGGCGATGTCTGTGAATATTGTTTCATTTTTATGTTGTAGGTCATTTTAGATTTTTTGTGAATACACTTAGTTTTGTACACGAGTTTTTATAGAGGACCCTGTCAACATACCTAATAAAATAAAAGAACTATATTACAGAGAACTATGTTACAGCCTGACACTGTTAATGACACTTGTTTACTTTCTGGAACCTTCCAGACTCCAGGAGGTCAACTCCATGATAAACAAGCGGCTGAAGGATGCTCTCTTCTCAGACCAGTGGAGCGAGCTTTGCATGGACACGCTCAGCCCTTTTGGATACGTTCTGGTCAGTGAAACATGTTGTTCCTCACATCTCACATGTAAAATTTTGTGTTAAATTATTTTTCTTCTTGCATAGGTGGCGTCGCAGCGAATGCAAGGAGTGCTGCTGCTGGTTTTCTCTAAATCCTGCCATCTCCCATTCCTCAGAGGCGTGCAGACGGAGAGAACACGCACAGGACTCGGAGGATACTGGGTATGTGCTTCACACTGAGACATCAGAGCAAAGTTTGAGCTGGGCCAAGTCAGTTCGCTTTAGAAGGGATGGGGTTGGATGTTGGACAGGTGGTGGGCGTGGCTCCCTCCTGCCGGCAGGCACATGCGTGCATGGGTGCATGTGCCAGTGTGTGACCTTCCAGCGCGTGTTGATGTCAGCTTTAAACCTGGCTGCTGCTGCAGTCTCCTTCTCTTTGAGGTCAGTGCAGCATCAGGCAGAATGGCTCTCAATAGCAGACCAAAAAAAAAAACATTGTCCCTGAACACAGACCTGATGGATACATGTAATCTTGTTTGTTTTGTTACAAATAACTCAGATACCTATGTCTCCTTACTTCACACTGCACCAGGTCATAAAATTATCTGACTCTTAAAAACCACCACATTAATTCTGACCCTGGAAAACCTGCTTTTAGATATTATGCAACTCAGTAACGAAATAGAAAAAATTCAAATTGGACAATTTGATTAATTATCTAAAATTCAACACCTTTTAGAAGCTCAGTAACAGCATATAAGTAACTTCAGGTGCTTTCTTTCCCCCCATATAGCTGATATGTCTGTGTTAATAAGTTATATGTATATAAAATAAGAGCCCCTCCTGTTTTGAGGATTATATTGGGACACTCAAGAAAAAAAAAATCATTATTATCGCTCTTTGAATTAGGGAATTACCATGTTTTCTTTTTCCTTTCTCTCCAGGGAAACAAAGGTGGTGTCAGTGCGAGGATGACAGTGTTCGGACACCCGGTTTGCTTTCTCAACTGTCACTTGCCTGCTCACATGCGGAACCTGGAGCAGCGGGTGGAGGACTTTGAAAGCATCTTACAGCAGCAGCAGTTTGAAGGAGGGACTGCCACTGGTGTCCTGGACCATGAGTGGGTGACATCATTTTTACATAATTTAAAAAAAGGTGCATGTCAGCCACCTTAATTAATAAGCAGACACTCACTGGCCACTTCACCTGTTTAACTGCCTGTTCATGCATATGCCGAATCAGCCGAAATAAATGGCAGCAACTCGACGCTTTTGAGCATGTAGGTGTGAAGTTCAAACTGAGCGTCAGAATGAGGAGGAAAGTTGTATCAGAAACTGCTCTACTGGGATTTTCATGCACAGCCATCTCTAGGGTTTACAATGCATTGTCCAAAAAATGTTTTCTGGGCAAAAACATGCCTTGTTGATGAGAGGTCAGAGGTCAGAAGAGAATGGCCAGACTGGTTTCAAATGATAGAAATGCAACAGTAATTTAAATAACTACTGGTTACAAGCATGGTATGCAGGAAACATTCTTGAATGCTCAGTACCTTGAGCCTTGAAGCTTCAGCAGCAGCAAACCTTGCTGCAGGGGAGTGTATGTCCCTCATTCAATTATAGATTTCCATACTTTCTCTTGAGAAGTGAAAATGGATATTAAATATTTGATCTTGTCAGCATTAACTTGACACTTTGTACCTGATTTTATAACTATAAAATATTCTGTACGGACCACAGGTGTTTTATTTTTGATATATTTTACTGTCTTGCCTTTAGTCAGTGTGCTATTGTGAGTGTTTGTTCTCTATATTTGATTGTGTCTTTTCACCTACCCAGGATCCACAGATGTAAATTAGCTTATATATTGTATTGTATCTGATATTTTTTTTACACTGTCCCTGATACAAAACAATTAAATAGACTAAAGTATCCAGGTTCCACGTGTTTCGGACCCTGATCTGAGCCATGAATTTGCCTCAGGCATTTACCAAATAAATTACAGTACATCTCACTAGTTGATCTTTTATGCATCTTGAGAAAATCTAAATGCCATAACAGTGTTTTTCTGGTGTATTGTCTCTGTCCCCAGTGTTGTGTTTTGGTTTGGAGATTTAAATTTTCGAATTGAAGACTATGACATCCATGTGGTGAAATGTGCCATCGACAGCAACAAGCTTCCTCTCCTGTGGGAGCGGGATCAGGTGAGAGGCGTTGTGAACATTTTAGCACATGCACTTGTTTCACACACACACACACAGGTTGACTTCTCTGGAAGACTTTACACCACTTGTTTGTCTCTCCAACTTTAACCAACAGATGGCGCTGTACTGCATAATTTAACACACGCCTCTTGTCTGTTACACTAGAGGAAACTCATCCAGGCCTATTCTGTTGTTATTTATCTACTCTACAGCTGAACATGGCTAAAAACACAGAGTCCATTCTGGAAGGCTTCATGGAGGGACCACTCAAATTCCCACCTACATATAAATTTGATGTGGGCACAAATACATACGACACCAGGTTTGTTCAGTCTCCATCACAAACGTAATAACAATAGTCATACTTATTTTTATTTCCTAACATGTTGTTGCGTGTTGCAGCTGAATATTTTTCACCTCACAATGAAGAATCTATGAAAGCCATCGAATTTTCGTGAAAACTCAAAAAGGTGTTTGGTTTTTCAGTTCATGCAATGATGCAAATATGCACAGCTCTGTCTGTAGAAATTAAAAACAGCAATTCATTCATTCACGTCATTCTCCACTCATAATCCTCTTTCTTCTTCTTGTTTCGGCTTCCTCCTTTAGGGGTCGCCACAGCAGACCATCTGCCTCCATCTTGTTCTCTTCCTTGTGTCCTCTTCTGTTACACCAACACTCCTCATGTCCTCTTTCACAGTATTCTTCTCTGTGCTCTTCCTCTTTTCCTCCAGCCTGCTAGTTCCATCTTCAGTGTCCTTTGTCCAACATAATCACTATCGCTCCTCTGCACATAACCAATCTTTGTCCACTCAAAATGAAAACATCAGTATAACTAATTTATATTCAATTTCCACCAAATGGAAATCATTTTATCAACATTTCACACAATGAACCTTTAAAGCTGTAGTGTGTAACTTTAAATATAAACAAATGTCTGTTACAGTCTGACTACTGTCAAATGTGTTCACACAGTGTTGATTAAGCGCTGTTTTCATATGAAGGATGAAGGATGTGAAGGATGCATGATTCAAATGATGTTACATGATTTCTGCTCACAGTGACTAAACAGGGCAGAATAATAACATCAGCAACAACTAGAAAACACAGTATGACCCGCTCAGTTGGTGTTAACTCTCTTCTGTATCAGTGCTAAAAAGAGGAAACCTGCCTGGACAGATCGCATCCTCTGGCGCCTTCGACATACAGGCTCCCCGGTTCCTACCCACAATGCAGCACTGCAGCGTGGTCTGACCTCATGGCTGGGCGGGGCAACTAAAGTGACACAGCACACCTATGGAAGTCACATGGGCTACACTATCAGTGACCACAAGCCTGTTTCTGCCCTGTTTTCCCTGCATGTGAGATGATGTTATTTTACTTCCGTCACATCTGGCTTTGTACCGTTTGATTAATTCTCCAGAATAGGTTTGTTCCGCATCCTACCCCATGTCCTCTTTTTCCTCCAGTTCCCATTCAAGGTGGAAATGCCACTGGTGGAGCTGCAGGTAAATAAGGAATGGTGTAAAGTTTCAGATGCTACTGTCATATTCACTGTTGCATCAACTTATCAGCGCAGCTCATGGGACTGGATAGCAATATATAAGGTAATATTTTCCCCCTAACAGTCTCAAGTCAAATCTGCAGTTACAAAATCTCCAAATAAGCTCAGGATGAATTAATATAGTAGCCGTCCAGTGTCAGTGTTCATAAGACCATGATTTCTTTTGGCACAGGTTGGATTCAGACATCACAAAGATTACCAGGCCTATGTGTGGGCCAAGGGAGAGCATGCAACACAGGTGTGTCAGAGACAGAAATTCACCACCGTATTTTGCGCCACACCTGAACTCACAGCTAATTTTTTTTTTTTCTCTCTCTCTCTCTCTCTCTTTAGGTGACATTTTCAGAGGACGATTTGCCAAGAGATAATTGTGAATACTTCCTTGGCTACTACAGCAATAATATGAACAGCATAGTTGCACTGTCAACACCCATACAGGTGACTAAAGTTGGAGGACAAAAATAAACAATATTAATAATTTTTACGACATAATTATGAATGCCAGTTTGAATACCTTTCATTTTCTACTCGTTATAGTGGTTATGATTAGTTTGCAAAATATAATCCCTACAACTCATCACTTGTAGTAGTAAATGCAGACAGGAGACATTTTGGTACACAGTGTGTACTTTTGCTTGGATTAAGTATTTTTACACCGTGATGTCTTCTTTTATGTCAGTAAAGGAGATAGATAGCGTGCCCATATACTTTTCCCATACGGTTTCCTTTTAGCACCCAACTTTTCCCCCTCTTAAATATTTCATCCTCAACAGATCAGGATACCAGTCCACAGCCCCAGCATACTCCGCTCTGACAGCTCTGATGTCAGCTCAGAAGATGACAGCACTCTTGTCCTACTGGCTCCAAACTCCCGCAGCCCGAGCCCTAAAACTGGAAAACACCACCATCGCCACCGACGCAGCCGCAGTCCAGCCGTTCCGGCTCTTTCCTCCAACCCCCTCCCCTCTTTACAGAGCCTCAGCCTCTGTCCTCGTTCTAAAGAGGGCCACGCACAGAGCCGCTCACCCTGCTCTGCTGCTAAGAAGGAACGGCTGGTGTCCCCCGACGCCGTGCCTTCACCATCCATCAGCCCACTCAGTCCTCGCAGCCCCGTGTCTCCAGGTGGTGGAGTGACAGCACCAGAGGCCCTGATAGCTGCCATCATAGGTGAACACAGACCAGCTCAGGTTAGCCCCACTGGGGTCAGACAGATAGGGAAGGCAGGGGAAGCACAGCGATAAACATCAGTAGATAAAAAATCAGATGCAGCCTGATCTGACCCCCCACTGTCACTGTGCTCTGCACGTGAATGACTCCTAAAGTAGCTTGCAAACATTCCATTCAGTAGCCCTGCAGTTCTCTCGGACTCTACCGTCATCTCATAAACTGTATTGTGCTTTACAAGACTTTTAAAATTGGATTTTAAAGCGCCATCATACAGAAACCTGAGAAAACCTGCAAAGGATGTGATGACTTATTTGACAGCAATATTTATTAACAGTCTGGACCAGAAATACTGATAGTATCATAGTTCAAAATGGGGAAAGAGTGTGTGTTTGTGTGGGCCTATGTGTTAAAACCTTATTGTGTAAAACATGTATTTTAAGACCATAGGAGTCCATAGCTTTTGGTCTGTATTCATGAATTAATTGAATTGTACAAGAATAAAATTCATACAAAAATAGCATTTTACCAACTCAATCAAGCTGAAGTGTACTTGTGACCACATGACTCCAACACTAATCTTAGATCAGTGCTCTTATTCTTAGCAGCTTTGTGAATATAGCCCCTGTTCTATGGAGCTCAGCGAGTGGATGCTCAGACTTATGCAGTTCTTTTGTTTCATGAAAACACTGTTGTTTCTCATTGTGAGAGTGCAAATAATAAAAAAAAACAACAGCAACCCATCTGCAAAAATACTCTTTATTGACAAAAATGGAAAGTAAATTTCTGTGAAGGATTAGTGGAAGCTGCACACTTACATCACATGAGACGTTGTGTGAGACTGGAGTTATGAAGTGGCTGACTTTAAACTGGACTTGACAAAAAGAAAACAAACCAATCCAAATAACACTTGCAAACTCACATTGATACCAGTAACTTGCAAATACCACATTGGCTTTTAGCCTTTATGAAATTGTATTTAAAAGTCCAGTGTGTAACATTTAGGAGGGTTTACGGGAAAACAAGCTGAATACTATGCAACTTCCTGTTTGATTAGAGTGCAGACTCACAGTCACTGAACTGAAATACGACTGAACGGGTTATGATTCGGCTCACAGTCGCTGGCTTTCAGCAGTGCTGTCGCTAAATACACCAGACTCCACTGTTAAATATTCAGATTTTAGAAATTGCTCCTTGCTCAGTGCTGGAGACTAACACGTTTTCGGGAATTTTAGGTAATTTTAACTGATCTACAATTTGGCATTGTTCGGTATAATTCCTGTGTCAGACATGATGCTGATGACTCTGCCAGTGACGACACTCTCTGCCAATCAGTGGCTGACAGACTGTCTACATCACATGACATCACATCTCACTTGGAACCTCACCAGAGCAGTTAGTAAAAAAGTACCAGGTTCAAGATACTATCCCTAATGGAAAAGTGTAAAAAAAGAAAGTCAAGTCAAAGAACTACCGCATTTCTGGTATGCAAAGGTCACCTTAGTTCCCTTGCACTTGGTAAAAGATGAGTCTGCAGTGTCACTAGTAGATTTCACAAATTTTTCACATCACAAAAAAATGTTTTTAACAATAAATCTGAATACTGTTTAACAACTGTGACAAAACACTGACTGCCACCCACCTGTGAATTATGCACTATTACCTTTTGAAAAAGAAAAAGAAAAGAAAGTCCATATTTTGGAGCTGTAGACAATACAGTAAACCATACAATTTAATTTACACATGGACAAGTGTTCACAGCTTACAATTTGTCCTGATGTTTGTAATCAAGATAATCACTCTTGGATTAGCAAGCAGATCTAAGAAATACCAGAGAGGATAGGCTAAACAAGCTGCACAGTCCCCTTTGTATTGAGTTTTATTGGAAAACAAATATAAAGTGTCTGATGGCAACAGAAAGAGCACTGAACAGAAAGTGCATGTCAATCCTCAGCCATCATCATAGATCCACTCTTTTAACTTAAACTGGCAGTTTTGTTCCTCTCCACACACTGTACCATTAGTTTCAAGTAGGAATGGCACAATGCCATTTTTTTGTCCAATACCAAGATCATAAACTCGAGTAGCTACCTTCAGCGGTATTAATCTGATACAGTCATTTTAGAATGAACTATGAAGCTGTTAAGAACATGTTTGTGCTGAGTCATTTCAAAGACATGATATTTATTTCCAATTTTTTACAGTCTGTGCATAGTGAAGCATGCGATATGTAGAAGTTTTGGATTGTATCGGATTTTAAATTTTTACCTATACCGATACTCATCCCTAGTTTCAAGTTAGGAAAAGGTGGTTTTAATAGAGATTAAGAAAACATTTTAAGGATGGCATCTGTAATCTTGCATTACTCCCTTCTGCTTTTTCTTCCTTTGCATTTTGTCTCCGCCTCTCCCTCTAATTAAGGGACTTATGCTTAAAACAATATTTTTCCATTTTTTCTAATGAAATGAAATGTTGTTTAATAATGATAATTATTATCTCTGCCTTTTGACATTTAAAATAAAAGAAGGGGTTCTTCAAAAAGGGACAGTCCAAGTCCATGTTTGAACTGTTGTGTGTCTGGTGTGAGAATTGAGGACGTTGGAGCATTGGGTGAAATAGGAGCAGATTTAACTCTTTTACTTTTAAATATTTCACCTTGTTTTTAACAAATTATTATGGATTATATTTTGGTTTCTTTCAATTCTCTCATTTTTAAATGTCTGTGCAGCACACTGAATCTTTGTGTGGGAAAAGTTGTTAAGTAAACAAAACTGCCTTGCCTCCTTTAAGATGAAAAACCAGATAAACTAGAGCAGTGGTTCTCAAACTTTTCATACCAAGTACCACCTGAGGAAATATTGAGCTCCTGAAGTATCACCAATGTTAAAATACAGTGGTGTAAATAAGATAATCTGCTTTCTCATCTTCCTCACATATACTTCAGACGCTGTTCTAGTGAAATTAGATTAAGATGGAGCGAGAGATAAGGTGACTAATTATTATTATTTTTTGAGTTCTTATTATTTTGATATTTGTTTCATTTTCTATGCACTCCAGTCAAAATTCCTCAGCTCCACTCTGATCACATATACAGTAGAACAATAATTCTGATTTTCCTCCAAGTATCACTAGAGGAAGCTCGCGTACCACTGGTGGTACACCTACCACAGTTTGAGAACCATGGAACTAGAGTACAGAGCACGCCCTCTCGCGCCACATGGTCTGTGTTCAACAACAACATTGGCCGCTGGGAAATGACTGGAACGCTCAGTAAACAAATAAGAACACAGCCAGAGCTACAAATATTTGTCTCAGGGGTTAATTCAGACTAAAGTAAGTGACGGCGTTAAGTCTTTTTGTCTGTGAGAGACTTTACACCTGTGTGGAGGCTGTTAAAGCTCCTCTGCGTTCGAACAGCACTGTTTCATACCGTGTGTAGCATCCGAGCGGCTAGCTGACTTAGCTTACTGTCACTGACTAAAATGAGCCAAAACCTCAACGGCTTCCACGATGACTCGTTCTCGGATGAAGACTGCTGCTTCCTCTTCACGTCTGAGTCAGTGGGAGAAGGGCACCCCGGTGAGTTTACATTGTGTCTGTGTACCAGCGAGCACTTTTTAAAATGCAATAACTAACTTGCTAGCATCGGCGACGAGGTCGCGCACTGCTGTCGTTAGCCCCGTGTGTGTTTGTGTGTCAGTCGGTGTTAGCACCCTCACACACAGCTAACGGTTATTTTCATAATCGATGAATCTGTCGGTTATTTTCTCAGTTAATCGATTACTGAATTAATCTTCAACTATTTTGATAAATGTATAATAAGCGATTTTCATGTTCTTACATGTAAATATTTTCTGGTTTCTTTGTTCCGTATAACAAAACCATGCTATGTTATTACATTATTTTTTTTAAGTTCTAAATAATTTTAGATTGACAATGAGATGCCATCTCATAATTACCCATAACATCTGACATTTTATTTGCAAATCTGTTCATCATGCTATGCGATATATTGTAGTTGTCTTACACTAGGGCAGCGGGGGCAGCTCTAATGAAACAGATAATAGGCTTACCTACTGTACTCCTATATATAGGTATTGCAGGGGCTGCTGCTCAGTTGTGGTTGTAAAGTAGGGTACATCAGTGCCACAGTCACACACAGAATAAATCAACAGGCCTCCTCAGTCCCACCCTCACATAATCAACATACGCCATTTAGTGCAGACAGAAGCAGGATTGTGGCTGGTGCAGATACCAGCAATAGCTGTAACTAATTGTAATCACGAGGCTGCTTTGCTTTTAAAGTAGATGTTGACATATGTGTTACACATTTGAATAGGAGAAGTCCCTTTTGAAAATGATTCTTACACGCTTGCTCTCTCACATTTTTCCACAGATAAGATCTGTGACCAAATCAGTGATGCAGTGTTGGATGCACACCTTAGCAAAGACCCAGACGCCAAAGTAGCATGTGGTAAGTCGGGACAGTAGGACAATGTACCATAGTAGCTGTACCAAGGATTAATTTTTCAAATTCATTTTTGAAATTGTACATATACACTCACTGTTTCCCCCCACAGTTACAAGGGGTGCTACATCTCTTGGTTTTTGATTTACCTTGTTCATTAAATGAATATTTTGTATCGTCTCCACCACTGATAACTTGTTTTAATGCTGCGCTTGGTATCACTGATGTGATAGCTCACAGCGTGTACTTTACTTTTAACGCTAAATTATGTGGTTTTTGTCTCACCACATTAGCATTGATGAGGTAAAACATGACACGCACAGGGTTCACCTCCTGCTTCTCTCCTGGGGCCTCATGCATAAACAGTGAGTTTGCCACAGTATTAAGCTCAGAAACTCATCACAGTGTTTCAAAATAATATTCGCGTACAATCCTGATACACCACATAGATTTGATCACGTGGATAACATCAGAGAGACCATTGAAGAAGAAACTGACCCTACGCAAGCACACACTACAAACCTTTCTGTAAATCCTCACCACGATGGTCTCTCTCTCTCTCTCCCTTCATCTGTGTGAGCGTGTGAGACATGTGTGTGTGTGTGTATGTATGTATATATGTGTGTGTGTAATTGGATCATGATGCGTGCCACTGATAAATTTATAGATTGTTGAAATGATCTGTAAATTCAGCTCACACATATAAGTCATGTCTAAACATACACGTTATATGAGCATCAATATTAATAAGAGACCTTTTTTCAGCCATCATGCATAAGCTGAGTTTACACTAGTTTTGTAAATATGAGAAATTCTTGGTGTATGTACTTTTCAAATATTGTGAGTACACCATCTTTCTGTATGAAAGCTATGCACACTTTTCTACACAAGGCTCCTGTTCTTTAATTACATTAAATAATAGTGAATTCTTTTCTGTGGTTAAAAAGAGTAAAATATAGCATGCTGTCACCTTCATATTATTGGTTGTAGGGTTGGTGAATGTCTTTTTATTACTGTTTTTATTTCTGTTTTTAAAAAGAAATAGTCAGTCTACAAAATAAGTGGGAGACTTGAATCTATTATATTTATTTTTCACTTTAATCCCTCACACTGCATATCATTGTGTCCTCAGAGACTGTAGCTAAGACTGGAATGATACTTCTGGCTGGGGAGATCACCTCCAGGACCAATGTTGACTACCAGAAGATTGTGAGAGAAACCATCAGAGATATTGGCTATGATGATTCCTCTAAAGGTACACTGATGTAACCTGGAGGTTGTGGGTTTAGATTAATTATTCATCCAAAACTCCTGCAAGTGGAAATGGACTAACAAGTTAATCGGCAGACTCATGCAAGAACACTAGCGGGGGAAAAAAAAGTTGTTACGCTGGTTCTTATGCACTGTTAGTCCTGAATATTCTAAGCTTCAAATGACATATGTCTTCTAGCATGGTTTTGTATCATATGAGAAGGCAGTGCTGATCACTGTCAGTTGCCAATGGCTGACAGTCATCACAATATAAACATGGTAATCCCCAGTCAAGCCATGAACTAAACATTTGTTTAATCAAAAAGTGCGTGGCTCTGAAATTGATTTAGTGTGTGTTTTTTCAGGAGTAAAATAAAAAATTGAAAACAGCATCACATGCCGCATTATCATTGTTTGTGAACACCCTCCTCTTAGAATCCCATAGCACAAAGCGTTTAGTAATTTAACTTGTAAAACCCTCACAAAACTTGATGACATTGCCCATGTGGAAGATTATATTTTTTTAAATAATTATTGAACACTTAAAGTCATATTTCCAGGTTTTTATATAATTCTAACCTTGTTAAACTAATCATGCACTTCTCTTCTACAGGCTTTGACTATAAAACCTGTAATGTGCTGGTGGCCTTGGAGCAACAGTCCCCTGACATTGCTCAGGGTGTTCACCTGGATCGAAAAGAGGAGGATGTGGGAGCAGGTGACCAGGTCAGTGAATTCTTACATTTATGTTTTGTGTTTGAGCAACAGATGGTACCTGCAGACAGAAATTGTGGTAAAGTGTTACTTTCCTATTCATGCTGTGATTGGTCGCTACACATTTGACAGGGTCTGATGTTTGGATACGCCACCGATGAGACCGATGAGTGTATGCCCCTCACTATTGTCTTGGCTCACAAGCTTAATGCCAGGATGGCTGAGTTGCGCCGAAATGGAACACTGCCATGGCTCCGACCCGATTCCAAAACTCAGGTTATACATCTGCATTTGCTGAAAACTCAAAACTGTGTATTGGTGTATATTTTAAGCAGATGATCCTATATACATTTCAAAGATGGTGCACAGATATTTCTACCACTAAAAATCAGATCTGCCTTAATAGTAATTTTTATTGGCCACTGATCTTTTTCAGATAAGTTGCAGGTTGTTGGAGCCCAGAGTGATTTTTATCCAACATAAAGTCCATAATTAATAATGGATTAAATAAATGTATTAACTGCAAAAAGCAGAGCCATTGTCTCTGAATCCTACAGTGATTATTTCATAACTAAAAACAACTGAAAACTAGATCCTTGTTGATCACATTATATCAAGTTTCATGTTTCATTATTTCATTATTAGTTGATTGCTTGTCGCCTTCAGGTTACCATACAGTACAGGCAGGATCGAGGTGCCATGGTGCCACTGCGTGTGCACACTGTTGTTGTGTCTGTGCAGCACGATGAGGGTGTAAGTTTGGAGGAAATGCGTTGCTGTCTGAAGGAGCAGGTGGTGAATGCTGTGATTCCTAGTGGTTACCTTGATGCCAACACCATATATCACCTGCAGCCCAGTGGCCGCTTTGTCATTGGAGGTCCACAGGTGAGACGTATGTTGTTTTTCCACCACGGCTCGGCATGGCATGACTTGACTACTCTTTTAACTTTTTCACTAGCAATAGTACCTGGTGCTTTTTTTTCAGTCATGAGCGCAACGTCCAAACAATGCCGAACTATAGATCTGTAGTTCTAACGATTTCAAAATCCTGAAAACTTCCATTAATCTCCAACATTTAACAAGGAAATTCCTAAAATCTCAATCTTTAACAGAGGAGTCTGGCGTATTTATCAACAACACTGCCGAAAGCCAGCGGTCATGAGCCACATCACAATCCCTTCCTCCATATTGTAGTTCAGTGACTTTGATAGATGGAATTTGTGCTCTGGTCATTCAACTTATCTTTTTAATTAATTGATTTTAATGATTCAGTACACCGAAAAGAACTGCTTTTCCCATCACTAGTTTGTGTGTCGCTGTATAAAACTGTCACAGCAGTTTTGTGCATTTGTGCTATGATGACCCCACCTACATCGAGGAGGTAATGGAAAACAACGTGCCTGGTGCCAAACTGAGTAGAGTCGAGCCATTTCATGCCGAGCTGTACTGGAACTGTGTAGTGAGAAAGTGCCATTTCTGTGTAAAGTAATTGTTCTAAGAGGATTATCTCAGATCTGTTCGCCTGTTCCTGCCCAAAGGGTGATGCCGGTCTGACTGGGCGTAAGATCATCGTTGATACTTATGGGGGTTGGGGCGCTCATGGAGGTGGAGCTTTCTCTGGAAAGGACTACACAAAGGTAGACCGTTCTGCTGCTTATGCTGCCCGCTGGGTGGCTAAATCTCTGGTAAAAGCTGGGCTCTGCAGGCGTGTACTGGTCCAGGTAAGTATACACAAGTAACACAGCATGGTCTTGGTACAAATTAAAAATTGGCTCACAAAACACAGTTTATACCATTTTTTTTATTAATGTTTTTTTTAAGTTTCTGCTCCTTTTTAAAACTTTGTCAACTGTGTTAGGTATCCTATGCTATTGGAGTGGCCCATCCCCTCTCCATATCCATCTTCCACTATGGGACCTCCCAGATGAGTGAGAAGCAGCTGCTGGACATTGTAAAGAAAAACTTTGACCTCCGTCCTGGAGTTATTGTGAGGTACAGTGTGCTATTTTAAAATCCCCTGCAATACATTTTAGAGACATTTACAATTTTTACATAATGTATCTGGTTTCTTTCTCAGGGATCTTGACTTGAAGAAGCCAATCTATCAGCGCACAGCGGCTTATGGTCACTTTGGCCGTGACATCTTTGCATGGGAGGTGCCCAGGAAGCTGAAATTATGAACCCATTTTCTAATCGTCCAGATGGCCTTAGGTGTATCACAGTTAAACATATTTATCTTCTTCCTTCCTTTCTCCTCCTCCTTCCCTCCTTCCTTACACACAGCCACATCATGACAGTTTTTGTTACATAACCGTTCCTACCTGCTGGTTGTGCTGGTGGTTGTGCTAAAACAAACTAGAGGAGAAAAACCTGTGAAATGTGGATACAGATATGAGAAGTGCTGCTGGCTATTCCCTTAAAATTAGGTTTCGCCTGAGAACAGTAATTTATTGACCAGACACGGATGATTGTTTATGACATATATGCACATAGAACCATATGCATATTTACTAGTAATACAAACATTTCTGGCATACTTTACCTTTTTAAGGTCATTGTAGGTAAGATTGGAATCCTCTTTAATGGCAACATTTAGTTTCCAGTGTCAGTAGCTTTTGTCAATGAGGTGCACGTTTGGCTTATTTCTTGTCCAATGTGCATTGTTTTTGCCAACTCAGAGTTTGACTTACTGTCAGATTCCTAACACTGAGTTACCCATGTTACTGATTAAACACTAGATTGGTGATAGCTGTCAAATATTGAGAGATTTAACACCATTTTTCACCTACGTTTTTCACAGAGAGTAGCATCATCTTTGTTAGGTTAATAGCCATTTATTGTTATATCAGCTCTTTTATAATTCACAACCAGTTCAAACACTGAATGAAGTTAAATTTGCTCATTTTCTTGTGTGCTGTCTCTTCAGGCTACGAGTTTCTGACGTTTTACAGAAAAGTCAGAAGCTGCTAATGACTCGTGGTTGGGTTGGGCTGCACCATGAAATCACTCCATTTTTGTACTTTGTGTTGTTTTTGAAAAATCGTGAATGTTTGACATAATGTCAATATTTTACAAAAACCACAAACAAAGATGTGGTCAAGCACTCACAGTCATAGACTGACTCTGGGTGTCGCTACAGAAAAACCCAGGCTCAGTAGCTTTTGAATGATGGCTTCCTTTATCCCTGTGGCAACACTGTACTTGAAGGAATTTATATCATGTACAAGTTACTGTATTTAGAAACAGTTCAGTCACACCTGCACATAATATAAAAAGACTCTACTGTTATGATAGGACATAAAGAGCTGACAGACCAAGAGAAAGACACGAGAGGCAGCGCACAATCGGCTCACTGAATGTAAGATGAGAGTTAGTTTTGTTTAAGTGGAACAAGGGAATCAGATATGAATCAGATTCTACTGGAGTTGCACGGCAGAGTAGCTCAAGTTACCCAAACTGTCCTGTTTTCATCAGCTTTCAAAAGTGTTTTTCCCCACTGACTGAACAGAGAAAGGTTTCCATGTCCCATACACCTACCAATGTCCTAAATAACATGTATATTTAATTTTCTGCTCCTACAGTGATAGCAATAACCTAAAACGTTTTCATTAAGTAGCATCTTTAGATTGCATGTCCTTTTGTTCGGTGACATCATCCACAACCTGCTCTTGATGCAGGGGAAGGATATTATCTCCAGATGCAAGCTGCAAAAACGTCCACAGTATTGAGTGGAATTGTATTTTGTTTCTTCCTCTCCTGAAAAACAACAGAATGAAGGCTAAATTGGCATCACACCTTAGTGAGATTGTAGTTGTATTTTTTAAAATCATGTTTGAGCCACCAACTGCAAGTACAGTCATTGTTTGAAAGGACTCCATTATGTAGACAGATGGCGCTGTATGTCCTTAAATATTAAAATTCTAACTATTTTGCTGCACTTCGGTCAGATAGCACTATTTAGTTTGGCTTCTTTGGCACCATCTTGTGGTTCCCGAGTGTTGCTGTTAAACCATTGTATGTGTGATCATCTGGTGGAATGGTTGCATCCTCTAATTCATGCACAGACAAGCGCTTGGTTGGTGTTGTACAGAGAAACCAGCCAGTTTACAGAGTCTGTTGATGGTTGTTAAGAGGGTGTTTTTTTTTTTTACCCCAATCTTAAATAAGTTTTTTTAATGACTGGAAGTTGATGTTATTGTGGTTGCTAAATGTGTAAAAGTGCCTTTTCTGCAAATCCCCCTTTCCCTTTTGTTCTTAAATACCTGACTCCTGATCTACTGCACACAAATACTCCCCATCCCTGAGGTTTCCCACTAGTTTATACCGGGGACTCTGGTGTTGAGTTTCTCTTTTAAACCCTTCAAATAAACAGTTTATTTGCTCGTGCTTATGGAATTTTTGCTTTTGGCTCATTTTGTATTGTATAACAATGGCTTTCAATAATTTTCTGAAATGACAGGATGTCAGATGAAATTTTAAAAGTAAAAAAAAAATGAAGGTAGATGATACAAGCAGACAGAATTTTTGAAGTTTACCGATAAAAACCTATGAGAGACCCATGTTTTCTTTTTTTATTCTGGCTCTTGCTTCTGTGAGTAAGACTTGATGTTGTAGTTAAACACATCCCCCCCCTCACTTTAAAACCTTTAATGCTAAAAGTAAAGAACAGGAAGCTTTGTATATCTCAGAAGCTTCAGTTCAATTATAGTCTGGTTTGGGATTTTAATCCATGGATACAGAGAAAATACTTAAAAAAATAATAATGTTGTGCCACTGTGTCAACTGACAATAGCATGTAAGATAAATCTGAAAACTGCCTCTTAAATAGCAAATGACCAGTAAGTCCTGACCTTTCACAGCCCATAATATGCACAATTGGATTCTCTTAGAGTTTTGAAAGTGTGTACATAGATGATTAAAAAAGTGTGATTAAAATTTTTTTAATTAAAATTATTACAAAGCAAATGTACAAAGTAATTACGTAATTTTAATAATTTTACAGTGTTCCTTCAAATATAACTTTTTTTTAGTACACAAAGCAAAATCACAGCAAACTGTAGATCCTGACACAGAACAATGTCTTTTCAGTCCCATATAGATTTAAGCTATTTTTTATTTTAAAAAATTGTTTTGTTTAAAGTTTATTTTACCACAACATTATAGTCTGAAAGTTGTACCTATGTCAATTTTTTAGAGCGCGTTGTAGTCGAGTGGCCTCCAGACAAATCTCTGACAGTAGAACAAAGACTGTGGAGCAAAGTAGATAAAGTAAACGTGGATAGGATGCAATCAATCCTGAAATCATTCACATGCTAATAAAGTTGATAAAAAATATGTGAACTTACTCCACATCTGAAGGCAGTCGTGAAGTCTCTGCACCTGTGAGTTGTCCAAATGCATGGATCTGAGAACGAGAAAAGGAGACATTTCTATGAGAATCGACTTGTTACTTGACACGAAATCCTGATTCATAGTTTTGATGACTATAAACTTGGCAGGTTTCATTCTCAAGATCTAGAAAATGGCTCATTTTAACTTGTTATACACTAATTCATCACTTTAATGCACCAGTCATAAGTGAGTGGGTTTACTACTGTCATACTGCACAAATGTAACTTAATGTTCAGTGGTACAGCTGTATGTAAGTTTAGGGCATAAACTAAAATAAAAGGTCCTTATTTTGGGTCGTTAGGGGTTACACATGTTTCACAGAATATAAAATCAGTCAATTAAAAAATATCCCAGAAGAAAATGAATCTTTAACTGCAGCTGAGCCACTGACAGAGATGGACTGACCTACTGGAGCTGCCTCCTGCGCTTTACACAGGTGGATGAGTGTGCAGATGGTCTTGGGCGTGGCATAGTTCAGGATAGCATCTAGAACCGTCTTGGTGCACTTGTTTATGATGGTCCCGCACTGGTTTTGGTAGGGGGCAGGCATAATGTGACATATCTCCTCCAGCAGCTTGATCACAAGGTCCTGGATAGACAATAGATTCCCCCCATTGTGAATTCTCCTGACTTGATCTGTGCATGACTGAAACACACCTCATTATAGGTGATGAAGCCATGAATCTTACACATATATGGCCACTTCATCATACCTTAGTTTAACTGCTCTTTAATGCAAATGATCAGCCAGTCATGTGGCAACAGATCAATGCATTTAGACATGATCAAAGTTAAAAATGAGTAATGGAATGGGGAAGAAAGATGATTTAGGTGACTTTAAATGTTTCATGGTTGTTGGTGCCAGACTGGCTGGTCAGAGTATTTCAGAAACTGTACAAAAATGTCTTACTGAACAGTAACCATTGTATGTAGAAGATCATCATGAAGCACACAGAAGTGGCTGAGGAGTGTATGTAATGATTATATTTCGGGTTTGAAGGTTTCATACCTACGAAACATTCCTCACACCTGAAGTGTAGATAATCCTTTTGTCCATGAAAATGTGCCGATGAGATTCCTCGGTGCAAAGAGTACAATATACTGCAAATATTTCTTCAGCCTCTTTGTACAATATACAAAGAGGCTGAAGAAATATTTGCAGTTTGATGTCGTAAGTTGTGGGGCGTCCATAGGGGAAACAAAGTTTAGTCATATTATAAGTTACCAGTCGTCTGCAGCTTGATCTTAGCACCACTCTGCAGACAAGCAGGATGTAAAGTACAGGAACATGAGCAGGCACCTTGTTGCCCGTACTGTCGTCTGGTGGCATTTTAATGTCTGCATGCAGGACAAAGAGACACTGTGCTTGTTTACCTGTTGTCCCTCACTGCCTGAGTGTGACTCACCTCCGTTCTGTCTTTAGGCAGCAGGTCCTCCAGAGTCTTGAGGAGAAAAAGGCAGAAGGAGCATTGTGTTGTGGGCTGCTTCTGATAGACAGACACAAACAACAGAGGGAGTTAAGCTCAAGATCACTTTGTTGTCACTAAAACTTCATGTTTCTTTTAAATGTTTCTCTCTATGTTGTGCTTGACTGACATTGTCACTTGTGACAGCAGCCTGAAGCGCCTCCTTCACAAAATAGCTGAGCATCTTTTCCTGTTTGTCACAGGAGCGGCACAGCCCGATGATTTTGCAGGCCTTCTCTGGTTTCTACAGAGAAAGAGATGAGAATAACCACAGTCAGCAAAGCCCAACACCCGAACAGGCCTCTGCTAATTTATTCCTGACGCTCTTCTAGAGAAACTCACCACAACACTGGTAATGAAGGCGATGGCCAGTGGAAGCATCTTCTCCACCTCTTCTCTGCAGAATTTGGCAGCAGTGGACGGAGCAGGCAAATGGTCACACACAAAGTCAATGCCTTCTATCATCTTTCTCTACAAAAAAAAAAAAAAAAAAGTGCAAGAGATGCAAGAAAAAAAGCAAGGTCAGAGAATTGAAATTTTGCATTCTTCTCAGACTATCTATTTCTAAATCACTGCTTTGTTTCTTTTGACTGCGCAGGACAAAGGGAGGCTGCCCAGTGAGAACAGTGGACCGAACATCTCTTCAGGTCAACATCATGTGCAGTCCACTGCATTGCGGTCAGTCAAGGGAGGCAATTTGTAATTCTGATTTTTGTTACTAGTGGTTTGTACCTGTAGTTGACCTGTTTTTGTTCCTGTCCTTCATCCCTTAAATACCTAGATAAGCTTAGAGGCAAAATGTAAACATCAACATTTGGAGAAAAAGCTAAATAAACACTAATAAATTAAAACTATATTAAAGCCGTGACAATTATTTTCACAGTCGATTAATTCTTTGATTATTTTCTTGATTAATCGATTACTTATTTGGCTCTGAAATCATTGTATTCATTAAACTCAGTGTCTTCATTAAAAACAGTGATCAATATTTATATTTAAATGTCTTTCAGGTAAGGTTCATTCACATGTAACAAATTAAATCATGAATAGTTTTTGTTTTGTCTCCTTTGTACTCATGCGACTCATGGGACACTTGAGTGTTTGAAGTTTGAGTCCAAAAAACTGTCATTCTTTCATGTTTTCCTTTTGGCACAGAAAAAAGGAAGTGGTTTTGCACTACACCAAAAAAAGAAAGGGGATCGTTCCTCAGTGAGGTTTGTGCACACGTGATTGTGAGCTGATAAAAGAACAGGTGCACAACGATCCGAGAAAGAGTTTTCATTTACGGAGATAGCAGTGAGTTTTTAATCTCCTGAAAATCTTCATACTGATATTATCAGTAAAGAAAATATTAATCCAGTGGTGTGTTTTTAGCTCATACACTCACCTCAATGCTTGTGCTGGAAAGTAGATCTGCAAGAAGTCCAAATATTTGGGTGCAGTCCTGGCAGACGTCCCCACTCTGCTTCAAAATATGATAAATTAGATCATCAAAATAATTATACCTCCAGTTGATTTATCCCTCGTGTTTGAGAATGGCAATTTCTGAATGTTGTCAGAAATTGGTTTCATGTTCAGCTAAAGTATATTTTATGATGAAGTTATTAATCTGTGGCTCTAATAGTTCCACTATGTTCAAAACTAAAAACATATGCAAACTTTGCATTTTAGGAGCGGATGTGCTGTATGTCAAGACGTGCTGGTTTTGGAGGAATTCAAATCTCTGTTCTCTCTGGAAGAAATCAATCTTTTCTTACATTTGTTATTTCGCTTTTATAATTTCTTTGTATTTTTCAATTAGGGCAGCTATTAACGGTTCTTTTCATCATCACTTAATCTGTTAGTTAATTAATATTAATGGTTACTTTTTTGTGTGGTGAACAAAATGTCTGTCTCAGTTTCCCAAATATTAAATTTGTTGTTGTTTTTTGCACAAGCCATAGATATTTTGTTTTTCATAGCAGAGCAAATGAACTAAAAATATACAGAGAACTTATTTTTGTTTATAAAAAGAAACATGCATACCAATTAACTGATAATCAAAAAATTGGTAATTAACCTCCAAATTGTTGCAGCCCTAGGTTTTCAGTTATTACAGGGTTTCTCATACAATAAATAATTGTTGTCTGATACATCATAGTGTCCTGTAGTGTAGTATCTCTTCACCTTTTAAATAGGCATTTGATGCATCACAATGTATTGTTTTAGCTCACAACATACATAAATAGTTTCTCATAAATTGTAAATAAGGATCAATCTCTACAACCCCTAATTTCATAACTCTTCTTTCATTTCCAAACGTTTTCAATCAACATACACTGTGACAAGCATAGCAGTTTCTCTTTAAACTGACATCTTATTTATGTTTTGAAGGCAAAACTTACTTTTGTCAGATGAAATACAGACTCGTCACTCATTCTCATCGCATCTGGAGAACTCATCGGCAAGTCCTCTGTATTTAAGCCTGAAGTCAGACCTGCAGCGATAAGTGTCCATCACTAATGTGATGAATTCATCATCTTATTATAACTGGCTAAAAATTTGCACTGACTTACTGTAGCTTTGGAGACCAATGGAGAGAAGGGCCATGAATTTGATCGAGGCCATCCTCCTGTTAATGCCGTGTTTTTAGTTGAAGGTTCTTATTCCCTGTGCAGATCTGAGCTGTGTGCTGCGGGGGCTGTTTGTATTTAACACGACCCACCAACCAGACCCACCTGTAAACTCTGCCAACCGCAGTCTTGTTTGATAAGAGCTGTTTTTAACACAGTGGAACCTTTTTTTTTTTTTCTTCGATACTCTATGAACTAATATTAGTCAAGTTTCATATTCATTTCCTCAAACAAGAAGAAAACAATAAGAAAACATGACAACCTTTGTCTGAAATTTGCATGGAATAATTTTCTTGATTGTTAAAATAAGATGCATTGGGCATAGGAGATACTGAATATTACACTACATCACAGTGATTGTTCTTTCTCACCTCACCATCACTTTAAAAATGTAAATTGTTTTGCATGTTCATGACCCTGTGCCCCAAACTAAAGCGAATACATTTTTCAGATCAAAGAAACACTGATAGGACTGAAGAACCTCCTACTTTAATTTAACCTGACTATGCCAGCAAATGGACAATTAGTGAAAATGTAAGATTTAAACCTGTTTTCTTAGACTAACCGCACTTTTTTGGACAAGGCCATATTATTATCCCGGCGAGAACACAGAATGAAACACTGGGGTTTTGCCTTTGTGTTGCCCTGTCCCCCCCAAAATAAAATAACTTTGCCAGAGACTCTGGACCCTCACTTTCACAATTTAAAAACATTAAACACATCATAATAGTTTCCTTTGTTGTTAAATTAACCTGCTTCAACTGATGATACCAATGAGAATCTGTCATAATCACCACAGAGATCATGGTCAAATTAGATTTTTATTTTTAACTTTGTAACAACTGAGGCTGAATATTCCATTTCTATTGGGTTTTAAATTGTAATTTATTATGTAAAATAATCTGAAGAGACTGTTGTTATTTCCATTGTGTCCAATGTGAAGCAGTTTTTTGTTGTTTTGTATGAGCCATGACCAATTTTACCTGCTTGTCTATTCTTGTTACCATGACAACAAAGAATACACTGATGCAAAAGAGAACTGCATTATGATTTGGTTGGAAAATATCATGGTTGGTTAAAAGAGACTATTTCTGACAGAAGGTTTTGTCTCGTCTTTTCCTAAACCAAACATGTTTTTATGTCTAAATCTACCCAAACCACATTGTTTCCTCAAACTTCAAAATGTGGAAAACTGTCTTTGACTCCAGATAATCATAAAAAAAATAAAGTAAAATAAATTAACACATGAATTGCACATGCAAATTCAGTTTAATTACAGATAATTCATTTTGATAATTTTACAGTTTAACAATTTAATTACACTTGGTACTAAAGATTTGTGCTAGGCTTTTCCTGTCAATTGTTGTAAAATCATACAGGTTGGATACAAATGACAAACAATCTATATCATACACTGACATTTTTGTTTTTAATTTTGCAGTTAACTGCGGTCATGTGACAATACTGCTTCAGTCTTTGTACCTGTTCAGCTTGAGCAACTCTTGGAACATTTCTAGCTGCCTCTCCCTGCTTGAAATGTTTTAAATCCACCACACACACAGCACTTCCTCTTTTGCAGCTGCACAACATAACACTCGCTTGTAACCCTGACGTGACCTCTGACCTATCTCTTACGTCTATAGTATATATCTATATAATGCAAACACAAATGAAGTTGTGAGTCTCTTGCAAGGCCTCTCTTCCTCTGTTTAATACTGTCCGTAAAGCAAGGTCTTTGCCTAAAGTACATAGAAAAGGTTTATTCCAAGGCTATGAGAATAATGTTAGACTCAGACAAACATAAATGACCAGTGTATAAACATTTAGGAGGGGGGTTTAGCAGAAATTAAAGTATATGCTCATGTCAGGTTAAAAACAACTAAAGTACTATGATTAAATAAATACAAAATACACTCATTGTTGTAACTTGTAAGTGAATGACCCCATATATTTTAGTTACTTATTTAAAAATGGGCAGATAATTTATAAGACTATTCTAAATCTAGACTCAAATCAACAGAGGAAGTTGAGTATGAGGGCACCAAACTCTTTATATTAATTCTTTGATATGTTTCCATGTCACTCGTGTTTGTCAAATCTGATTTCGGTGAGCCGAGCGTCTTCTGCTCATCACATGACTGGTCACTTCAGTCATGTGACACCTGTCAGATCTGTCAGCATTGTTGGAAATGCACAGCAAGCAAAGAAACTCAATATCATCTCTGGGGAAACATTCCTGGCTGTAATGTATACTTTTAATTGAGGCCACACGCAAACTGCACCTTCTGTTATCAGTATAGTCTGGCTCTTCCTGTCTCTTCTAACCATTGCTGCAACTGTATTTCTACAAAGTCTCATGTGTTCAGTCAGTTCCTTACTATATGGAGCCATACAGCTTGGGCCAGAAAAGAAGGAAGCTGTGGTTCTTTTATAATCTTATGCTCTTCACTGGAAATGTCCGGTTTATTTGTTTGGTTTTTTTTTGGAGAGCAGTTGGACTTGGAGGCCTGTGTTTTATAGATATGATTACCAAGACCATACAATTCAGCTTGGTCACTGTAAGGAGACATGGTTTTAATTGCTTTTTTCCCCTATTTTTAAGTGATGGTGGACTCAGATTTATATTTTAGCTTCATTAAACTAGAAAATCCCATTCAGATCTGAAACCTAATTTAAAAGAGAGAATTGGCCAAGGTAGCAGAAATACAAAATCACAACACTTTAAACTACAACTTACAGTGTTCATCATTGATAAATGATTGATAAATTGATTCTTAATGGACTTTGGTGCAGGAGAGTGAGTGGTTTCTGGTGGTGGAAGAGTGGTGAACATATTGTTTGTGGATTTTATGAGGTGAGCCTTTTGTTAAATGGGTAAAATCTGTTTTTTCTTTTGTCTCTGCTGGCAGCCATGTTATCAGTGAGTGTATACATACCCAGCAGTGTTAATGATGTGTCAATACTTCACACGATAAGAGCCACACATTGAAGTCTTCCCTTTATCTCAACATATTTTTCTAGTTAGAATGTTCTTTTACTGAAAGTTATGATGTACTGTATTTGCTATCTATATTCCTTGAACAGTCAAGCAGAACACCAACAGAAAGTGGCACTGTCCTCTTCCTTCAGCGCACTACTGAACTTTATCATTAATTAAAGATCTCTAAGGTGAAGAATCCGGATCTTTTTATTGCATTTTCCAAAAAATCAGTTGCACTTCCTGCCAAGCATATGCTGTAGGTGTAAGTGACCTATAGTCTCACTTCAAAGGGCTGTTACAACACACACAAACAGTGCTAATAATAGAGATGATCCCACACTCTGTCCGTGTGCTGTTGAGAAATTCAAGCACCTGTTGTCAAAATAATGGAAGGTGAGATTCCATGACACATTGAAACTTTTTGTTTCCACTCGCCATTTCTTCCTCCTCATTTTTCAAATCGGTACTTTTTCACTCCAGCTTATGAAATCACTTTGAAATGCTGTCAGTGCAGCTTATGCTCATTCATACACACATACCGAGTCAGTTAACCACTGACTCTCACAACTATGATAATTAGGTTGTCCAATTAACCTCTTCATGTTTTTTTTCAGAGAAAACCCATGCACATATAGGGAGAACATGCAACCCACACAGAAAGGCCTTCAGTCGGACCGGGTCACGAACCCTGGTCTTCTCACTGTGAAGGAAATCTCTGCATCTGGCTGGACAGCCTATGGTTAAGTGAGAGATTTATCCAGAGATTTTATCCATATGCTGTGTGTGTGTCTGTGTGTAAGCAGGTGTTTGTTTATGAGAGTATGTGCTCTCTCACTGACAGTAATTCAGGATAAAGGCCATGACAGACTAAGATTTTTCCATAATTTCAGCTGAAATGTATTTTTGAAAAGGCTTCTCTAGTAATAAACTGGGATTTTGTACATTCAAAAGTGAATATAATGTATATAAAAGCCACTTCACCCCCTCCTAAAAACACAAACCATTTCAATAGAATCGGGTGTTATGAGCCACCAAATAATGTACACTATTAAAGTACAGTAAAAGCTTATTAACATGGGATGTCTTTAAATGTATTTCAAGTCATTTACCAATCTGAAGTGTGCATGCTCACTTATACAGTAACAATTACCAGTTGCTCAGAAGAAAACAAAAATACAACAACTGTATGTGAGGCTTTGCCAGTCAAAGATCTTCTCTTACTTTAAGGTTCAAAGCAGAAATACAAAAAACACTTTATTTTAATGTTATGTGTTACTTAAACTACAACTGATTAAAATAATAATAGTAATAATAATGATAGGGTAAAAATTATTTAAGATGTTCGCTTTGTCAGACAGACAAATATCCTATGATGATGTTTTTATGTGTAGAGCAGTCATTACCAATCTCAAAAACCAAGATTGTAACTAATTCTACTGAGGCCATGGAGAGTTGATTTATGAATTTAGTGGAAAAATAATAATTAAAAAAATGGAACGTGTAAATCCTCTTTATGTACATTAAGATTAGAATTCACATGTTTATAACAACATCGTTCTGCTCAAACTTAGGTAGATTACAATATATTTGTTTCAATAAATAAATAAATAAATAAATAAATAAATAAATACAAATTAAACCCTAGTTCCTACTCGCGACTAGGAACTTTTTAGATTACCAAGAATTTTGGGGGCGGGGTTGTGTGGAACACATCTTGCAGCTGTTTCCGTGTACGAACGTAGCGAGTATTCAGACCCTTCAACGACTCTTTTTTTTAAAAAAAAAAAAAAGCGACTAGCGACAAAGCTAGCGTCTTTTTTCTTGTGTTATCGGGGACTTTTGGAGACACTGATGTGAAAGCACGTATCGTTCTAAAGGTCTTAGCATACCGGACGGAACGAACGAGCGAGCGAACGAATGATTCCGATGCGACGCAGCCTCTCGTGTACTACATCAAGCACGATGAGGAAAGAAACGAATAAATTATGAGGAATTGGAAAAAATATCACGCATGTCTGTGAGCAGAGTGAGTTTATCTCTCTCTCTCTGAGACGCACACGTTGCTGCTGCTGTTGTCTGTGGCTTATGCGGCTCACAATGTCGGTAAAAACTATTTGGAAGCCTGACTTTCACTCCCACCATCTCGCTGAGGCACCTTTACAACCCCCCCCCCCCCCAGTCTGTAATTGGTTTATAGTTTATTCTTGTTCATTAACATGAAACGAGTTTTGAGAAACAAACACAGTCAAGCAATCCGCGGCGTGTTAAATGTTTTGACTGTACGTCAACAACAACACTCATTTAACTTTGAGGTGAGCTGGGAACGCAAATAACGCAGATTTCCAAGAAGTTCTTTACCCTGGTAATCAAGTTCTTGCTAATAAAACTTCCTGGTGATGTTGGTGGAAAATGGGCTATTGTCTCCAGGTCACAGTTTCCTTATGTTCATAAAACACAAAACTCCTGCAATATTTAACTTAGTAGGCAAGTCATTGTTATCACAAATGTGATGACATATGACTCGATCTATAGTCCAAAAAAGCTCCACTTACTGGACTAACTGATTACTATAAATACTACCTAGATCCTAGCAAAATACTACACGACAACAAGTTGAAATAACTGACCCACAGTCCTCTTGCTTTTCAGTTTTAATCTATTTTAATTATAATGATAAATAATAAATTATGCCAAAAACTGTGCAGAGCTGTTGCTTTATTGTAAAAACAGAATTTCCCAATGAATTTCCCAGAATTTCCCAATACCAAATACACTTGAAAATTGTGGCTCTGTGATCCACACCGCATCTATTTGTTGCTAAAGTCTGAGATTGACTAACAACATTTCAGCCATTACTGTTTATTTCTGCATTTTTATTTTTTAAACTTCCTTGAAAGAGGCAACTTGGTCAGACTGGTGCAACTCTCCTGTTTGATGTTGCAAACACACTTTATGGAAACAAGTAAATTATATATATATGTATATATGTGTGTGTGTGTGTGTGTGTGTGTGTGTGTGTGTGTGTGTGTGAAGTAACCAAAATATCCCAAACACATTTTGCAGGTTAGGACGTCTGCGAGGACAAACCTGAGGACCAACCTGTTGGTGTCATGTGCTTCTTAAAATATAATGTGGACAAACATCTATGCCAAGGTGAAAACGAGGCTGAAATATCAGCATTTTTGTTCTTTTTATTTTTTAAACCCTTTTATTCAACAATTTAGTGTGTACAAAAACATTTCAAAGCTACACACAAAGAAAAGATGACTGTCTCTGGAAAGGTTTTTGATGTTTTGCAGTTCAGGGCCTTTAGAGCATAGTGAGATGGAAAAAAAAAAACCTCTTAAATATTTGATCACAAACAGCAATCTAGTGATTTCATATCTGGGTTTAACTGATGCCTTTATCCTCACCTTCTGTTCCTTGTGTTGTTATCATTAACAGGTTTATGTCATAACCGTAAATAAGTTTTTAAGACAATTTTACAGATTTATTATATTTGACGGTATATCTGTCTTTTCCTCATTGCACAACTACATTGCACACCTACAACCTATTACTTATTTACCTTTAGTGTCAGCGCTGTAGCAAATGTCTTAATACTGCACTGATATGACCTTTTCACCTGTGTGGTTGCACTTCTGTTGAATTTATGCAAGGATGCGACAGGGTGAGTTTAAAAGCGACAAAGCACAGACAGACAGACAGGCAGCAAAGAAGTGTCAGTGAATTAATGAGCAAAGAAGAGACAGATGTGTTGTTTTATATTATTGCAATGATGTGGGCACCTGATAAGTTACAATATATCTGTTATTTGGAAACTGTGAGGTTGTTTATGTCCTGGGACATAAAAAAGGTGACAAGGGTGTGGAAGCAGGTGTTTATCAAGGGAGAGAAATCGTAACATGTTACTTACTGTATTTATATTTGTGTGAAAAAACTTTTTTATCTCTGTTGAACTGAATGATTCATCCATAGTCTGCCACTTTATCCTCCACATGCGGGTCACAGGGTCTGTCGTCAGTCAAGCTTTTTGCTCACCTACGTACATGGCACATCTTTGGCTCAGAGAAGTGCAGTGTGAAAAAGCTCACGGTTGCTTACAATGATGCAATGAGGCTGCCGCTTCAAGCTTCCAGGTGGCAAAGTGCCAGTCAACTTCTATTCACTGGTGTAATGTCATGTGGGGCATTTCTTAGAACTGAATGAGTCTGAAAACAGCATCATAGAGACCAAAGGAAGAGCTGCTTTCATTACTCACAAAAATTGAGGCACAGAAAATCCGATCAGCTCTATATGAATTGTAGTTAATAAATCTTTTTATAAAGAAAATAATCAGAAAATTAATTCTTATCACATGTCAGAAAAAGGACAATAGATTATTTTGATACAGTGATTTGAGGTTTATTTATTTATTTCTGTCAGAGGAAATAAACTATGCAACAAATGATGATTAAAGAGAGAAATGGCCCAAACGTTGTACATGAAAGAGATATTGGAAGTACAGAAATCAAAGAATATTAGTGTCAACATCTGCTGCTACAGTTTTATTTTTTCTCATTTTACTTTCATCTAACGCTGGATATCGATAACAGAAACACAATGGTAACAACTTAATCCAGTGACACCAGGCCAGATGTAAACTATTTGTTGTGTATGATTTACACAAAGATGATATTTGAAGAAAAAACAATGTCCAAATGTATTGTTTCAGAAATACTGCTTCCACGTTGATATTCATTTAATAAAAATAACATGTATTCAAATAGATGCATACGAACAGCCCAAGTACAGATAAAGGGAATGTTGTTGACGCTGCCATTTGTTAAGGGTAGAAGTACCGACAGAAACTCATAACGGAGGAAAAACTCAGTCACAGACATCAACTTTGTCTGACTGGCAGAATGCTCTCATGGGAGCAAGCCGGAGTCATTTATTAAATCATTAACACACATGTGTGACCCCCCCCCCACTCCAAGAAAACCATTCTAAGAACAGCTGAGTAAAAACCCAACAAATGTACACGATGCTAAAATAATCGTCTTGTTATGCTGCTTGAAATGTCAAAAACAGAAAATGTCAGAAACAGGAACGAGTAAGGATGAATGTTTTTCTTCAACGCACGGAGGAGGAAGAAGGAACTGCTTTTTACTGACAGAAGCTTCACCTGGACAACCCCGGGGGCGAGGCCTCTCTCTATATAAGCACCATCTCTACAGGAGACAAAACATTGCTCACGTCACAGATTCAAATCTCGCAGGGAACGTCATAGACACAGGTAACAATATTTTTATTTTTTCTTAAAACGTTCAGTTTTGCAGGAATTGAAAAAAACGTATATGTGCCTTTATTCTAACGTCGGCCTGATGTTGCAGTTGCAGAGATGCTTCTCTCTGTTCTTCTTGTGCTGGGCCTCAGTCTGCTGCCTGCTCGCCCCCAACAAACAGGTACGCTGCTCCCACACATGACAGACGGTGCTCTGTTTTTGCCTTTTCTTTCTAATTGGATTGATTTATTATTTTTTAAATATTTTTTTATATTAATGTCATGCATAAAAAAATAGCCCCAGCCCAAAAGGGTTCATGAGACATCACCATTTGAATATACTGACGAATGAGACAGAGAAGAACATAGAGAACAACAAAGAAGACATTTCTGACAGGCTTTTACAAACTTAAGTAGTCATTTCACCTAACCTTATTGTCGTCATTGCACTAGAAGATTTCTAAATTATGAAAAGATGTTTTGTTTAGAAAAGATGTCCCTAATTCATCATTCTTAGTTTGACTTGATTGGCATAATTCACAAAATGTATTTTTGTTCCTGAGCATGTTTAAATCTGTCACTTTCAAGAGTGAGAGGAAAGATTAATTATTAATTGTTCTTAGCTGAACAATTAATAATCAAGCTTAATAACTCTGCTTAAATGTAAGATTCAGCACTGTAATAATGCTTTATTTGAATATTAATTTGGGTTTAAACAAAATGTATTTTCTCCATTTTTTTCTTCTAATGTAACCACTAACTTGCCTCTAATTTGGTTCATGCTGTTAATGATTTATCATCAAATAATTACGAAAATATAAATATACTGTAAATCAACAACTTCTAGAGAGGCTTCAGTCTCTTCAGTACATTGGGCTTGTGTAATTTAAGAAAATATGTTGTTTTTGCAGATGAGCATCTCGGCAGTCCTTTTCTTCAACACTGTTTTCAGGAAGCGAAGAAACTCGTGGATGATGCGTATAAGTACTCCAGAGAAGAGTGAGTTATCATAGAGTAAATACTTATTTTTGTAATTACAAATGTACACAAAAGGACAATTTCTTAGGCACACAGGTCCGTCATTGCGGTATTTCTGAACTGGAAAAAAAAGGACTCTAAACAAGACAGTTAGGACTTGATTGTTCAACAATGTGGCCTTTTCTCCTGCAGGAGTCTGAGGCGAGTCCGCAAAGACGTGGTGAGTCCTCACGACATTCTGCGCCTCCTGAAGCAGCCTCGAGGAGACACGCGCTCAGCTGTGAGATCTGCAGACTACATGGCACAAACACTCCGCCTGGTGCATGACAGGGTGCATCGTGTGCACAAGCGCTCACTCAATGCAACAGGTCAGACAGGCAGTAACCACACAAAGACAACACACACACACACACACACACTGCTCACGCTGCGTTCATGACAGCTTTTCCTGGTTGTGATTGTGGATCTAACTTCAAAGCTGTAATTGAGAACCAGACGTGTGTAGCTGGCAAACTTATACACATACCGAGATTCCATCATGTATTCTCTTTCACATTTTTTTTTTTAGATTTGCTCTCTGAAGAGGACCTGAAAAAGCTCTCCAATATAACTGGATGTGCAGCTCGGGTCAGGATCCCACAGTGTTTCTCCACAGCAAACATAAACAAGTATCGCACAATCACCAGTGTCTGCAACAACCTGTAAGCAGCTGTTTTCTTCTGTAACATGATCTTTCTAAGGACATGCAAAATATATTTAAAATACTTTTTTCTTCAAATATAGTGAAACCTTGTTAAGATTATTTTCTCAAAAAAAAAAAAAACTGACGGAGTCAGTTGGTTTTTCTGACAGTCTATAGGAGACTCAGTGGTGCTTACAATCAGAGGACACACTTGTGAAATAAACCTCTTAGGCCATACACCACAGAATATGTGTTCACTTCTGTGGGATTTCTCAAGCTGTCTTTCCAAACATAAACGTTTTTTTTTTTTTTTTTTGTCTTTAGAAATAACCCTCGTCTTGGTGCCTCCAACACCCCCTTTGCTCGCTGGCTGCCTGCCGAGTATGATGACGGCATTTCCCAACCAAAAGGCTGGAACAACCGGACAATCAACAGCTTCTTGCTTCCACTGGTACAACCTTGAAACCCCCCCTCCCCCCCACAAATCACCTAAATTAACCCAATTAGTTAATTGTGATTAAAATCAAAGAAACAAAATTCTCCTCCACTCTCAGGTGCGACAGGTTTCCAACAACATCCTGAGCACCACAGATGCAGGCGTGGTCAACGACACAGAGTTCACTCACATGGTCACATTGTTTGGCCAATGGAATGACCATGATCTCACCTTCACGCCGTTCTCCCCCAGTATCCGCTCCTTCAGCAACGGCGTGGACTGTGATAAGAGCTGTGAAAAAACGGAGCCATGCATCCCCATCCCGGTCGGTGTCAAAGCTCATACCCCAAAACTGAGATGTTGTGTTGGCTGAAAGATTATCTTCATGACATTGTACATCACTCTCCATCACACAGATCCCTCCTGGTGACCCCCGCCTGCCCTCCCGCCCAGACAGCTGCCTTCCTGCATTCAGATCAGCCCCTGTTTGCGGAACAGGATACTCAGCCTACAACTTTGGTGGCGAGCCCAACAAGAGAGAGCAGATCAACGCCCTGACCGCCTTCCTGGACCTCAGCCAGGTGTACGGCTCTGAGGACAACCTCGCCCTTCATCTTCGTGACCTCACTAATGATGGTGGCCTGTTGCTTGTGAATGATATGTACAAAGACAACGGACGGGAGTTGCTACCCTTCAGTCCTGTCAATTCAAAAATGTGTGCCACTCGCCAAAGAGTCACCAATGACTCAGACGCCAAGGAGGTGTCATGCTTTATTGCAGGTTAGCCCTGGACCAAGTTAATTTGCAATTTTCAACCATAAAATCAAGATTAAAAGTGGACATAGTCTTCTGCTTTGCTGGCAGAGGACGGCCCAGAAGTAAGAATATAGTGACTAGCCACCAGGGGGCGACTTCATTGGTTGCCAAACAGGCCAAATCACATATTTTGGGGGTCCGAAATCGGAATTCAGATTCTTATGGGTGGCATTACTGGTGACATTACCACTTGGGTTCAGCTATTAGCTTCATAAATTGTACTAATACTTTATAAACCAGAATAAACATTGTACCAGCATTTATTGTTTAATCCACCGTGGTGTAGCTGACAGTGTAACTGCATTTCTAGGTTTATATTAATTTGTCAACAGCTATTAATATTTTTAAAGATCTGGTGTGTAAAATTTAGTGATATCTAATCATGTTAAAGACTGCAGATGATTACAAACTGTGAGGACTCTGCTCACCCCTCCCATTCCTAACACAATAGGGAATTACAGTGGCCTTTTTATACCAGAAATTGTTTTTCTATAACCTTCAAAATCCCAAAACGAATGCTCTGGCTGGTTTGTCCATTCGGTCTGCTGTAGAAACATTGGAGGCACAAGATGGACCTTGTGTAAAGAAAGGCCCTTGCCTAAAGCACATTGTGAAAAGTTTATTTTAAGAATACAAAAAAATAAACCATTTTTATATGCAAGAGATTCCATCCATTTTATCTGATATATATGTATATGTTACATACTGGACCTTTAAGCAGCCATGAGCAGGTAAACAATGAGTGACTTGTAATACGACACAGTCTAATATTACTTAGTTATAATTACTGGGAAATATTGCTAAACTTTAAACAAACATGTTTTACCTACAGCCTAACTTCTGCCTGAGACTGTGGTGTAATTTCACACTTTTGCTATTAGCAACTGCAGTGTTGCTCGGTTATTTGGTCTATCCATATTAACTCATCATTTTTCAACCTTCTTTCTTGAAGGTGACGTCCGCGTGGATGAGAACTCTGCCCTAACAACAATTCACACACTGTTTCTGCGTGAGCATAACCGACTGGCTCGCACCCTAAAGAGACTGAACCCACACTGGGACAGTGAGACACTTTACCAGGAGGCCCGCAAGATCATGGGGGCTTACACACAGGTAGACAACATTAGCAGCAATCTTGTTTATATAACCACGTATATGTGACATTCATACAGCATAACTCTCTCTGCTTCTCTCAGATCTTTGTGTTCAGGGACTATCTGCCACACATTCTGGGCAACAATGCAGTGCGTACGCTGATTGGACCTTACCGTGGCTACAATCCCAAGACTGACCCCAGCATTTCCAATGTCTTTGCAACAGCAGCTTACCGCTTCGCCCACTTGGCCATCCAGCCAGTCTTGTCCCGCCTGGATGCAAGCTACAGGGAGAATACTATGTTCCCCAGTGTGCCCCTATTCAAGGCCTTTTTCACGCCCTGGAGGATCATCTTTGAGGGTGAGCAGAACAGAGAAAGCATAACCTTTATTAACACAGCCAGAGACATTAAAAGACAGATGTTATGTGTAATGTAAAAAATGGGTTTGGTAAGTGAATCATTACCAAAGTCCCAATATCAAAATTTATACCTTTTTGAAATTTTAAATCAACACCCAATCCTAGTCCAGGGTGTACCCCATCTTTTGACCTGTGTCACCTGAGAAGGGCTCCAGCTCCCCTTTGACCTTGAACAGGGCAACTGGTAGAAGATAGAAGGCTGGACAGTAAACTAATTTTATCTTCTCTCTTCAGGTGGTATTGACCCTCTGCTGCGTGGTTTGATCAGCCGCCCTGCTAAACTCAACACTCAGGATCACATGATGGTGGATGCCCTGAGGGAGAGGCTGTTCCAGTTTGTGCAGCATCTGGCTTTGGACCTGGGCTCTCTCAACATGCAGAGGGGACGTGACCATGGCTTGCCTGGTACATTACTCTCTTCAATTTTTTTTTAAGTACTTTACTAATGTTTCACCACTGTTTTAATTGCACCCTCTGTTTTCTTGTCATTTACTCCCACAGGCTACAATGCCTGGCGCGGGCTCTGTGGCCTGTCTCAGCCCAGAAACCAGGCCGAGCTTGGTCGGGTTCTGAACAATAACAATCTTGCCCGGAGGATGCTGCAGCTGTATGGTACACCTGACAACATAGATGTCTGGATGGGAGGGGTGGCAGAGCCATTTGTCCCCGGTGGCCGTGTGGGGCCTTTGTTTGCCTGTCTCATTGCAAGACAGTTTAAAAGTATCCGTGAGGGCGACAGGTCAGTATATGCATGGATACAATTTACTAGCATTTTATGGAAAAAGGCGTATTGTTTGGGTTTTTAGTGAAATTAGACAATTCTAATTAAAATAGATGCTGTCTATTTTGTTTGCAGCACAGTCATATGTAACATTTTACAAAAAGTAAACATGTAAGGAAGTTATGCACTGTAATAAAGAGCCAGTGTGTAAGAGTCAACGTGATAAATGCATGTGAAATACAGATGGCATTAAACTTTAATGTTTCTGATTTTCTTTGAAATCCTCAGGCTGTGGCATGAGAATCCAGGCGTCTTCACTGCAAGACAGAGAGCTGCTCTGTCCACTGTCACCTTGTCCAGGATTATCTGTGACAACACCGGCATCAACTCTGTCCCCATTAACGTTTTCAACGTCACCTCAAACAGGAACCGGATTGTCCGCTGCGGAAACATCCGAAGCCTGGACCTGACGGCATGGAGGGAAAGACTCTGCTCCGGGAGTGCAGGTGCAACGTCTTTTCCAGCCTGGGGAAGATTCTCTTCCTGACTTTTTTAACTGGGTGTTTTCCTCACAAATCATCTGAATGACAACTTTAACGCACTCTGTGGTGTTGTTTCAGGCCCAGGTGGTAGCTGTATTAAGGTCAATGGAACAGAGGTTAGTTTTACTAACAATTGGTAGTCCCATTTTAGAGTACAACTTTTTTGTTGTCCGTTCTAATCAAGCAACATTTTGAGATCTTGGTGTGTGGTGGTTCTCAATCTAATCAGACACACTGAGAAGAAATCCTTATAGTTTCAGAATAAATATGTTTAATTTGATATGCAGAATGTGAATCAGCTGGACCCAGTGGACAATCAGGGCCTCACAGACAACAAGGTAATCTTTTCAATTCCTAAATTCTGCAATACATTAAAAAAAGTAATATATAAGTAAATTAATACAGTTTTAGACTCATGGCTGTTTTTCTTTTTTCTTTTATCTCTCCATTGTGCTCCCTCTCTTCCTGACTGAAAATATGTTAATGCAAACAGCAAACAGCTAAATAAACCAGTGCATTTGTGTAGCACATATTTTAAATATAATGGAAGTCAATCAAAGTGCTTATAAATGCAGACTTTAGATTAGATTAGATTAGATTCAACTTTATTGTCATTACACATGTACAGGTACAGAGCAACGAAATGCAGTTTAGCATCTAACCAGAAGTGCAATAAGCAGCAAGTGCATGTATCATAAATAATGTGTATGTAGGCAGTATGGTACATATGAACAGTATACATTAGGAGATGACATAAAAACAAGGCAAAAATAAAGATGCTATATATAAAAAATATAAAGGAAATTAAATTGAGGCACCTTTCACAGATACTGTACGAAGCTATTAGTAGCTGTAATCTGAAAATACTACAATATGGTGTGTGTTTTGGCAGTACAATGTTCTTGTGTTCCTCCTCAGATCCACTAGGGCCTCCAGCTCCAGCAGGACCACCAGGCTCAAGAGGTCCTCCCGGTCCACCTGGTCCACCTGGTCCACCTGGTCCTCCTAATCTACCATCACTCCACATCAACGGCACACATCCACATTCTGCCTTCTCCGTCATCCTGGGCAAGTACAAGCGATCATCAGATAAAATCATTCGTTTCCATCAGTCCATCTACAACGAAGGGAACCTCTACAGCAAAGACACAGGCATGTTCGTATGCGACACACCCGGTGTCTATCAGTTCAGCTTCCTGTGTACATCCTACCATTCTGCAGGTGTGAACCTGTGGCGTAACAGTATGATGGTTCTGCACAGTTTCAAGAAATATCAGAGGGGTCACTACTTGTACTCAGGGGACACGGTGCTTCGTCTAGAGATGGGAGACAAAGTGTGGCTGGAGGCCAGCAACGGGATGACCGGCCTGAGCACCCAAAGCTTCTTCTCAGGACATCTGCTTTTCAGCGTGTGACACAAATGCTTGTGGTCCATCTGCTTTAAGATCTGTTTTCAGTCCTTAGCATCTCTGTGCTGCACTCATCTATTATTAACCCACATGTTGCTGAAAGATGAGCAAACAATTGATTGTTTTAGCCAAATGAAGATGAACTGTGATTGCTGTGAATCTAATAAATTCTGGTATCATGTACTGCACTGTAAAACTCATCAGTAGTCAAGGTTTGAAGTTGGAAAGTACCGGTATTATTATGAGTGTTTTGCCACTGATGCAATGTACCTTGAAAATATTGTGTGTTGTGCTTTGTCTGCAACTTTTGTTTGAAAGTAAGTTTCTTTTGTTTTCCGGTTCTATAAAAACTTACTGAGCTGAGCGGCAGCAAACTTTGATTTCACATGTGTTTATTTACAAAGCACCAGAAATGGTCACACATTTGTTTATTGCTGTGAAATTGCTCTGATTTATAATATCTCTATATAATTATATCTATCTAATTATAATATTAAAGTACAGAGCAAAACCTGACAAAAAGAAAAAAATAAGCACAAATATAAAATATTTCATTTAATTTTTTTTTTTAAATTTGCTAAAAAGCAAGATTTGGTCTATATTTGGATTACACAAACTTATTTTGTTGCCTTCTCTCTCTCTCTCTCTCTCTCTGTCTTTGCTTTATTATTATTATGATTAATTAATATTTATACCTTGCAAGTAAGGATGCATTAGCTTTGCACCAAAACTATAAAAGTAAATAAAGCAATTTAAATGTGCATCTTGAAATGTGTTTCATCTTTATTAAGCAGCTACTTAGTTTTAATCTAAGGGGAACTTTACAGTTAAAGGTGCATCACATTAAATTTTGAAAAACAAATTAATATACTATTGTCACCTGTAGATGGAGCCATTGCTTTTTCTTTCTTTTTTTTTCTCCAAATAAAAGAACAGCAGATGAAGTGACTTTATTTGGTCAAATCTCTTTGAAAACACTGTGGCTAAATATGGATTTGTCATCAAAGTCACAAACTAATCAATTACATTTCCAAACAGCGCTGCACTGGTGTTGCACTGTCTTTGTCCATTAGTTTTAAATTATTTTATCTGAGAGTCCCCCATATTTATACAAATTGAATATGATGTAAAAAAAAAAATAAAAAATAAAAAATACTACCCGTGTTTCTGCTGTACAAAATTCAACGCTGTATCTGGAAACACTTACTAACAATGATTTGTTCTTTTTTCCTCCTCTATCTTTATCACATTGCTCTTAGAGGGAGGTGGTTACATACCATCACCACCATGAAGTGACTGTGGGTGGGAAGGACAGAACTAACACTAAGGTAAAACTAACACACTAACATTTACACCTGTGGTTAATGTAGTGTCTGTTCTGCAGCCACCTGGCCTGCATGTGTTCACACACTGCAGAGGGAACACGGAGAATCCAGAGGAAACATGCAAACAGGGAAAAGTGATGAGATTAAAAATGGGTTCTTTGAGAGAGTTGTCAGTGTTAACCGGTGTCTTTGAATTTATTCGGCCGTCTTATTATGTTTTTATTTATCTAATAGTTTAACTTTACTGCCTTAAAATCAAAGATTACAAATACCAATCAGGCAACCTCCAGATAAAGTTTTCATAGCTAATTCTTAATTTTACAGTTTATTTATCTAATGAATATACAGTATATTTGATAGGGACAATGAAAACTAACACGGTACAACACCAGGCTCTTATAAACATGCTGTATTAACTGATGTTTCACATATAGAGATTGTGGCTATTGATATTTTTTCAACAATATAATTACAAAAAAATAGCAGGTATGGTTGTTTCACAATCATAGTGTCGGTTTCTGTATGTTTCCTCCTCAACACCAAAGCCGTAAGGACAAGTTAGTGCCTGACTACTAAACACAGTAGCAGCCAACAGGTTAAATTAAATTAATTACTGCATTCAGTGAGTGATAAGTGTCTTAAAAAAATGTACTGCCCTACAAAATTATATGTTACTATAATTTAGTATTTATAACTTATTTCTGCTGCCTCCAAGTGATTAATTTACCTTTGCAGGTATAAATTTGATAGAAAAAAGAATCACAATTATACACATTATGACTTTACCTTTGTTTGCGTGGCCAAAAAAAAAAAATCAACATAAGAGTTCAAGTCAAAACATTTTTATTTTTTTAGAAGTGGAGTCTAAAAAAATTATTTTCACCAAACAATGTTGACATGAAGAGTGATTTATGTCTCTGGTCGACTCCACAGTTTATTCAGTTACTGACTTTGTAAATAGAGAAGTATATACAGTATAAATCAACACTATACTGAACATACTCCACTGAAACAACGTGTGTTATAGAAGAGCACATAACACATAAATCAGTGGATTTCCTGGAACCTCTCCCTGGATGCAGATGCACAGAGTGCAGAAAAGAAAGAGAACATCTGCTGGAGTCACTGCACAATGTAAAGTTTTGTGGGTTGTGTCAAGATAAAGGGCTCCTCCTCCTCCTCCTCCTGGTTCCAGAGGCTTCAGTGCATGTGCAGAATGCCACGTAGTCCACCAGACTGTGTGTGTTATGATGAGTGAAAGTGTGTGTGTATATGTGTGTGTGTGTGTGTGTGTGTGTGTGTGTGTGTGTGTGTGTGTGTGTGGTGCAAGCCCAAGCTTGGTGATCCAAGAGTAATGGAAACCCAGTATTTAAGAAAGAGCAGAAAATATTTGAAGTGTCTGTTTCTGTCATTGAGCTGTGAGGTGAGCTGAACTCAGGCTTGTGAGGAAATCAAGGACCAGAGGGAAATGTAAGAATGAAAGAGCAAGAGTGTGAAAAGCTGAAAAAGAGATTAGCAGAAGCGAGGTTATCATCCCATAGGAGCATCAGAGAAAGTTGGTGCAGATGCTGTGGATGTTTTGAAAAATGCTTGTGTTTCTTACTCACTGTGATGAGTTTATAATAGTTACATGGAAGTGAATAATTAATAAAATACAAGTGTGTGTGGGGGGGGTGGGGGGGGAGTTGACATAGCAAACAATGCACACCTTTATGCTTATGAAAGTTTTTAAAATTAAATAATACTTTGGCTGAGTGTTCTCATCTCAAGCAGAGCGACCGTGTCTGCCAGACGTTGACTCACTGATGTTACTAAAAAAATGGTGTTGGCTTCATGGTAAATTTAGCATCATGAAAGGATGGAGCTTTTTTCTTCCCCCCCTTTTTACACAATGACATGGCTGATGTAGGAGGTCACTGCTTTCGCCTCCTAATTTTGCATCTCAGACGTGGATTTATTCAAATTCTTTCAGTTCATTCAAATGCCCAAAAATCAGAAACAGGAGTGAGTTCCAGCAACGTGGACAAAAGAATTTGGCTAATTCCTTGCAGATGTGTCTCTGAGCTTTTTGTGAAAACACTGTGCTGCCCTTGCTGAAGAGGGAAAAAGGGGTCTCTTCATGGAGAAAGTTCAATGAATTATGAGTGAAAAACACTGGTGGTCGAGGACAGCTGGTTCTGACAGTCTGTCTGTCTGCTGTTCTAGAGGGAAGAGAAAGGATGGAAGCCAGGAACACATAGTTTTCATTCTCTGGGGACGCTGTTGGTATGCAGAACAACACAGGTCTATATTTTTCATCCCCTTAGCAAAGATGCAATCCGATCTGAACCCACAAAAAAGTGCATCCATGACTGTTTTGTACTCAAAACAAACCCTACTGCTTAAATCAAATACAGCAAAAGGCCAACTGAGAGAATAAAACAGAAAACACTTGCAGAAGAGCAGATGAAGTCATAATTGCATTAAGTTTGGAAGGATTTTGGTATTTTTCTTCAAGTCTTCAGGATTTGATTATTATGAAACCAGATTTTTTTGTGCCACTTGTGTCTTTGTCAAGGGGCAGAATCAAGTATTGTACAATCACATTTTAAGTAACCTCAGCAAAGAAACATTTTCAGGAGCTCATGTAACTGTTTTTGGCACTGATTTGCTCCGACAGCTTACACAACCTGAGATGTAAAGTCCTGTGATGGTAAGAATTATGTAGCCTTCGTTATCATGAATGGAACAATACAACTTAACAGAAATTTACAGCGTTATTTAATTAGTTTACGGTAAAAAAGAAAACATTTGTAGATAGTTAATCGTTGATTTGTCCATCCTGTTCAGCGGAAAAGATTTTAACTGGATCCACGTGAAATCAGCTTACGGTACTCTGTTCATAACAATCAAAGTTAAAGTTGCCCTGTGGAGTTTTTGACCACGAGTTGCACTTTGCAGCAACTATGAATGTGCACAATGTGGCCTCATCTTACCAATGGTTTCACATCACTCCAGTTATTGAGAAATGGCATTAATGTGCCAATAAACACAGCACAAAGCTAATGAGGGGAAGATAAAGGCTGCCAACAAGTTAAGGATATATACTGTGTATGTATTTATTTTTAGCAGGTTCTTAAATGTTTGGGTACATGTCAAAAGTCACAGAAATTGTTCTATACCAAAAGGAAATCAAAGAATTTGAGAAAGACTTTCAGACCCAGCTCTCTTTCCCACCACAGCATGTCCAATCATAATGTGAAGTCACCATGAAAGTCCAGTAATCAAGAACAAAGTCTGAACAAAATCTGAAATGTAAAAACATCAGTTCACCATTTTGGCATCAGATTTGGTCCCTTCAGAATGTTTTCCCAGGCTACAAACCTTGCACATAATAAACCAGCTGAGATGGAAATGGTATCAGTCTTCTCAATAAATATATTTCCAGAAATGTCAAAACATAAGTTGAACAGCTATAAAACATTGCTTGTGAATAATTACTACTTCAGTTGTAGGAGAGAATGGATCAGTATGATCAGTGACGGCCTCTACTGAGGTTCCCTGGCATCTTCCACCCTGAGGAGGACGGCGACTGCACTGGGCAGCTTCCAGGTAAATGTGGGCAAATGTGTGAACAAAAGAAAGCTTTGCCTTTGACAGCGTAACTCTGGGCAGCACTGCTTTTTTTTTAATGGTTTTTATTTCAAATCCAAGGCTCCTGGAAGCCTCTTAACTAATGATTTGTACAGTGTGTCTAAGTATTTTAGCTTTCTGGTCACAGGATGGTCTGCCTTGTGTAAAGACATGTAATTGATCAGTTATTAGATCAGCAAGGATCTTAACTTGACTTGGCGCTGCATCTATTATCACCATGAAGTTAAGGCTCTTGTGTTATGAAAAGCCCTTTCCTCAGAATTTAGGGTAAGGGATTCAGTTAGAGTCTGTGAGCTGGGGTAAATCAAAATACATATTATATTATTATATTATTATATTAGTTCTGTTTTTTACATAGAGTACATAGACTCATAAAACTTTGTGAAGTTGAGAAGTTGTAAAAGCCTTTGTGTGCTGTGGTTTGGCAGCGGCTCTCCTGTGGTCAATTGAGTAGAAGCTGGTTTGATGTACAGAGCGATTTTTTACAGCAGGGCAATACATATATAATGAAGCTTGCATGAAGCTTGCATGGACTCATCAGTCTGCCAGGTGCAGTAATACAGATAGCACACATCACGACCACCTCATTTCATATTGAGCTCAAAGAAGATCACTGGAAGATGCATGTGATGAGATTTTCACATTTGTAGCAAAGCACCAGCAGACACAGGGAGTGAGGCACGGCTGGGTTAAAGGGAAATGGTTTACCGGGGGAAAAAAATAGAAAATGTTGCAGGGCCATCAAAGAGTCATGTTTAGGTTTCCGAGATCCTCCTATGAGAAAGTGGATGGGCGTAGAGATGCCTGGCACAGAGTGCTGCAATTTGGTTGGGAGATCATCCAACAGTCATTGCAAAAGCTATTTATTATTTCATTTTGCTGATCTGGCCGAGAAAATGCAGACAATACAGCTTCTAGGAAATGGCTAAACCATATTTATATGTTATGATAATTAAGTAGGACAGAGCTCACAAAAAAAAGACTGTTTTCCATTAAGCCCTATGATGTGTGAAGCAAATAAACTGTTACTCAAATGCATAAATCTGATCTTAGGGTCAGACAGTGCAGTTTTCGCTCTCACACACACTTGACTGAGCATGTTCAAACATCACGTATCCAATGGTTATATGAAGATCAGAATTGTAAAACAGATTCAGACTCTCCAAATGCTGAACTCCTCCTCTTCCTCCTCTTCATCATCCCTCTGTGCGCATCTGCGGGCTGCAGCAGCACAGCGTTCACACGGATGCACTGAAACAGCGTCTCTCCTCTCTGCTCACTGATGATGAAAGATATTTAAATGACAGACAAGTGGAAACTCGGGCTCATCTGAGATATTTGCTTTGTCACTTTCACTCTCCTTTAGCTGCGTCCAGAATGGGATTACGCATACTTGGCACGCGCTTTTACGCGTATGCGTGCGTCTATTTATTTGCTTTTATCCTGCAAGCTGCCCAATCCCAGAATAATCCCGGGACACGACAGGTCAATAGCCAAAGAGCAGCTCTGCGGCAGTCATTACAGTGGTCACACAACGGCCAGATTTTTAGTATTTTGAGCCAGGGCTCGGAGTATCAGCCCCCGAGGCGGAGAGGCGCTCCTCAGGAGCAAGTGCAGCCACGAACTGTCACCATCCTCCGAGATGCGGACGTGAGACAGTCAGACACCCAGAACCGGCAGGGTGTCCAGCAGCAGCAGCAGCAGCAGCAGTCTCCCCGGGCCGCGTCCGATACCCGCAGCAATGTGCCCCTGCTCCAAAGGCTCGTCAGAGGACCCGAGCATCGCCAGCATCACCATAGCCGGCCCGGTGAGCGCCCGGGAACGCAGAGGAACAACACGGCCAACGAGACCCAGGACAAGGTCACTGTCAGCCCGCCTCTGCCCAGGAGAGAAGACATGATGGTCGGCGACGATCCTTACGACCCATACAAGTCAATCGATAGTGACAATCCATATTACAATTATTATGACGCTTATGAGAGACCGAGGCCGAGACCGAGACCCGGACATGGCACAAGGTATCATCAGTACGGTAAGAGTGGAGAGTCAAAACAGCAGTAACCTGTTACCGTGGTGTTATGACCTCAAAGTGATTACTAAACCATGACCGATACCAATACCGATACCACAACACAACCTCGAGTGTACTGATATGATGATATCATTCCGGTGCTAAACTGTCACTTTCAAATGGTGCCAGTGCTTAAACAGAGCCTGACCTGGTATTTTTACTGTCAAAGTACAACATGAATATCAATCATTTTAAACAATGGTTTGTTTGTTTTTAATTTCTGAGGCGAAAGTGAACTTCAGGCTGGGAAACAGCCAATAAAGACACCTTTAATGTAGCACTGTACATTTTTACACAGCAAATTCATGTGAGACAAAACTGAACTGGATAGCAATGACATAACAGCAAACAACAAGCAAACTTAAAACTTAAGCGTCTCTTTTGTCTTTTGCACACCATGTTCGTGTTTGTGTTGGATCTGTTGACTGACTTAATCAGCTCATCTCATGCTGAGCTGCAGATGTGGATAAAGTGGCGGCTCATTGAAACAACTCGGCACTTTTGTCTTTTTCTGATCTTCCATCCATTCATTCTTTCAGTGTTTAATTAATACCAATACTGAGGATGTTTCTACCAGTTACTCAGCTGGTTCATAACTCATCTTGTTGGTATTCTTTCATGCGTTCAAATGACTTTTTGGCTGTTTGATTCATGTTGAATGCACCACTTTTGTTTACTTGTTGTTGTTATGTTGCTGCAGGTCTTCCTGATCTTGTCCCTGATCCGTACTATATTCAAGCCTCTGTTTACGCCCAGAGAGTCCCAATGTATAACCTGAGATGTGCAGCGGAAGAAAACTGTTTGTCAAGGTACGACTGCTGTCAGGATTAATCCACACACAGGGAGGATGGAAAAAAAAAAGGTTGAATTTGCAGCCAAGTCTGAGTGTGATTCAGAGAACTTAGAGCCATAACAACCATCTAAAGCGTTTGTGGGTGAGATCTGCCCAGTGGAGGCATGAGATGAGGTAAAATTAACCGACTCCTGCCACTGATGGTGCAGAGGGGTGGAGTGGTGGATTTCTGTAACAGCTTAATCATAGATTGCCTGAGAAGAGAAAGCCTGAACAGTAAACACATTGAAAACGAACCCAAACAACCATGGGCCCCCAAACTTTTTTTCCACCCACCAATTATTTACACATAGTTGGTGCTCACTCAAATAACTCACACAAGGGAGAGGATGCTGCATGAAAAACAATCTTGTGTCATTGTGTCTGAATATGCCCACTGCTTTTTTTTTGTTTGTTTTTCTGCACCAACATCCTACTTCTGTGGTTTGTGTCTGCAGCTCAGCCTACAGATCCAGTGTTAGAGACTACGACACCCGCATGCTGCTCAGGTTCCCTCAGAGAGTCAAGAACCAAGGCACAGCCGATTTCCTTCCCAGCAGGCCACGCTACTCCTGGGAGTGGCACAGCTGTCACCAGTGAGTCTGACCTCAAGTTAGTGTTGTCTACCTGACTCTGATTCGCAATTCTCATGCCTCATTTTCTTTTCTCTCAGTAGACAGCGTGTTGGTTTGAAAAATTTCAACTATTTATACGCCATTTTGTCTTTAACTCCAGACATACCTCTGATGTTTGACAAACTTAATACAAGAGAATGACACAGGTGTCTATAAATTTGTGCAACTCTCTGCTGGTAATCATTTAAAGTATTGTCCGAGATCACTTCTTGTTTGTAAACCTATAACTTCACCATTTAAACTCAAAACTACAGCAAAGAAAATGCATGAATTAAAACTATAATTCACATATTACAAGTTCACATATTTAGATCTGCAAACAGAGACTGTGTATAAAAAGTAGATGCGGTCTTCCTCATTGCCAGATGAGGACAATATGGAAGTAACAATATACTAAATAGCCACCAGGGGGCAACTCTTCTGATGGCAAAAAGAACTCCATTTGAATGGAAGTCTAAAGGAAAGAACCGCCCGCTTCCCACTTGATTTATAATGTCAGTAATTTTGAGGACTGAAGATTTTTACCGCTTGTCTGCAAACCACAGGAAATGTCAAAAATTTATGGTTTTATGTTGTTGGTCCACAGACCATAAATAAGATCAGCTCCATCTCAGCACTTTAAAAAAAATGTTTTTGTAACTTGTCACGGCATATCATGCAAATAAAGATGTATTAGTATAAAAAGTTCATACACAGATAAAAAGGGTTATAATTAGAGCTGTTCTGTACTTATTCATTAAAAGGATCTAAAAATGAAGAGAAAAGTTTTAAAGTGACTTGACTCTAAGTCATTGGAAACATCTGAAATAAATGAACTGCTTATTTCAGAAAGAAAAAAAAATCACAGCTTGTCTTTTCCAGTTTGTAGCTGAGGTGTGGCGCCCCCTTTTGAATCAAAGTTGTGTTACTTTTTGATATAGTTCTTATTGGCTGTTTTATTGTTTATTGCCGAAACACTACCACAGGTTTTATTTGCATCTATAGAGGTGCATCTTCAGAGCTGTTATCTTCTGTGTTCACAGACTCTACTTTTAAATAAATACAACCTGCTTTGGACCTTCTCAAAGAGCCATGACTGAACTTCACATGACCTTTGAATTCAGCTGCTTCCAGCCTTAAAAACCAGACACCGTAAAATAAAAGTCATGTGATGAAGATTTCAAGCCAAAAAGGGAAATTGGTGGTTTCTTTTTATCACGTACTTGAGGTCATGGAAAAGTGTCAAGTTTCCCCCCATGATTCCTCAGAAACTACCTCAGTCCATAGTTATGCTGAGAAAGAAGCAGTCCGCCGTGCAAATCCCCAAGATGGGGCACATGTGGCTGCAGTCCAATAAATGGTTGATGTGGATGGTGTAGCTATTTTGTCAGTGTTTAAAAGTGCAAAAACATACTGTTATGACATAAATAGAACATACCATGAGTGCATACAAAAAAAGGGGTTTTGAAACTAAAACTTTGTGACCTGAAAAGTGCCACTAAACAAAGTCTCACTGAGACGCTCGGCCTGTTAGAGGCAGCCCAGGTTGTGTGATGGAGGACACCTTCTAGTCTCCACAGTGTGTTGGGTCACCTGATTGGTGATTGGAGGTGGAGCACCACACCAATTGTTTTAATCTTCCATGTGAAGACTTCTCCCACTTGAACCACTCAAACTATCTCGCCTCAAATACAATCAAAGTGCAGGATTAAGGCCTGAGGAGTAACAGCAGGAAAACTAAATGCAATAAATGTACCTGAATTATTAATCGGTTGTGAATTTAAATGTGGCTCAGTAACAAAAAGAGACCCTGTCTAGTGTCTCACCATGACAAACAGACAGTGGTTGTTTTAAAACGTCTCACTGATTTGTAGTCCATTCAGTTTTGACCAGGGTTTTGACCTGCAACCTTTAGTATCAATTTAATCTGGAAGTGCAAAACCTATTTGACCCATAAAATGAAGATAACATTATGTATGAAGTTTTGTATATATACTATTTATAAAAGAACTATAGTTTGTTGCATTTATGAAATTTAAGATGATAAACTGTTGACATTTAATTACTGTTTTTCAGTAAGTAGTACACTAAACGTATGAAAAAACACTGGCACGTGTCAGCCTACTTTGAAATAAAACACAGAACTATGTAGACCTATTGGAGTCGCCCAGTTGTTTGGGAAAAATTAATAAAATAAAAAGTAACTCCCTTTGAAATAAATAAAACTACTGTATGTAGTTCATTCTGCTGGAATAATTATGTGGATCCAAAGACGGACAGGACTCCTAATGTGTACAAACACAAACACAAGTTTTGGGAGGTTTTCAATATCACAGTCCACATAGAAATAGGATGTGGCACATATTTTAGTGAACCAAAATATTAAACCGCTTTTGTTTCTCGCCTTGATTGCTTAAAAAAATAAGAGTTCACTTTGACAGAAAAAGTTGTGTTACTTTTTGATATAGTTCTTATTGGCTGTTTTATTGTTTATTGCCGAAACACTGCCACAGGTTTTATTTGCATCTATAGAGGTGCATCTTCAGAGCTGTTATCTTCTGTGTTCACAGACTCTACTTTTAAATAAATACAACCTGCTTTGGACCTTCTCAAAGAGCCATGACTGAACTTCACATGACCTTTGAATTCAGCTGCTTCCAGCCTTAAAAACCAGACACTGTAAAATAAAAGTCATGTGATGATGATTTCAAGCCAAAATATTAAACCGATTTTGTTTCTCGCCTTGATTGCTTAAAAAATAAGAGTTCACTTTGACAGAAACAATGAAAGTAAAATAAGAATAAACAAAGTGGGGTTTGCGGAGACACTGAAGAGCCACACCCCAGGTTTAGAGTGTGAACGCTGTTCAACAATGTGCTGCTGATCCACAGGCACTACCACAGCATGGATGAGTTCAGCCACTACGACCTGCTGGATTCCTCCACTCATCACTCGGTGGCTGAGGGACACAAGGCCAGCTTCTGCTTGGAGGACACTTCCTGTGACTACGGATACTACCGGCGCTTCGCCTGCACCGCACATACCCAGGTGTCTGAGATAACTGCCGAGGACCAACACTGCAAATGTCATGTCTGAGTTTAAAGGTCCATTGCGTAAGAATTAGCGACAGCTAATGGTGAGACTGTAGAGAGTCAGAATGCAGATACCCCATTTCCACTGGTCCAAAAACCTGTTTAAACACATTCCCACAGGTGAAAAACCTGTGGGAATGTGTTTAATCAGGATTTATATACGTGGGTTTTTATCGGCTCCTGCCCTGATGGCAATGGTAGAACTGTGTGAACTTGTTCATTTCTTCATCCAATCTATTTTTGTTAGTGATTTGCCATTTCTAGTGCAATCTCTACTTTTTAAAAATTTGGATTTAGTTTAAAGCAAGACCCTTGCCTAAAGTACATACAGTATAAAAGTCCAACTCTAAGGTTACGAAAATCAAATCATTTTCATTTAAAGCAATTATACACTTATAATACACTGTACAAACACACATTTGTGGATAATATATTTGATTTTTACCCTCTTAAAGATTACACACCGGACCTATAAAGCTTGTTTTATCACCTGTTTTATGTCTACATATGTGAAAGGTATAATGAAAGACAAAATTATTGCAAACGCTGCCATTCCCTTCAGCTCTGCAGGGGATTTAAGTGAATTTTAGCTTCAGTGTTTTTCTTATGGCCCAAAATTTTACAGCTGTTGATGAATTACACTGCAGTGGACAGAAAGCATCTAAAAATGAACTGTGTGCTTACTGTCCAGCATGGAGGAGACCAAAGCAGGGCATAAAGGGGAGTGAATGTTGGTCTTGGGCTACTTTTTATTCAGGTGACTAAAAACCACAATCCATAATAATTTGCTCCAGAATGTGTTTGCAGTTTGCAATAATATGATTGTGTATATGATTTATTTTTGTTGGAGACAAACTGAGACACTGTATTTCCCCAGTTACAGTTACAGTTACAGTTACAGTTATTTACCACATTTTGTACCTGGATTATTTTCAGAAGATGACCACAATGATCTAAATAAGCCTTTTGTGTGTGTGTGTGTGTGTGTGTGTGTGTGTGTGTGTGTGTGTGTGTGTGTGTGTGTGTGTGTGTGTGCTCAGATTTGTCATGAGTGAGAGGTCAACAGTGTAGCAGCTCTCTGTGAGCAGGACAAAAGACCTTTGTCACAGCCGCTATGTTGACTTTTCAGATAACATTAATGTTCACATTACTGTGTGAGACTGAGTCAAAATCCTCACCATATTAGGACACTGAAAACTAAAGCAGCTGAATGCTGTAAGATCTTCTTCACATTTAACTCAGGATTTGTGCTTCATAAACCTATGTGCCCTTTTACTGAGGCAGCTGCCTTTAAGCCACCAGCTCTAGTATTTATTTTTTGTATCAGCCTGTGGTGATTTAATGATTTCCCCTTTCTCCTGCGAGATGAACCCACCTGCCTGAATCTCTGTGATCAATTATTTTGCACATGTTTTCTTTTTCCATTCATCTCAACCTCTTTTTCTTTGACATTGCCTTCAAACCAACCATACAAAATATTTTTTTTTTTTTCACATTTGTTATAAGCTTTTGATTGTTATCATTACATATTAGGCTCATATCTCAAACTGTGGTGCGTGTACCACCCGTGGTGCGTGAGCTTCCTCTGGTGGTACTTAGAGGAAAATCAGAAATACTCTATACCAGGGTGTGTGGAGCTGAGGAATTTGGACCAAAATGTGTAGAAAATGAACCAAATAATAATAATAATAAGAGTCACCTTATCTCTTGCTCCATCATCTAATTTCTTTGGTCTATTTATACCACTTTATTTTAACACTGATGATAACGGTGTTAGTCTGAGCGCTCACTATTTTCTCAGGTGGTACTTGGTATAAAATAACAACATAATAACATGATCAGCTTTTTAAAGTCACAGTTAATGTTCGCTATGTACAAATAGCTTTGTATAAGAGGTCTCCTTGTTATATAATGGTTTATATTGACTCTGTCCAATGTACAGGGCCTGAGTCCGGGATGTTATGATACCTACAACGCAGACATCGACTGCCAGTGGATCGACATCACAGATGTGAAGCCTGGGAACTATGTCCTCAAGGTTTGTTGGGAAAAAAAAAGTTGATGATATTCTGCCCGTTTAAAGCCTCGCGTTACTTTTGCGAACATGAGGTCAGAGTCTCTGTTTGTTCATACTTTTTGTCTTTGCCACTGTGTAACTGATACTTGTGTTTTGTTTTGTTTGTTTTTTTTGCCCTCCCACAGATCAGTGTAAATCCATACTACCAGGTCCCAGAGTCAGACTACAGCAACAACATTGTGCGCTGCGAGGTCCGCTACACTGGCAACTATGCCTATGTGTCAGGTTGTCATATGTCAACGTAAGTATCGTGTGCACGAATATTTATATTAAGGTTTTTAATATATAATAATATGGCTTTTCGTTCTGCTGAATGTGTTTTTATTTTTATTTATTTTATTTTTTTTCAGGTATTAAAAGAAGAAAGTTCATTCACAGCAACTCAGCTGAGACGTTCTGTAAATGACAGTGAGGACCGCAGACATAAAGAGCAACCTTTGTAACACCTGCAGTCATTGTCTTATTTATAATACTTCCAACCTAGAAAAAAAAAAAGAGAAAACCAGTCTGACATCATAATGCCAGATAATTTTTAAAATAATTCTTCTTTGCCTGTGTGTCTTCACAGCTGTACTTTCTTTCTCTCATCATACGTCATGCTTTTATTTCATATCACTTCTGAGATGTTTAGAGATTCGAGTCAAATTTGCAGGCTGTAATAGTTAAACACGTGTAAGCCAGCTTACCCTCATTGCTATTTCAGTATATGATGCAAATTTTGAATTGAACCACTTGTTTAAAGGAAAATGTTTTGTTTTTTTTATTTATGTGCAACTGAAGAAACTTTCTTTCATCCAAAGCTTTTGGTAAAACTTGAATAAAACTTTGTGAAATTGTTTCACTCCTTTAAGATCCATCAGTTTGAAGAAAACAAAATATTATCCAGTGATCCAAGTTCCTAAAACCCAGGCCAACATCTTCATGACTCAATCAAAACGTATTAAAATAACATATTTTTTTGAATTGCAAATCCCAAATTAGAGAACCTAATTTTTTAAAATTTTCTTATTATTATTTTAATTCAGTAAATGACCATTTAACTTTTATATGACACATAGCAGTGTTACTAGTGTTTAGAGATATCCTGACTTTTGTATTACTACTTTTACTAATTTTGTTTTTTTACAGACCAATACTGACCCACTACTTAACTGATCTTGATTTTTAAAAATGATGGAATGCCCCATTAATATATAACTAAGGCAATAGATTAAAATTATTCATAGCGCTGTTCTTTTAAGTCATATTTTAATATACAGTACATACAAACAATTGTGCATATATAGTGTTGATGCAGTAGCATTCTAAATTAAATTTAAATTGTGTTATTTTTAATTTATCTAAAATATAGCAGGTAATATATAGAGTATACTGCAGCAATATTGTGACATTTTATGTCAGCCAGTATTTGCACTCAATGTTAGTTCATTTTAATCTGTAAACTGCTGTTGATGGATATTTATGCACTTTGAGACCGAGCACTTTGTTCTGAAGCTCACCCTTTTGTATCCCCACATTCACATGAAAACAATGATATTTTTGGGAATTATTGATCCTCGTTTGATCAGAGTCGTGATTCAAGGTTCAGGTTTTAGGATTTCAAAGTGGGAATGGCTGCTCTCTAAAAGAATTACAGTTAGAATTAGTACTTTTTGCGCACACACTATTTACCGATAGTGAGTGTGGCTTCTGCATTCAACTCATCCCCTTTATGCAGAAGTAGTGAACACACACAAGCCAGGTGCCTTGCTCAGGGGCACCCCAGCACTTCCTGAGACTGAACCAGCAATCTTCAAGTTAGAAAGCCCATAAAAAATGGTTTTCAGTTTCAAGCTGCAAAGCTGCCTTCTCACAATTCTTAAAAACCCACTCAGCCACATGATCAGTGCCAGAAGTAAGCCACGCTGCGTGTCCGCGTCTTCACCCTCCGCCCCACCAGGGGGCTCTACTGAGCATTTATTTATTTTCAGACAGACAGAAGGAGGAGAGTGAAGCAGCAGCAGCAGCAGCAGCAGAAGAAGAAGAAGAAGCAGCAGCAGCAGCAGCAGCAGAAGAAGAAGAAGAAGCAGCAGCAGCGGCGGCGGCGGTCAGTTCAGTCAGAGTGCGAGAGTGTTTGTGTGACACAAGGAAAAATCTTACTGTGTGTATTTCACGAATCGAAATGCATCCAGTGAGTCTTTCGATCCCGTCGTTTCGTTCAGAAAACAACTCAGTCGAGAAAGGATTCACGGTAAGCTGCTGTGTTTTAACCTCTGCGACTGTGTGCGACTGTGTGTGACGTCACGGCCTCAATGACAACAACTCTGCTGCCGTCTCTTTATATCGTGCTCATAACTTTTGCCCAGTAAATGTGACTTCTCATTTAAAAAAAAAAAGTGGGGATTTGTTTGTTTGAATACAAATACACCAGAGCTCAGAGCAGCCGTGGGTTCATCGTGTTTTCTTTCACTGCAAACATGAAACTGATCAGATCTCTCAATGAAATGATCTACACAGAGAAAGATAATGGGTTGCTCCAGGGATTGGTCCTCGGCAGTTATCTCAGACACCTGGGTATGTGCGGTGCAGGCGAATAGGTGAAGGACAGGCCCAGGAAAAAGTTGTCCCAATGTGATCATTAGGTCCGTCCACCGTTGATCATTAAGATGTTTTTGTCTGAGTCCAACAAATGAAGTGAGTTTGTCTCTTCAGTACAAATTTCACTCCTTTTCTATTTGTTCCTTTATTAACTCACCAAGAAGAAAGTGAGGAATTGTATACTTTAGTGACCATTGTAAGATATATACATTAGTGCTGGGCAATTAAACACTAGCAACAATTAGTGCAATATAAATCTTTTGCAAAGTTCAGTGTTTGTTTTTTGTTTTTTATCATTATACTGTCAAACAGAATTGTTTGGAATAATTTACCTCAGGTAAGGAATCTTTAAATTATTAAATTTAAAGATTTTCCATCAATTACCAGATGATTATTTTGATATTTATTTATTTATTTATTTTTGATCCATGTTAAAAGACACGTCATTCGAACTGAATCATTTTTGTTTGTGGACAAAACAAGACATTTGAGAGCATCACATGACCAAACATTTCCAGTGTTGGTAAAAACCAATCTGGCATTTTACAGACAAAACAAGTACTCAATTAATCCAGAAAATAATCGACAGGTTAGTCGATTATGAATATAATCGTTAGTTGCCGCCCTAGCTCCAGTTTTGTGAAGAATTTCTGTCTAACATGTTTGTACTTTTCTGTCTATGAACACGTTTAAATCCACAATTTTAACTCGGGCACCAAACTCAGTCTTTAAATATCTGACATGCATCACCATTTGTAAATGATCAAATTTGTTAAAACAGACGTGTAACTGATGCCATGTTTGTTTGTTTGTTTTTTTTCAAATATTGTTTAACCAAAGTCATATAAAATCAAGCACTAACAGAAATGTGTATTATAAGAAACATGATGAACAAATACACAAATTTCCACTTGCTCTCTTTTGGACATTCGTCACATTCTGTTGCTGCAGTTTTTAACTTCCCTGACAGTAAAAGGACCATTTTACCGATATGCTGTCATCTCATTTACAAGAATCTCTGAATCACTTTTACTTGCTGGCTCTTTTTCCTGGGGCTTGCAGCCTTACGTGTTTACACAACCAGTCCGGAGTTGCACTAACACCACGGATGTCATTAAAGAGTTGATTTCCTTCTTTACACAACACTGGGAAACACAGCGATGTGCACACAGCACAGACGACTCCAGCAGAGTGAAGGGAAGTGGAAGGGAAGTCTGTTTAGGGATGTTAAACGGTGACTCTGACAGATCGTTTTTATTCTGCGTTAGAGCAGCCAGATGTTTCCACTTTGTAACATGCTGACATCAGCTGCGACTGACACTGAGTGTGCGAGCTGGGAGGGACGTCTCTGTCTGGGGAGATAAATGGTCCACGACTCCCCTCAACGGACTCTGGACGAGCGCGGCTCACTTTCTCTCTGTCTTTCAGGTCTTTAAGATCGACGTGCTGATGAACGGCAGACAACATGCTGTTGAGAAGCGCTACAGTGAATTCCATGCTTTACATAAAATGGTGAGGGTTAGTGCGTTGGTTTGTGGTCGTTCCTCGGTGCAACACATCATTATTTACAGAATCTGTTGGAGCGTCAATGACACCCCTTATTTTGAAGTTTACTGGGTTTGAACAAAAGAAAACTGTTGGTAAAAAGTCTTAGGCCACCATTACACTTGTTGTTTTGGCGGTGCTATACTGACCATCCTGTACAATTATTTCTCAATCACTCTATTGGAACATATCCTGAAAATATGGAGAAACACATGTGCAGTTTGAAAATAACATCTTTTTTTAAACAATATCCAATATTTAGTGTGACCTATATTTACACTTGAACAATAACACAACCATGGCTCTTTAAAACCTGGAATGGAACCCTAATGTTATTGGTCAAACCTGTGTTTCTCCTACTATTTCATGCCAACAAATAGCTGCTGTGAAAAAGGTCTATTATACTCGAGACATGTTGGAGCATCACATACACATGTTGCACAAGTTCAACTCATTGACAGGTTGATCATATAGTAGAAGACTGACTTTTAGTCACATCTTTTCAATCTAAACGCCAGTGATCACAAAACTGACAAAGACAACAAAGCTGGTGATGGCCTAAGACTTATGCACAGACTTGCACAGTCCTGTAGATTTGAACAGTTTTCCTCTGTTCACTACTCATGTTTTATTGTAAACGTCCCCCTTTAAACTCGAAACACACATTGTCTGTTTGGCCTACTGTAGAAACATGGCAGTATAAGATGGCCACCTTCATAAAGCATTAAATATTTAAAGTATTAAATATTTAAGGCTCATTGTAAGGCTATGAAAACAAACCGGTTTTTATTTTAAAGCGATGGTGTACATTTTCCAACATGCAAAGAGTAATATATTCAATTTTGCCAATAAATCCTGCTCAATGTTGCACGCTGGACCTTTTTTAAGAGGCCAAAGTTGCAACTGAGTAGGGTTACAGTGATTAATTTATTACTAAATTAACTGATTTTGATTTGAGGATTTTTCCCGCTTCTCAAATGTGAATATTTTCAGGTTTTTTTGATCCACATAACAAAGAAATCATTAAAACTGAATCATTTTGGTTTGTGGACAGAACAAGACCTTCAAGGGCGTCATCATTTCTGTGTTTGACAAACCCCGATCAAAATTTTTCATTTTACAGACCAAACGTGTACTCGTTTAATTGGCAGATTAATCGACTGTAAAAAAAATAAAATAAATAAAAATGATAATAATAATACTTGTTAGTTGTAACCCTATAATTGAGTAATCAAACTTGCATCTGTCAGCTGTAACATTAAAACCACAAAGTGATATCCATTTGATGGGAAACAGTATGTCTTTATTACAGAGATCCTAATTTACAGTCTTTGTGATTTTCAATTTGAAAATTATTAGCATAAAGAGGAAATATAATGTCTGTACACTACTATAACAAAAGTTTTTTTTATTATTTAAGATGAATTTTTAAGCAAACCTTAGTGGATTATCATAATCTCTGCTTGCGTGTCCAGCACCAGCTTTCTTATTCTGATGGGACTAAGGTTCAAGATTGTATGTGCCATTTGTATTTTTAGTACAGTAGGTTTAGCAGTGTTAAAAGGGAGTGGTGAGAAACAGGATAAATAATACGCAAACCAAGAAAGCCATGACTGTACACATAGAATTAAATATCATAAATATATTAAATACATTTAAGAAAGTATTTTTGCTAATTTTACAGTTATATTACACTTCATCATTCAAAAAATGAAGTTAATTCGCTTTCAATTATCCTTTTCAAAATTATTTAATGAGGAATCCGTATTATTTAATCCAGGAATCTGTACTTTAATCCATGTCCTAAGGCAAAAGAAATCTCATCTCATCACAAAAGCTGAAATAGTTTGGACAGAAATATGACAACAATGGAGGAGAGACAGGAAAGTGGGTGAGACAGCCGTGAAATGACACAGTAAATAGTTGAGCTTGTCAGGAATCAAACCACCGACCTGCTGCCCAAGGGTTATATTGTGTCAGGGGAACAGGCTTCTTTGTGTACGTTAACAATGTTTTTAATCCCTTTAGCTAAAGAAGAGTATAAAGCCTCCTGAGATGCCTTCTAAACATGTAAGGAACTGGGTTCCCAAAGTCTTGGAGCAGAGGAGACAAGGTCTGGAGCTCTACCTGCAGGTATGTGAACACCTCCTCTGTCTCCGATCCTGTCTCTCTGCCTTTAAATACAAACATTACCCAAGTCACTAAATAAACATGTTAACACAGTGCAAACTATAAACACTAATGCAAATTCAGACTAACATAAAAACAGGCTCTGCCGTTCTGCCCCACCGGTTCATGGAAACATTGCAATTTGCTTTTGTTTCTCAGACTATAATTATGGAAAATGAGGTCCTTCCAAAGATATTTCTGGATTTCCTGAATATCCGCCACTTTCCTTCAGTGCCAAAAACAGAAAGCTGTGGGTGAGTTGCAACTGAACAGTTTTCTGCAAAATAAAAGGCAGATTTTGTTCACGTTTTTATTCGTGTGATGGATTGTTCCCAGGCTGATGTCCTTGTCCTTGTCCTAATCCTAATTTATTTTTCCTACTTTAAGGTCATTTGATACAGAATCAGAGGAATCCAGGTGAGTAGCCAGATTTCCTGTGTAGTGAACATTTACATATTTTGGAATCAAGCAGTGAACAGACCGTCCTACTGTCAATTTATGTATCTTTTTTTCTTACTCTTTTCAGTAAACTTTCACATCAGCCTGTCATGCTGTTTCTGCGAGACCCGTACCTGCTGTCATCTGCACATGGTGAGTTCAGATTTATTATTTGTATTATAGTAAAGTCATTACGTGAGCTTCCTTTGGCAGCACTTGGAGGAAAATCAGAAATACTGTTCTACCTATTACACCAGGGTATGTCATTGTAGTGGAGCTGAGGACTTTTGAAATTATAGTAAGTTAACGTCATCTCTCGCTCCATGTTAATCTGATTTCACTACATATCTTATTGGGAATAAATCTGCCTCCTGTGAAAAGTCCACAGCTGACTTTGCTTTTAACGTTGGGGATAATGGTGTTACTTTGAGAGCTCAATATTTTCCTCAGGTGGCAGTTGGTATAAAAAGTTACTTTCTCCTTGACTTTCAGATGCGTTTTCTAATGTTGTGATCGACGGTGTGATACATGGAGTTTTCTACCCTGATCTTCATCCAAGGTAGAGCCGAAGAAGAGGCTTCATATTCTTCCGCACCATTTTAAGTGTACATCAGCACCGACTAAACATGCTAAAATGCGCTGACTGAGCCTGACTCTACATGACATAAAGCATAGAGGGAAAATCCATGCATAAAAAAGGCAAATAATTCACATTTACAAACTTGAAAAACATAATGTTCTGTACTGACCACCAGTAACTTTTGCCATTAACTGTCAGTTGTTAATGAGATCTACAGTATTTACTTATTAAATGTTTTTGCATAATTCTTCCTAGAATATAGTTTGAAAATTAACTAAATGAAACACTAATAACTAGTTAAAATTATTAAGAATTACAATTAAGAATATTATTTTAGGAATTAAAAAAAATTATTGCATCACAATAACTTTAATAACATTTAGTATATCATATATCACATAAATAAGAGTACAGTTATTGTAAAGGAGTGGTTTTTTTTCTATGATGATTTTTTTCTTTGAGAGATCCAGCAGTGGCTGATGACATTTTAGTTGGACCGAGAAGTGTTTTTCAGTCTGTGAGGACACAGCAGAGAGTGGAGCTGGATCACAAGTCTGTAAACAAGCAAGTGCCACCTCAGCAGTACCTTTTTTTTAGCATCAGACAGAGCATTTTAAAGGAGGTGCAGTGGGTCAACGTGGAGAATGTTTGTTTTTTCCATGAGGGTTTTCTGGTGCACTTGACAGCGGCGTGTCACACGGCGGGATTGAAATGGTTCGAGCGTTTGTAGGAGGTCGTGGCAGTGACTCAGGCCTCGTTCACCGACAGCTGATCTGTGAGAAGCAGCATCTTGGCGTGTGCAAGTTCAGAGTGAGTTTGTGTCTAAATTTAACCACAAAACAGAGACATGTTTGACAACCTGCGAGTGCAGTAAGATGCATTCAGTGCGAAGTTACCTTTGGAGAAACTAGATGTTGACATAGCATTAAAGAGGGTTATTTTCTCCTCTGTACTTCCTGCATTTGCTTATCTTCCTCCCTCTGTAGCTCTGCCCATGTAAAGTATGAGGAAGAAGTGAAGCAGGGTGATAGTTATTGGATCTAAACACAGGGTTTGAACTGCACTCCCACAACACACACACACAGCCTCTCTCTTATCTGGACTGTGAGGAAAAACCAGCTTCAAATATGGTTTTGCACTGTTGTAGATTTTCACATCTAATTAATTTGAGTTAATTTGAGTACAAGATCAAGGAAAATTACTTCTGAAAGTTGTTCATGGTCAGTATCAAACACTAATACTAATCATTTAGCATTTAATTTTGAATTTATCCGGGTCAGTTTTTTATAAAGGGATGTGTGACAAAGGTGGTGACCTAAAATAGAACCTGTACAATACTGTGCAATATGATATGAAATAGTGTTTAATTTGTTCCCTGTATATGACGATAAATGTGTGTTAAACTACAAATCTCTCATTGTGATCACTAAAAATATGTTGCATGTCACAGCACTGGCAGAACTAACACTTGTGTGACCTGCTGTCTGTGTTTCTTAATGGGACTTGACCTCCACTTACGTGTGATTGATTACTGCACATTTATGTTTTATGAATATGAGCAGCTGACCTCTGCTAGACATTATTTTATGTTTTGTTAAAACCTGACAAGTTCCTACTTGTCCATTTTGTAGATTTATGTGTTTATATGATGTAACATTGTACTCATGCTCTGATTATGTGAAAAGTATAATTAAAGTGCCATAATATACAGTATAAACCTACAGAAATTCAACTGTAGCACTTTAAAATGGGCAAAGTGTAAAAAGACTGACTCCAATAAAACAAATTTTCACAAAGCACCTTTGTCAGACTGAAAGTTACAGGTGACCTTTGATTAAATAACATCCTTTTTTAACAGCATGAAATCTTTATTATAAAAGTGAAGTTAAAACTTTTTTTAATTACAGTACTGGTTTACAAGTACAGAGAAGTATATGCCCTAAAAACAATAACCTTTCACATATACTGTGTATTTGTAAATCTCCAGATTGTAACTAACATTTGCCTCAATTTTTAAAAGTCTTTGTGATAATAATGTCAGTATTTTCTGGCCCCTGAAAGTCATTCATCATTCAGTCACATGTTTCCATCTACATCTTCATTTCAGACAAAGTAGCAGTAATGGTTTAACAAAGCAATACATAATATTCCATCAGATATCATATAATGCAAAACTGTAACCGCCATAAAGCTCTGATCTTTAAATAATTCTTAAAATATTGTCACTGTTTTTTTTTGTTCAAATCACCCATCCATATTTAACTATAAAATTAAATAAACATGAAATGTCATCTTGCACAGCAAAGCAGTGCATGTGTACAGTATTCATTTTTTTCTACAAAAATACAGATTCATAGCCAAAATTTTCACATAATTCTGAAAAAAAAAGCAAAGGAAATTAAAAAATATCTTTGATTTCTGGGCATCATTGTCCCAGTGCAGTAACAGTCCAGTAGTAATAACACACATTTCAAGAATCTCTGTTCCAGGAAAAGCTTTTAAAGTTCTCCGTGACCAACTTCATCTTTGAGCCGTTCATCCTGGTTTGCTTCAGCCTGAGGGGCTTTCATATTGGCAAAAGCGACTTCCCTTGTTAGTTGTTCCATAGGAGGCAGCCCCAGCGCCAAGTTCCTCAAAGCAATGGCCGTCATCAGGAATCTTAATGTAAATGGAACAAAGTAAATTAGATGCAGTGCACTTAGGAACATGTTGTGCACATAAAACAGAACCTGGTGTCCTGAAATCATTCACTTACCCTCTACGTATTGTGTAGTACTTTTTCCCAGCAAACCGCTCCAGTTTCTCCAGCAGACTGGCTTCCCTGCGTTTCTTCACCTCCTTCATTCGGCGCTGCCTCTTCAGGAACAGCCGCACAATCGGGTCAGTGACGTTGACCTCTGACTCTTCCTGATTATCATCAGCAGCAAGAGGCTGCAGCTCAGGAGGAAGAGGCTCAGTTTCTGTGGGTTGAATTAAGTCAGCATCTGATCATTTTTAAGCCCTTGAGTGATATGATACACTGGGGTGAAACCTGAATGTTGCCTGAGCTGAATGCGCCCCCTGCTGGCACCTGGACCTGAGAAATAGCATAAATAGGCAGAGTAGCTCTCACTGAGGGCCCCACGGTTGGTGTAATGGTTAGCACCCTTGCCCTTGCAGCAAGAGGTCCCGGGTTCACAACCCAGCTGGAACAAGGGGCCCTCTGCAAGGAGCTTGCATGCTCTCCCCGTGGTGCGTGGGTTGCCTGTCTCCATGTGTTAAATGGTTATCTGTCTGGCACCAGCGCCCCCCGCAACCCCCAGTGGATAAAGCAGCAGAAAATGAGAGAGAGCTCTCACTGAAAATAATATTTTATATTTTTATATATTATATTCTTAAATAATATTTAATATTAATAAAATCCATGCCTCCTTTTGTCTATGATATCTTAAGTAAATGTTTGTATGTCTGTAAACCACTCTATCTACCACCAAAGTCCATGGAGAAAATTGTAATTTTTAGCAGTGTGTGGGAGCTGCTGGTTGACTGCTGCTTCATTTGAGACTTTGGATCACTCATATAAATATGAATGAGGGATTTCAAACACCAAAGTTGCAAAATAACACATTTCAACTTACTGAAGGAGTACTGTATGTAGTGGATCAACCACCCGTGTATCGTTATGGAAAATCTCTATGGACTTTGGTGTGGGAAGTAACTAGTTTACAGTTTGATAGCAATTTAAGTTTCCAGTCGTTAAAGCCTCTGAAATAATGAGAATTGGAGTATATAGTGAGCATCCACGTCTCTGACTGGTTCCCAGAGTGGAGGGTGTTTAATCGAAGTCAGGGCTGACAATTTATCAGTGCCACATATGACTCAAATTAAATCATCCAACTGAAATATCCCTTTAACTGCCTGTTGACCTGTACGTGTTTTCACCTGTCCCATTGCGAATGCGTTCCTGGAGCTCAAACAGCTTGGTGAAGTTTTCCTGCAGCGCTGCCTCTGTAGTGTTGACATAGACATACATGTAGCATGAAGGGTTTTCGGAAACTGTGTACACCTTGTGATAAGCCCCAGCAGGTACCTACAGAGATTCATGTTATAGTGAAAATGTGTTAATAGTAGTATAATATTGATATAGGTGAATCATGTGTAGTGGCAATGATGGTGTGTAGCTGTACCTTCATCTGCTCACCACTCTGCAGACTGTAGTTCTTTTTCTCCTCCACTATCTCAACATAGACTTTGCCCTGCAACACATGGATGCTGGTGTTGCCCAGATCTTCAGTCACAAAGTTTTCTAAGTGGAGACCTGAAAGGTAACATAATGTAAGTTAGCTCAAAGGCAGCACGTGTAGTTGCAAGCATGAATTAAGTTACTCAAAACTAAAAGCATAACTATATTTTTCCATCTGTGTGAATAGAAAGAACTTTCCTGACCTGGAAAATCAGCTATGAAGACAATCTCTGTCTGATTGTCCAGACTTCCCTCAATCTCCTGGAACTTGGTCCTCCAAGGTGACAGATCCACCAGCAGAGGCATCAGCCATATGTTTGGCCGGAATGGTGACCAATCAGCTTTCACGATGTCCACACGAGGATCGAAGATCCTTAGAGAAGAGTCCACATCAAATACAAACATCTTTTGATACATCTCAAGTATGTATCACTCATTAATAATCTCTTTTACTTCTGTAAAAAGCTCTTCTACCTTTGTTGGAAGCGTTCATTAATGGACACCCAGATGTCAAAATAGATTTCTGGATCAGTAATATTATAGCGAGGCAGTAAGTCACTGAGGCAGGTGGCGTACTGCTTCAACATGTCTCCATGGTCTTTCCACCGACGGCTTTGTGTAAATACCTACAGTACACAGACAGCATCATTATTAATGTATCATGACTGAACAAAGAGAAGAATATCGCAATCTTGAAGAGGCGAAAATTGGTATAAATTATAAGGATAAAGGAAAAGTTTTCAGGCTATTGTTGAGCAACTCATTTCTTCTTGTCAGAAACTCACCCCTGGGTTCAGATATCCAATCTCCCCTGTTTTTCCATCTTTGTAGGTGATCTTAACATGCTGATGGCTGCGGGAGTGAACCATCATGTCCCATGAGTAGCCATACAGGCCATTGGTCCAGTTGTTGTAACCCTGGACAAAGGGTATAATTTTCACAAAATTATGACACTAATAAAAAGGACTCTTTATGAACATTTTTACCACTTTAAAAAAAAAATCTGTACATTTAAGTCCATCATTAACAAAGAGGGAAAAAGGAGCAAGTGTTCATATCTTTAGGGCTTTTTGATGACAACACCAGTCTGAGCTTTTGTTTGCTGTAGACTGTTGACTCTGATTGAGAAACTCTCTGTTTGGTAAATGTTTAAGGTCCAGTGTGTAACATTTAGGAGGATTGTCTTGCAGACGAACGTACTACCCATAGGTATGCTTGTATAAGTGAATAATGCTCTAAAATTTAAACGTTTTGGTCTTCATGAGCTTAGAATAAGCCCTTTTTATGTACTTTAGGCAAAGAATGGCGAGGGGAAGAGTCATGTTAGTCACAGTATGTGGTTTTACCATTAGATAACACTAATACACACTGAACCTTTATGAGGCTTTTTCTGATAATTCAGTACAATCACTGTAAGCAGAAGGTCTCAGTGCAGAACAGTATTTATGCCAATACTTCCTAAAAGCTTTTTAAATCAAATGTATCCATAAAGGTTTTTATGTTTTAAGTGAAACCACGAAAGGCAAATATACCTGTGTGATGAAGTGGGAGTACGGCAGAAAGAGCTGTTCAATTATGTAGATAATTGCAAAAATGGCACCAAGCTGGTGCTTAAGTCTCAGTTTGGGGGCTTTGGTGACAGACGTAGTCTCACGATGCTCAGAGCTGGTGTTCCGGATCTCAGGGTAAACACAAGACGAGCTGTGCTGTATTTCCAGTGAGGTGAAAGGCAGGACCGCCCTGAGGAATGCTGGGAAATGGGAGAAGAACCTTCTGGGCCAATTGGCATAGCAGAAGAGTGGAGTCGTGGCCAGCATCGCATAGGGAAACATTCCTGTTAAGATTAAATGACATTCCACAATTTAAAAGGCAGAAAGAAAAATATTTAAGGACCAGTTTGGAGAATTTGGTGGCATATAAGGCTTGAGGTTGCATATTTTAACAAAGACTACATTAAAATATATATAAAAGACCCACTCGTGTGTAATATAAAAGGCTAATACCAAGTAGATGCAAATACAACAGCTCTCAATTTTGGAGTAAAAATAAATTAATGAAAACATTTCTCATTGAATTTAATGAGAAAGTGTACCCAAACTTTTGACCGGTAGTGTAATTTTACGCCATCTTCCTCTGGTGGTACTCGGAGAAAAATCTGAAATACTGTTCTACTACAAGGGTATGTAGAGCTGAGAAAGTTTGACCGGAGTGTATAGAAAATGACACACGTTTTGAAAAATTAGGAAATTAAATAATAATAATAAATAGAGTCATCTTATCTCTTGCTCCATCTTAATCTAATTTCGCTATACCAGTGTCTGAAGTATATGTGAGGAAGAGGAGGATGATGAGAGAGCGAAATGTTGGCGATAACATGGTGTTTTGAGAGTTAAAAAAAATTTTCAGGCAGTATTTAATATAAAAAGTTTAAGAACCCCCGATTTAAAATATCATATTTTACATCCACAGGTTTTCATTGAAGTGAGGCGACAGACTCACCAATGCTGAAGAGCTGAGAGTTCATACAGTGGAAGTAGCTAACAAAGAAAATGGCATAGGGTCGAGTGGCATCAAAAAACAGCAGGTAGCCGGCACTCAGGTCCAAAACCAGACCTCCACCGTGCACTACCAGCAGACTTACTAACTCCACAGGAAGAATCACTCTGAAAAAACAAATGCAGCAAAAGTAGAGTGGTAGCAATGAGGTAAAAATACACAGAGCTGAAATATCTTTGGACTGAGCTGCTTCATGATACTTACTTAAATGGATCAAAAAGCCAGTGATGTGCCAAGTATGACATGGAGTATCCCTCCACCCAGTCAGCATCCAACTTCTTCACTCCAGCAATGAAGTAAACTATAAATATCTGTTAAGAAAATAAAACACAAATTATATTTACTGTATATAAACAGTATATCTGTGCCCAAACCAAATGTATATAAATGACATAGTTAAGAAGATGAATAAAAAAAAATTAAAAAACAAAGTGACTTCTGTACAAACCTGTGTCCTCAACAAAGTGTAATTCCACAGAGGCACGTGAGCGTTTCTAATGGAAGGTCTCCTCCATCCATCAATTGACCTAGAAACAGGCAAAGGCTTAAAACCTCTCTCACGTGCAGAGACAGAACAGAAACACACAAGCGCACACAGAAACAGCCCAACACAAACATTATCTCACCAGTATCTGTTGCCATCCATGAGCGTGAGCTGAAATCCAATGAGGCCGTAGAGGTAGGAGTGGTTGTTCCACGCAGTTTTGTCCAGAAAGAAGATGTACCAGTAGGTTGAGATGAACATGAGGCAGGAGAAACGGTAGAAACAGCCAAGCATGATGCCCAAAGCACCTTCATTTAAAGACAGAAACGCACAACTGAAGTTATTATTAATAATAAACAGTTATTATATTAACAGTTGACAAGTTTTTTTTTTTACACAAAAATGTCTTAAGTAGTCCATGGTGAGTGATGTCATAAGAGCTGGGGATTGAAAGAGGAGGCTATGTACTAGTTTAAGTCCAATTAAAATTGTTCCTCTTTCATTGTGAGAAATGTAGGAGTTGATATCTGACCCAGGCTCAGGACAGAAGGTCAGGAGATCAAAGGCCTGGTTTGATTTTTGACCACTGATCCACACACTTTAAGTACAAGCAGTGACTGCTTGCAGTACAATGTATAGTAATCAATTCTGCCATTAAAAAAAGAGATAATTTTACTTGTAGTTTTTTTATAGACAAATATTGATAAAGGAGTAGGACACGAATTTATACCTAAGCTTGTGTGTTTGCCCTGTATAGTATTTGGTTTGTCGTCCTAATGACAAATCACTATTGATTGACTTCGATTTTCTCTGTTTGCCTTCTTGCTTAAGTCACTCAGTCTTTGAAAAACTCTTGCATGCAGTCAGCCGTTTGACTTGAGGGGAAAATAAAGCGGGAAACTGCATGTCTGCAATATTTGCTTTAATCTTTACCATAGAGAGCCACCCTGCAGAGACTGTCTGCTATAAAGATAATTGCATCTGTGTAGACTAATAAGAGGAGGGGGACAACATTCTTCTCTAGACCTCTAAACACTGATTCAGTCTTAAATCTGCTAAATATGAGCTTTAAATACAACACAAAGGAGTGTGACCCACCAAGGAACATCACCACGTATACCAGGTACATCCAATCCATCGGCAGGGGCTTCAAAAAATTAAAGAGGGGAAAGCGGCACACAGGAGCTCCGTCTAGGTACTTGTAGTCCAGATGACTGAGGCCTCGTTCCTGTGTGATGTCGATGACCATCAGCAAACCTACATATAAGACAGGAAGAGGGAAGACATTGTGTCAATTAAGTCCTTCCATCTATCGTATTAGAAAAGGTCAGCCACAGTTAATACAAAGACAGCTTTGTAACTCATCTTCTGAGAAACCACCGCTTCACTACAATCCCTCACTGGCTACTTGAAAGTTTGATGTTTATTTAAAGTTTATTTTGACATATACTGCAGTGTTTTTAGCCTTGAATGGCCAGATGCAAGCCTCTAATTGTGATCCACTAACCTACTGGCTCAAGCTATTTTAGGCCCTGATCATATTTTCCACATGTGCAGAGGTCTGTCTGCTACAGTCCGCGTGACAAAATTTCATCATCCACCTGTTTCCATGTTGGTCCATGAAGATGAATTTATGCACATCTTCAGTAGGTGCAGACTGTACACACCTAATGTGCATGCTGATATAAGGCTGATGTATTTCATCTAAACAGAACAGCAAGAACATATGCACTAGACACTGAATGCTTGAAGTATGACCCAGCTTTAAGTGGCCCTACAACAAAACCTGTTACAAAGTCAGTTGTAACTCGTAAGTAGACTGTGCAAAGCTGAACTCACCAAACAAGCAGCGGAAGATGCCAAGGGATGCCGGGTCAGTGGGACGATTCAGGAGGCTCACCAGGTTCTGCCAGGAGGCCAGGTCCTCTTTCCTGAACCCAAAGATCTGCTCCATTTTGCTTTTACTCTGTGCTTTGTCTTTTTTCGGAGCTGTATCTTTTTTTGCCGTTTGTTCCTCTCCATCACTGCTCACAAGAGCACCTAAAGATTGAGTAAGAAAATGAGCAGGGGTGTTGTGACAGGGTAGGCAAAGGAGGTAAAAGGAGGGGAAGCCAGAAAATGTCTAATTATGTTAGTCCACAGTGACAACAATTTAGTGAGAGTTCCATTTTGCTTTGTCATATTACTGTGTTTTAATATAAAAATAATTTCCCCAAAAAAGAACTCACAAACACATCTGTGTCCAGCCAAGTGTTTCAGCTCCACATCAGAAATAATCTACATCTATCCTAAAACACCTACAGTATATATCGATATGTATCTTGTGACCGTTCACGTACATGTGCATCCTGGTGTAAACAGGAAGCTTGCTTAGTTTCATTAAGTTCTTCTAACAAGAATGTTGAAGAATCAGAGGAGGGATTTCAGTTATGACACTAACAAAGAGTGTGAAGTGTTAAAGGAGCTTTTTGTTCACAGCTGATAGGTCAAATCATGGCTGATAAGAACTGATCAGGCAAACTGAGTTATATACTTTATGTATTTCTGCCCCTAAAGATTAAAATGCATTTTTATCCACTGCTGGTAATTGAATAATGGTTGTTAGGTTACTGAGAAACACAGTTGGTGGAACAAACTTTAAGGTCTGTGTCACCACAGATTTGCTTGGCACTTTTTCCTTTTAGCACTATGACAGTTCTCTAATCTCTACTCTGCCCTTTGTGTATGTCTCTATTCGGGGTTTTATGCACCAGTCCAAAGTGCTAGAGTCACAAAAAATTAAATGTGGGAGGGTCTGGTTTGGTTTAACTTTGGGGCCCCTGAACCTTGAAACTGCTCCGACAATGAGGCGTAAGAGCAAGAAAATGTTTGCTAAACCCAAAGTAATTTTATGAAATACGTGAAACCCACAGCATGATTCACTCAACTCTGAGCCATATGCATGCGCCGAACTGAGCTACAGTTTATACAACAGCATGTTTCTGGTTAAGTGCTGGTTTAACTGGTTATTAAAGTGACTGAACCTTAGCACAGCGACACTCACCGCCTGTCACCGCCAACACAAACCTCACCTGCCGCTGCGTCCCTCGCCTCCATGCTACGAAATGCTCCGTGTAAACAGGGGTTTGTCTTTGTTCTCCCGGTCCACTGGGGTGTCCTGTCTGGTCACGAAGCTACGTGTCATAGGTCCACGCACAAACGCACGCGCACGGACACTAGCAGTGGACGAGGAGGGGGAGGATGGTTTGGGACTGGAATGTCTCCTGTGACCACGCCCACCAAGGGGAACACCTTTAACGTCACATCCTGCTTCTCGTGCGTATTAAAAACGGCCGAAAAAACACAAAAGGTGACTTAAACTAATAAATGACTCTTTCCTCATGCTTCCAATGGCTGAATATGTGTCTCTGATTTTGCACCCATTCCGTTATATATATTAATTTTGTCTTTAATATGGCTAATATGTATACTTTGTGTGTAGGGCATTGACATACTGATAAAGAAGATTTTTATTTTTTATTTTATTCTTTTTGGTATTTTTAATTGAAATAAATTTGACAAAAACAAACAAAATAGCAGTGCACTGTTCTACTGTACTGCTGTTTTTGCATATTTCATATTTATATTTCAGAGTTTACTCACATATTTATACACAGTATGTTGTATGCCTGAAATAATGCTGCTGTAACAGAACAATATAACAATAACAATAAATTTGTATAAATAAAACATTTTTTGTTTTTATTCAGATTCACTGGAAATAATAAGTTTTCCTTTTAGCTTAGCGAGTATTAGAAAAAAGGATAAACCGACAGATGTGACCCAGTAGGGGGCGCAGATGAGCAGAGCAGCCGCCTGTGACGTCACGTAGACGCGTTACTGGCATCGAGAGTAGAAGAAGAAGAAAAAGGAAAAACAGAAGCAGCAGCCGCAGACTCGGGGCTGAAACATCTTCTGTCGCCTCTGCCGCTGCTTTATTTCTGACCCACAAACATGTGAGTGGGGACAGCGAGGTTTCAGCTCCTCTGGAGGCTCGTGTGGAGGAGCAGCTGCTCACAAGAGACTGACGCTGTGACTGAGTGAACTCGGCAGCTAAGTTAGCTGTGAGCTGTTAGCTCTTCTTCGCGTCCAAATCGTGTAACTGACAAACTGTCTTTGATCACATCAGCCGGGCTTTACTGTCCAAATTAAGCCCGGATCTCTGCGTTAGTCTGCTGATCACGAGGTGAGTAAATTCTGAATTTATTTTTGTTTAAAAACACTGTGAACAACATGATTTTCAGAGACTAAGACAGGCAGCCATTGCACCAGACTCTTGATGTGCTCTATTAAAAACCACAATAACTATATATATAAAAGAAACTAATAACCAGTACAAGTGTGTGTGAATCTCGAGGCCTTTAGGTCTGAAACTTCAATATTTGCTTTGTTTTTCAGTTGAATAAGAGCATAAAGTATCACAAGTTTACTTGTCTGTAGAGTATCCTGTGTACTAGGAATGCACGATATGTTTTTTTTAAATTAATATTGTTTTTGTAATATGACTCAAAATGGATCTATTTTTGCACCCTAACTATCATTTTGCAAAAAAAAAAAAAACAGAATAAATACATAAAATAAAATAAAAACATAAAAACAAAAAAAATACACCTTATTTAAAACTAAAATGTGGTTGTTAATTATTTGGCAAATAACTGAATTTACCCTTTATATGTCCAAATTTGGTCTGGCTCACTGGCTCACTTCTCTGTCAAGTCAGAAATTAATCAACCATAACATTTGACCACTAAGACACATTTTTCTGTTCAGGACTGCAAATGAATAACTATACTTTGAAATCTTAATCAAGAAATAATAATAATGTGCCTTACTATTTTTTTTGTTTTGTTTTTTGTAAAAATGAATGAATAACAATACAAATTTTATTTTGGCATTAAGAATATCATTTAAGAGCTTCTACAAACTGGTGTATTCACCATCACAATAACATAAATTCTTTTGATAATAATTGGTATTTAATAAATAATTAAATACCAAGGCTGTTAATTTAGGGTAGCTTTTTTAAGCACTGTACATTTTCATTTGAAGAGCAAGATTTTTGGATTGTTGAAATCCTGCTGCACTACTATGTTTTATTCATAAAATAATTGCAGTGTTATTCAACTTGGATATTGCACCTAGTTGTTTTGCGATTTTGATTATTTTGTGATTATTTGTTCAACCCTACTGTATACAACATTATCATTAAGCGCTATTTTTGTCTCACCAAGAAGACTGTGAATTAAGTTTATGTATTTATTCACTCATTGTCTACCGCCTTATCTGCCACTTGAGGATCATGGGGCTGCTGGTGTCAGTGCCAGCTGACATGGGGTGAACAGCAGGGTACACTGTGGACAGGTTGCCAGTCCATTGCAGGTCCACTCAGAGACAAACAACTTTTTGCACTCACACCTAAGGTCAATCTAGTGTCCAATTAACCTCTGCATGTTTTTGGACTGTGGGAGGAAATCAGAAAGCCCAGAGAACCCCCCCCCACACACACACACACACACACACACACACACACACACACACACACACAGGGAGAACATGCAAACTCCATGCACAAAGTCCTTTGTTTCAACTTTGCTGGTTCATCTAATTACATTGCACATTTTAAGGTAATTAATAAAAATTCGAATTGTCTTTCAACAGATAATTCAACAGCTATTCTGTTTTATATTTATCTGTCAGTTAAGGGATTATGCATGTGAAGATTCTTAGTCTTCGAAATCAGTGTATCTTTATGAGTTTATATATAGGCAGCTGAACTTGCCTTTGTAAAGTTGAAGATTTTTTCACCTCTCATCCAGGAGGCATCTTTAGTATAAACTAAATTTTACTGTAGATACACAACATGTAATATGAAGACATCACTTTGGATCTGCAATGATGTATTGTGTGCTTTTCTGTATTTTCTGACATTTCTCTATGTCAATAATGGACCTAAATCTTTTGTTTATGGGAGTAACATAAGCTATATCACAATATCACAAAAGCCAAAGTCCTTAGCAGTATGTGCTCTCATGCAATTGATTTCATATTGACTTACATAGCCCTGTTGCAATGTAAAGATATACAATAGAGCTGGCCTGTTATTTCTGACATGTTTGTTTCATGTGTCTTTTGAAAGGATACAGATGGGAAATCTAGGCAGCAGGTTCAACTCCCCCTCTCAGGGACCAGAGGACAATGTAGAGGGCACAAGTACCAGCCGCAAACACAGCTGTGAGTGCAAGAAGAGGAAAAGAAATGCCCCATGTGACTGTGACAGTGAACAAGACGAGGATGACACCTTATTAGATACACCCCGCAGGCATGTTCAGTCAAAATAACCTGTGATTAATTCAGCCTGACTGTGTCTCAGTCATCAGTATTATCTCAACCTTGTCTTATTTTTTTTAACCTTGCTTTGGTTTCTCCTTTGTTGTTTGTTTTGTGTTTTCCCAAACTTGAGCAGGAAGAAACTGAAAAGCACATCAAGGTATATTTATCAAACCTTGTTCTTGAATGGTGAAAACAGTGATATTCGCATCTGTGCTCTTGGACAGGAGTGGAACCTCCACAAATTGTACCTCTGCCAGGTAAATAGATAGACAGGTAGATATATAGATTGTTTAAATGATTATTCAGCTGTCGAGTATAAATAAATTTAAAATTACATGCAAATCATAAATATTGCAAAAACACTTCAAAGGTGATCAGTGATATAATCTTTCATTTAAGATGTGCTATTTCTTTTTCTTGCATTTTGCAGTCAGGCTATTTTTCCAGTATGTTCAGTGGCTCTTGGAAGGAGTCAAACATGATGGAAATCAACTTGGAGATACCGGACCAGAACATTGACACTGAAGGTGAGACTGCTTGTGTCACAGAGAGGAGCTGTTGAGACTGTGTGTCTATAGATTTTACTGATTGATTGTTTTACTTTTTTGCGCATGTAGCGCTACAGGTTGTATTTGGATCCCTGTACCGGGACGATGTTCTGATCAAACCCAGCAGAGTTGTCAGTATTCTTGCCGCTGCTTGCATGTTACAACTGGTGAGTGAGTTCAAAGAAGTCATTTACTGCCACACATGTAAAAATCACAGCTTTTATTTTCATATTAGACAAAACCTAATCCAGCCTCGTGGTTTGTTGTCATTGACAGGATGGTTTGATCCAGCAATGTGGAGAGACCATGAAGGAAAACATCAGTGCAAAGACTGTGTGTGGTTACTATGCCTGTGCCAGCATCTATGGGTTGGATTCAGTCATGAAAAAGTCAGGCTTTAGTCACTCAAATTATAGTTTTATTTACAGTGAATAGATATGTAGATCATAAAAGTATTTGTTTATATGATTCCCTGCAGGTGTCTAGAGTGGCTTCTTAACAACCTCATGACCCACCAAAATGTAGACCTGATGAAAGAACTCGGGTATGTGTGCTTACTGCTTGCTCACAGTTCTTCAGTTGTCAAGTCTCCTTTCTTGAGTTACTGTTGTGAATGTTCTAATTTTTCTCCTTTGAGGATAATGAAACCTAATTTTATGTCCCTATGACCTTTATTTTTAAAATCAGACATTGTAAGACAAAGAATTGACATTACTTTACACCTCAATGTAAAATAATTATCTATGACCGAAATAACATTTCATTCTATTCTGGGTTCCTAGGGCAGAGGTGATGGAGCAACTCATTCAGTCATCAGACCTGTTTGTCATGCAGGTGGAGATGGATGTATACACTGCTCTGAAAAAGGTACAAGGAAACATTCCATATTTTTGATGCCACTTTTAAATCAGACTTATTTTATAACCACCCTAATACTTATTTTCCTCTGTAGTGGATGTTCCTGCAGCTCAATCCATCATGGGACGGTCCCATCAAGCAGCTTCTGGCTGACGCTGATGCGTGGCTATGCAAACGCAGGACTGGTACTGAAATAGTGTCTGTCGTTGTTATCATTGTTAATTATAGACACAGTGAGACTTTTGACCCTTGTTTTCACTTAATCTACAGATCTGTGTGAAAAAGAACCCTTTCTAAACACAGATGAAGGTACACCTTTTTGTTCTGTGTTCAAATACGTTCGTCTCCAGTATATCATCAACGATTTGGCATCTGCACGCATCCTAGAGAGAGATAATATTTTGCCACCTGGTAAGATTTGTCTTTGCCTGACATAATAGCTTTGCTTTTATGTGCTCTTCTATGCTCTGGGTAAAAAATACTTCAATTGAATTTCCTAATATCACAGCAGTTAAGTGATTTGGAGTACAGTACATTATTTAATTCAAGCTATTTTAAGATTACATTTAGTTTTTATGGACTTTAATGTTAATATTAGATGTTACTTTTTCAGAAAATATGCCTGTTATTTTCTATCAATATTCTGAATCAATGCTTGTGTTTGATTCAGTTGCTTTTGTTTTCTAATTTCAGTGTTAGACAGAATATTAAGGAGAAGACAAATGATTACAATGTTTTAAAGCCCTTAATATTTTTTCTGTCCATATTCCAGATTGGCTGACATCAATGTACAAAAACCAGTGGTTTGCTATGCTCCGCACAGAGTTTGACAATGACAATGGGTGAGTATCTGAGACTTTACATGATAGAGTCAGTGGTCTATCATTTTAATGACTGTGCATCTTGATATAGCCACAAAAACTGCTTCATTTTAAAGCTGCGACTCATTTGTCACTAGACCCCAGGAAGCAAACAAAGAGGAATTTGAGCTGAGCAGTATGCGGTGTGGAAGAAAACTGACAAAAGATGGAGATGTGAGTCTGGCTATCTCACTTTAGCACTATCTTTGACTCTCATACACTTAGAACATGTAGTTAAATTTACACAGATTAAAATACGGTGATGTTTTTCATCCCTCAGTATTGCTGGCGATGGACAGGCTTTAACTTCGGTTTTGACCTGTTGGTGACCTACACCAACCGTTTCATAGTCTTCAAAAGGAATACTCTGAGTCAGCCATGTGGGGGCGCTGTAAGCCTGCAACCTCGAAGGCATTTGGCATACAGGTCAGTCAACCTTTGATCATTACACGCATCAGAAAAGAAAATAAGCACTATCATATCAAATCTGATAAGGATGTGGGCAAGGTGTCAGTATAAGTCAGGTATTGTTGTCACAGCTTCCTAAAGGTACTGCAATCAGTTCTTCTGCTATGTTATTTTCTCATGATGAATGCAACTGGTTCTGTCAGAAAAATATTGAGCTATGAGGAGGTTGGATTTAGACTTGTCATGTCATACCTATACATTTCCTGGCAAAGCACAAAGCCACTTTTAACAAGCCTGGTTCTGTTAAAATTGTATGCAACACATAGCTGTTAATGTTATTAATGTTTCTGATTCTTGAATCATCCTGGTCTCTATCTTCTTATCATCTCTCTCTCTGTAAATTTGATGTTTTGTGTGTAATCTGAACCTTTCCCTGTACATATGACACCTACTGCACGTCTGTCTGTCCTGAAAGAGGGATCCCTCCTCTGTGGCTCTTCCAGAGGTTTCTTTAATTTTTCCCATGTACAAGGGTTTTTTGTGGAGTTTTTCCTCATGTGAGGATCTAAGGATTGAGGGTGTCACTTGCTGTATAGACTGTAAACCCCTCTGAGGCAAATTGTGTTTATGATGTTGGGCTATATAAATAAAATTGACTTGACTTAGCTGTTTTCCATTTTTATCCATCCAGGTTACGTCTTGCCTCCTTTGATACTCGTGGAAAGCTGGTTTGCAGTCGCTCAACAGGTTACCAGCTTCTCACCCTTGAGAAAGACCAGGTCAGTGTAAATGGTACACAGTACATGTAAATGGCTCAGTTGTTCACTATTATGTTATAAGTATATGAAATATTCTCCCCTTCAATCACCCAGGAGTATGTGGTGATGAACCTGGACAGTCGTTTGTTATCATTCCCCCTCTACGTGTGCTGTAACTTCCTGTACACTTCACCCCAGTTGGACAACCGCCCTGATTCCTCAGAGCAAGAAAGCCCTGCCCACATTGTGTCTTGATGCCAGTACAACAGTTTCTATTCCTATGGCAACGCTGAGACACTGACACACACTTGTACAGTATGTACAGTTCAACACTATACTCAACACCATTTCCACATCAGACCTCTTGTCTGCTTGCCCTGTGACTCAGAGAGGTGTGACTGGAAAATGTTTTGTAACTATGTATTTAGTGTTTTTGGCACTTTCAGAGTTACCTGTACATGGAGACACGTCACAGTGTCTTTAGAGCAGCTTCACTTCTCCTAAGATGTTTTTCTGCACTGAGCTCTTGGGCTGTTTGTCAAAAGGAAATCCTCCATTTGCTTGAAATGGTGGAAATCTGCTTTGGACCCCAATCTTCAGAACTTCAATAATGTTTAGATCTGCTGTTTCACCATACCCTTGGTAATGAAAAGACCATGAAACAGTTTTGTGTGTATTGGGGGGAGTGTTATCATTCTGGAATGTGGAAACATCACCAGAAGGTGAAACTGAACCTTTGAAAAGCTTTGACAGAGCAAACCTTGTACTTTCTATGAGCTGACATGGGATCAGAAGTTTATTGTTGATGTTATCGTGTGGATTCTACATGTGACTTGTGCTGAAAAACAAACAGCAGTTTTTGCTGCAGCTCAGAACACCTGATAGCTGCATCAATGAGATTACTGTGAACTTAAATGTTAAAAAATGCAGTTGTTTAACTGACTTGTAATTGAATTTTAAAATCCATTGCTTCTCTGATCATTGGGGTGTTTGGATTCAGGCGAGGTCATTTTCTTTCACTGATGGGTGTGTTTGAAAATTCAGCCAAATCTGGTGAACTTGTTTTCCACTTTTCTTTTTATTTGGCGCTTGTACACACCTGAATATTAAAACACTTTGTAAACAAACAGTATAGTAAAAAAAAATCGACACTAGTAAACACATCACAATGTCAGAATCTGAAGGGTGAACCCACAAGAAGAGTGATATGAGTTTAATAATGGCATGTATAAGATGCTGCTGTTAGAGATTTAGTGTCATAGATTTTAGCTCCCTTTTTCCATCCATACTGCATACTTACACTTAGCACCAGCAGGTGTGATTGGGTCACAACTGGTGATACTTAACATGTGGTGAAAACAGGAGCTGCTGTAAGCCTGTAACTCACTGGGTCCATGGGTTAATCTCACTTTGTTTGTTCAGTCTTACGACGTGCCTGTCTACATGTTTTTGTAAACCACGGCAGTTTTTCTAAGGTGCTTTCAGATCACAACATCAACCAACTCTTCACTAAGCTAGGGAAAGTGGCATCACTGCCCCCAAAGGAACTGACCTGACCTATTAACTGCAAAAGTGAAAACTAGAAGCACTCGGAGAGCGCAGACCTCCGCTAAGCAATGATAGTCTTTCAAAAATTCCAGATCACCAAAATATAATCATCTGTTCCTTGTCCCATTACACACCTTTCCTGAAAATTGCATTAAAATCCATCCATAACGTTTTGAGTTATTTTGTTAACAGACAGACAGACAAACTAACACTGGCGAAGACATAACCTCCTTGGCAGACGTAATTATATAGATTTAAAAATTACCTTAGGACTAAGGATAAGAGAGAGAGTCTGATTGCAAGACCTGAGGGTTCAGGATTCCTGAGTCCTTCAAGACTTTCTTTAATATCTACCAGCAACATTCAAATATTTCTCAGTCTCAAATATCTGGTGATAAGCTCAGTCTCCTGCTGCTAATGTCATTATATCAACTGTATATTGTGTTGTATATGTATTTTTGAGCAGAATTTTCAAACAACTCCCTTTGCCACATGAAGTAAATTTACAGTTATGTCGTTTTTTTTATTAGTTTTATTTTTTTTGCAATTTTGGACATTTGTTACCTCATACTGATTTGGAAACTGTTAAATGTGGGGATTTTCAGACGTGTAATTCCATCTTTTCAGTCTGACTTGCCTCTGACAGGTTAAGATGTTAAAGGTGTCTTTTTTTTATTTGGCATTTATTTATTTTTTATTCATTCTACTTGTACGGACTTATTTTTGCAAAGGAAACTTATAGTATGTGCTATCAACTGCCAATAAAAAGCCCATTGATGTGGGCTGTGGTGCTATATCACATGATCTGTTTTTATACAGCAGTTCTTTACTAAAGCTGCTCAGTTCAATTGTTTCTGGGTTCGTAGCAACTCTTCCTGTTGAATTTCAATAGAATGTGGTGACCGTTGGTGGTCGGATTAAACACAAGCATTCATTTACATACGTTACTTTTAGACAGCTGTCAATCTGTTCTTTAGTGATCTAATATCTATTTGACTCTGAGCACTCAAGACCACTCCCACTGCTTATATTTACAACTTGATTGTATGATGATTAAACTTGAAAACAGTCATTAACTCAATGAAAAGCCAGCAAACCCTCCTACATAACATGATCTCTGCTGTGACTCTGAGTCTGACATTTTGTCTTGCAGATTTTAGCATTAGCACTAATAAGAAATCCTTCTTTTCCAGCAGGGTAGCATTAAGACGAAAGATTTCCACATGGTGTCCGGTGGAGAGAGAGAGACTGACTTTCAACAACCATGTAAAAGTCAATTAAATGTTGGTTCACAACTCCTTCCTCAGTGGCTCAAAGATCAGTGTGTAGGAGACACAGCCTTTGTTAGTTAGCTTCTCTTTAGACTCTGCACTTCAGGTTAGTGCTCCTCCTTTTCTCAAGTAATTTGTTATCCACGGTAATAATGTCAAAAAAAGCTGTCATGCATCCTAGTCCTTACTCTTTTTTTTCCAAACTGTTATCAGAAAACTACTTTTATGCAGTGATCTTATTGATAATGTGTTTTATTTCACTATATCAGCTTTGTATAATCTGCTGACTCTTATTCCTGACTTAGATGTAATATTATTCTTTTGTTATTGATGTGCCCAAATCAGCAGACAGGATATATATATAAAAAAAATGTTTTTCACGAGCTGTAAATTAAAAAATATTTTTAAATGAACATTGACAGTGGATTAACTGTGAGGTTTACATCAGGTCTACACAGTGTGTTTGCAACTCCTCACATTTCTCTCTTAGACAGTCACCTTGCATTGATGCCTTTCTTCTACATTCTTGAGAATATTTCAGTCATTTAAATACATGTACAAAAGTCTCACTGGTGTTCACGATGTAATTAATGCAGTTCCACACCAGACACATCTGTAGTACTTTTAATTGGGTCACATGAACACATCCCCCTGTGCGAGGTGAGACAATCGCAGAACAAGTTACTAATAGTGATAAAAAAAATCAACATGGTTGAGGAGGCTCATGATGGTGGACTTCAGAAACTCAAGATGAGCTGCATATAAAACACATTTGAACTGTGCATAAATAAATACACATCTGAAACATGCTGAAACCATGGTGTTCTGTATAGGGTAGCATGAAATGCGATGCTCAGATTTGTACCAAATTTTACAAATGCACACCTGTTCAGACACAGACATTGATAAGATGCCACATTTATCACTGGATTTCTCTCCTTTTGAAGATGAACAAGATAAAAACTTTCAGCTCCTAGTCTCCATGGAGGATGCTGTTAACAGATTACAGTTTATTACAGTAATAAATGTCACAGTGGATTAAACTAAGAGTCACTGCCTGTGAAAACTGGATTCACCCAATTTTAAACTCTCCTCTTCCTGCTCATCACTACTCTAAAGAGTCCAGGTTCTCTTTGAGTCTACGGGTCATGCTTGGGATCAGGTTAATGTGGTCATCCACACAGCTGCCCACGCAGCGGTCCATCAGTGATCGAACGGCTGTCTCCTTAGCGCCAGAGTCAAATAGATCCTTTGCTTTATCATTGCAATGCATCGTGCATCTGGTCAGACGATCCTGGAGGAGAGGAGAGACAATAATGTTTATAGGACTATAGGATGAGATTATATTTCTTTTATTGCTGAAATTATTTAAAGACTTGATCTGGAACCACAAGACATCTGTTTCTGGATCAGGAGCATATGAAAGAATTTCATATTGGCAATGTAAAGAAAAAATATGTTTGCATGTTTGATTTTGCATTTGTATTGTGACAAAGTGCTTTTTGTGGCTTTTTTCTCTATAGTTGAATTTGAAACCTTAACCACTTGTTTTTGTGTCAATATTTTAAAATCCGAAAAAAATATACAGTATGTGTCATGAATGTGTTGTCTTTCTAACAAACACCGTAAATGTTTGATTTGAATAGGTTTTCACGGTACATGTCAGTTTCCCCACCTGGAACTTCTCCAGCTCGGCAGTGACCAGTCCCTGAGCTTTGGCCAGCGGTGTGTGACACCTCTCGATGCACTGGTGCACCTGATTCATGGAGTCTGTGGAACGGTCACAGCAGTCTGCACTGCACTTGAACATACGACCCTACAGCAGGAGCACACAGATGTGAGACGTGAGAGAGACATAGATGCTGCAGAAAACAAACTGGCAGGACACCACGTGCTGCATGCATGGGCGTTTCAACAAGGTAGTCAAAGCAGACAGTTTTGTGGGGGCCTACTCAGAGAAGGGGCTTTGGAAAACTGCTTGGTAACTTAAACCGCAGTAATGTCTGCATAGTTGCTCTGGACTTTTGTGGAACAATTTCTGGTGACTGGATTTATGACATTCTCTTGCTGTTGTGAACATGTCTGACCTGAGCAAAGGTGATCCACTTGTTTTGGCTCATTTGTGACTCAATTTAGTTTTTCAACAAATATTGACCACATACTGATGTGACACAAATATAATATGAAAATCAGAAATGACCAAGAAAAAGACCTGGGTTCATGACCCGGTTGGAACAAGGGCCTTTCTGCATGGAGTTTGTATGTTCTGTGTGTGTGTGTATGGGTTTTCCAGTTCCCCCCCCCACAGTCCAAAACATGCAGAGGTTAACTGGACACTCACTAGACACATTGACCTGAGAAGGACTGGCGACCTTTCGCCCTGTGTCAGCTGGGATTGGCACCAGTGCCCCCCACGACCTTCATGTGGAGTAGAAAATGAGTGAGTGAGCGTGAATAAGAACTGATAAGGACATTTTTTTGTCCACACAGCCCTGAGAAAAAAAATGATCTGAGTCATATCAGTGAAACAAAAGTTGAACATGAGCAACTTCAGCCTGAAAATCTGAATGTAGCCAAAACAGACCTTGATTCCATATAAGCCCCCATAAAATCTGATTTCAGCCACTAGAACATGCAGTACGAATGTAGCCGGTTCCCCGCTACATTGTAATTTCTGACCTTAATACTGACATTTTCCAGTGATTTTGTCAGAAATTAAAAACCTAGAGTTCCAGCCTTTCTTCACTGTAAATGTGTAAACAGAGAATTTATGGGCTATTGGTTTAAATTTCGGGGTCTGGACTGATGCAGGAGCCCCTCTTTCCCCAAACTCCCTTGACACGCCGGTGGCTGCATGCACATATCCATGTTTGAGTCACCTACCTGCATTTTACGGATGTGATCTCTCTCCAGACTTTGGACCATGTCTTCCACCACAGTGTGCACTCGTGCCTGATGCGCCTCGGCCATCTCTGCTGCTTTTGTTCCGTCTCTGTCTCTTTAAGTTTTCACTGATGTGTAATTTAGTCGCATCAAAACAGTACTGACGCTCTGCAACTACTATGTCCACAAAAACGCTGTCACCACGTTTCTTTAACGTATCATTTACTGAAATCTAAGGTCACCTCCATCTAAGCATGGTTCAAGATGCGCTTCTTCCGCTTTACTTCCGGATTCGGTTTCACAAAACAATCTGTTTCCGTTTTGTGGAGTTGGACAATATTTACGATTTTTTTAATCCGAGAGAATGAATACATATACCCACTGAATGGCCGATTATTATGTTGTATTTCGTATTATTATTACTTATATAAACGTAATTATACGGTTTTTCTAAATTATCGGATCACGTTTGTCGAGGCTTTTATTGTGAAAAGCGAACGTAAGCGTGCCCGGAAAGGTCTCTCAATATATAGTGACGTCACTGTGCTCCGACGTGACTCAATAGTGGAACGAGTGTAGCGAGCTTTACTTCCACCCCTGCGATACTCGTCCCATTTCTCTTGAAAAAAACTTTTCCTTTCCATTTTATCTTATTTCAAGCTCATTTTGAAATAACGAAACATTGACGTGTACCATTGAAGATAACTGTGTGGGGTTTACGTCTGGATCTACGACATCCCTGCTGTGGTGACTTTTAAACAGTGAGTCCAATCTGTAACACTCAACACTTGGCTTTATACACTTTAATTGCATTTAAATACATGATAACTGCTTAAAACAATCTAAGTTTTACTTTTTTATTCTTTGCCTGAGCCTGAAGTCCTGTAATCTTTGACCTGAACTGATATGAACTTAATAACTTATCTTATCATTGTGTGTGTGTGTGTGTGTGTGTGTGTGTGTGTGTGTGTGTGTGTGTGTGTGTGTGTGTCTGTCTGTCTGTCTGTCTGTCTGTCCCTGTCCTCTCCCAGATGCTCCTCAGTGCAGAGCTCTAAATACCATCCACCATGAGACGTCAAACCCTGTCACTAACTGCTCTGTTGTTCCTGGGGCTTTTGATAAGCTGGAGCAGAGATCCAGCCTCAGCCTCAGAGCTGAAGGAGCAGCCCAAAAAGATAGGTGAGCTTAGCTCCAGGCTGCAAACAGAGACAAAAACACAGCAATCGTCCTGTCCATAATTACCTCCTTTATTCAGTCTGATGTTTTCATCTTCCATTCCATTATCCTTTTAAGGGCGCTTGAGGCTGAGTTGTGGGAGGGTTTTGTTGTGTGTTTAGGGTTGTTATATATATATATATATATATATATATTACTGATCCAAAAATTAATTTGGATTTGGATAGGGCTCCAGTTAACAATTATATTCTTAATCTGTCAAATATTTTCTTAATTAATTGAGTACTGGTTTGGTCCCAAAAATATTGATCAGTGTTTACCAAACCTGGAAATAATGATGTTCTCAGATGTCGTGTTTTATCCCCAAACCAGAATGATTTAGTTTTAATGATTTCTTTGTTATATGAAGCAAAGAACCCAGAACATATTCACATTTAAGAAGGTAAAAAAAAATCCAAAAGCTTGTTTTAATTATTAAAAAAAACACTTAATCCATTTTCAAAGTAGTTGGCAATTAATTTAGTAATTGATTATTAATTGAATAATTGTTGCAGCCATAGTTTTGTGCAGGTTCATGCACAGGATATGCCATATGCAGACATGTGCTGACAAATATCCACACTGACACTCAATGAAAGAGTGTTCAGTTGGATTAGGTTCTTTTTTTAAGTTCAACAATAAACAAAGTCAGTATTAAAGTAAAAACAAGTTGTTTAATTAAAAAATAATGTTGCAGAAATCAGATGGAACTAAGGACAGAAATCTTCCCTGCATATGTGGAACGACATTATCAATTATTCTATTCATTATTTTCTCAGTTAGTTGTTTGTTAGTTGTATTGTCCCTAAAATATGAAAGGGTCAGAAATGTGGATCTGACTTGTATATATTGTTATAATGTGTACATATCCATATTCTCTTCTACATATATTTCTATATAACTATAGTTTACATTATATTTATTACATTCATATTTTGACAGTTTATATTCTATTATATACAGTGTCCCTTTTAACTGCACTTTCTGCAGTTTGCACTTTTGGTAAACATTTAGTTGCCCTAATTACCTGTACTATGTGCCACGACAATAAAGTTGAATCTAATCATCTAATCTAATCTAAATCTTTATTTCTTTAAATGTTTTGTTTTTTTGTCCGTATACCATGCACATTCAGTTTATTGCCATAAAGGAGCAAGGAAACCAAACATATTCATATTTAAGAAGCTGTAATCACAAAACTTGCTTTTAATTTATTTAAAAAAAAAAAAACACAAACTATTAATTGATTATCAAATGATTAATCTTTTAATTGTCGCAGTCCTATTTGACAGATTGCCTAAAATCGCCAGGTTGGTTTAAACTGCAAAGGTCAATCAAGCAAACTTTGTAGATTATTGGTAAATTAATTGAGAAACTTCAAGTGAACAGGTCCAGCTGCAGAGGTGACCTCGTAATTGTTGTCATTGCTCCTTTTTAAAGCTGTGGTCGGAGGAGGCATTGGTGGCACAGCAGCAGCCTTTTACCTGAGACAGGAGTTTGGACCCGGGGTGAAGATCGATGTGTTTGAATCTGGTACTGTTGGTGGACGACTCGCGACAGTGAAGATTGGGGATCATGAGTATGAGACAGGAGGTTCGGTGATCCATCCTTTAAACCTACACATGAAGCACTTTATTGAAAAAATAGGTAATGTCAACAGAATCCAAAATAAGCATATGCTTTATATGTAGTCCAGTATATTCCACTCTGAATTCTGTGGGGGTTTTTTTTTAGGTATTCCTCCACGGAAAGATGTCTCCTCTAAAGTTGCAATCTTTGATGGAAAGGAGCTCACATTTGAAGAGAGTGACTGGTTTATAATTAATTTCTTCCGCATGCTGTGGAGATATGGGTTCAACTTGCTTCGAATGCAGATGTGGGTGGAGAGTTTAATGGACAAATTTATGAGGTAAGAAAGAAAAGCACCTGAATTTTATCAAGGAATACCAACACAGAATTTTTGTTCCTCATTGTGTTGGATTTCTTGCGTTAAAATTGGTTGTTGACAGGATCTACCAGTACCAGCAGTATGGTTACTCCTTCTCCAGCGTGGAGAGCCTCTTACATGCCATAGGTGGCAACACTTTTCTCTCCCTGATGAATCAGACTCTGGAGGAAGCCATGATGAGCGAAGGATTTTCACAGATCTTCCTCAACGACATGGTTGCACCCATCACTCGTGTCAACTATGGTCAGAGTGTTCGCATCCATGGCTTTGTGGGTATGTTGTGTAAGGAGTTTGTTAGTTTATCACAAACATAATGCTAGAAGTGTTTAACATGTCAAATTGCTGAATCGATTTCCGAAACTTTTCATAATCCTACCTGTCATAGCCATCTTGCCAGTGCTATATTGCCGCTGTTCTTTCTCCTTGCATCTGCCTGTATTGACGTAAGACAAAATCACCTCCAGTGGCGAGAGGTGGAACGTCGCTGGACAGCACTTGAATCAAATCATCATCTTGTCTTTCAGGTGCCATTTCATTAGCTGGGGCAGATTCAGGCCTGTGGGCAGTGGATGGAGGCAACAACAGAGTTTGTTACGGACTGTTGTACCACAGTAAAAGTGAGCTGATCCCGGCCAGAGTGACTTCTATTTCAGTCAAGGTTCGACCTTCCAAAACAGGTAACACCCACACTTTGAAACAAAACTTCCCCTTTCCCTTGTTTATGGATGTGTCATCTTATCATCATGGCAATACCCGCATACATAAAACATATACAAATTCATCGCAGACTGCTAGAACTGTGATAAATGTACATTGCTTTTTGTGCTAGTTTTATTTGACCAAGAGCCAATCATAAAAGCAGAGTTTTATCATTTTCTCCCAATATGACAGCAAACCATCTCATATTCACTTCACTTAAATCCCCTTTTATACTGAAACACCTTCATACACTAACTGCTTAGTGGGCAGAGAAATGTGAAAAGAACTGGTTGGCAGTTGTAATTAGAGATGTTGCCGTTGGATGTAAGTTATTACATTTTTTATTTATTCATTTGAACAGTCCAGGTAGCGTGTGGTGTTTGAGTTAAGGGCAGCAGAAAATCCATGCTGCCTTCACGTGACGTGTGCGCCCTGTGAGTCTGAGTTGTCCACGCTGCATTTACATACTTGAATTTGACAAAGGATAAGAAAGAGAGACAGTTGAACCCACAAAACAGGCAACTGCTTTTTTTATTTCAGGGACCTCTTTTATTTGTTCATACTTAGTTATTGTTTACACTTAGTTATTTTATATTTATTTGAACTTTATTGTTTACAATATGTTTGCAGCTTGCTATTGTTTACATATTATTCTGTATTCTAGTTTTTTATCATATGTTTTGTGTTCTTTTTTTATATAATTAATTGTAGCCTGCTTATTTTTTATTGTGCCACAAAGTTTTTTAGGTGAGGGGAAAAGCCAAAAATAATGATCTCACTGTCAAAGCATGGGGATATGGCACCACCTTATGGAATGTTTCCAAGGAAAACACAAGCCAAATGAAAATATAATCAATATTTTAGAATAAGTTCCACCATGTACGTATTGGTGAGATGTGTAAGTTTGAATCATTTTGATCCAAATCTTACCTTATAATTGCAAACAGTGGTTATTTTCTTGATTAAAATGATATACAACAAGATCCGGCTCCTTTCAAAGAGCATAAATCCCAGCTCTATCCCCCTTTCTCTCTTTCTCTGTCTTTTTTATAGTTTTAAACATTTTATGTTTTGCTTGTCTCATTTTCAGGCTCCACAGCCAGCTTCTATGAGGTCAGTTATGTCGGTGAGTCGGGCTCGGCTCATTCCCTGTATGACATCGTAGTCATTGCAGCACCACTCCACCAGGGAAAATCCGACATCGCTTTCTCAGGCTTCTCCCCTCCGATCCCGTCTCACTATCCTGGGCGCTATCACCAAACTGTGTCAACTCTGGTCCATGGCTTGCTCAACATGTCCTACCTCGGGACCACGCAGCTGGCTTCAGAGTTCACTGTGTCCGACATTCTAACTACTGACTCAAAGGGCTCGAGCATCCACAGCCTGTCCTCTCTCGACCCCGTGCACATCCCTGCCGGTTACAAACGACCCCCTGCCAGCCACACTAAAGTCTGGAAGGTGTTCTCTCCACAGCCACTGTCTCAGGAGCACCTGCAGAACATGTTCCTCTCCTGGGACTTTGTGTCTGAGACCCAGTGGCTGGCTTATCCTGAGTACCGTCCGCCACATCGTAAGACACCTCCCTTCATCCTGCACAACCGGCTGTACTACGTCAATGCTGTGGAGTGGGCAGGGAGCTCCATGGAGATGAGCGCCATCTCTGCCAGGAACGTGGCCCTGCTGGCACACCATCATTGGCATGGACAGGTGGGCAAGGTCGACCAGGAGGACCTGCACACCCGCCTGAGAGGAGAACTCTGAAAACTACCTCAGATGAAAAACACCAGCAATAAAACACCATCAATTCGTGTACACCTGTACAAATGCACGTCTGCTGCACTGTTATAACTCCAGTCAGGGAAAAGCTCAACTCTCCTCAGGTATCCCATTGTTTTGACCTTTTTAAACTCAGACTTGTTTTATTTTTGCAGTTCTGGCCACTGTTGCTATTTGTCAGATATAAAGACATTTCTTGCATTTCCTATCCCAACAAGGTTGAAGTCTACTGTATACTGTATACACTGGTAGGATACTTTAACAAAGAACATTTTAAGCGTGTAATTTACTGCCTGTCCCCGCTCATTTTTCGACATGCGACAGGGCAGAAGTGGCTCGTTTAGCAATATATCGGTCACTTTTCTACCGCTATATCTTTCTTTTCTCATTCAAACACTGCCAAACTCGACTGGTGCCTTTTAACAAGACACCCGCCAAGATTGAAGCTCTGCCACCTTGCTCAAGCCCTAACCAGGTTTTCTTGGGGGTTTATGCATCCAAAGTAAAGCTTGGACTTATTTTTGACAAATCTTTCTATTATAAAGACATCAAAGAATGAAAAAGCACCATCTGGTACCAGTACTGCTATCAAATGTATACGATACCCAGCATAGCAGCACAAATCACACTACAAATGGCTGAGCTACATTTAACTCTATCACTTTGATTCATTGCAGCATTGGCTGTTCTTTAGTCTACACAAGTTTTTTTAAATTCATTTTAAACAGTTCTTAAAATATGTGTTCCTTTTCTTATTGACACTAAAAAGCTAACTTAGAAATGTGCCTGTTGGTGCCATAAACCAACCACTGTTGCCCTTCAACCATATTCTTGTTTAGTGTTCAGCAACATGATGAGGATGATGGTCTTTCATGCATTCATATTCATTCAGCAGCACAATACGGTGCATGTCTTTTTTATATTGTCTTGTAAACAAGACAATATAAAAAAGAAATGAATGTATTTTTTAGTACTGTCAGAAATCAGAGATGGGGACTCAGATCTGAGACTCGGACTCGAGTCGCACTTAAGTCCCACAAACAGTGGGACTGGAACTCGAAAGACTTGAGACTCGCAAAAAGTGACATTGTGAACATCTCTGTTAGAAATCAACTCGTAATATTATTGGAGTGAGTCTAGTCACACTGACCACATGACCAAACTGCAGTGAGGATGATGCATTTGCGTATTTTGTTGTAAGCAATGGAAGAGTTTTAATCTGATGTCACGTAGACACTGTCCCATGTCCTTTAGCTACTTAGGGGAGATTTTCTGATTGTTTCTTACACAAATTTAAATGTGCATTTGTTGGAGATTTTTTTTTTTTTTGAAAGTAACACTGTGGTTGTGAGTAAACATCATGACTTACCGTTCTCAGAATATGACTCGTGCACTTTAATTGATGGAAAAGCTTCAGCTTTGACCTTAACTGCAAATGTCAAAAACATCCCCAGTGAGATATTTAATCACAAATAAATTAGATTTCAAACCTGCCATACAATACAGTGTATTTTGACTGTGGTATTTACAGTCACGGTCATGGTGTGTATGTTTGTGTGTGTGTATACTTGTATTTGTTACATCATTAGGGACCTTTTCTGGCATCACTGACATTGTGAGGACCAGTAGTCCTCCTGAAGACCAAATCCTGGTCCTAATGAGACGGAACCTCATTTCTGAGAAATAGGTTAAGTTTAAAATTTGAATTGTAGTAATGTCAATGGAATAGCCATGCAAACCTGTGTTGGTATTCCTTATGTTGTGGGGACTTAAATCTGTTTACATAGTCACATTTTGGGGACTTGTCTTCCTCATGGGGACAAAGATCCAGTCCCCATAACGTAAATTACCACATTTTAAGGTGAAGACGTGTTTAAAGTTGGGCTGAGGTTAAGGTGAGGATCAGGGTCAGGGTTAGGGCACTAGTATTTATGGTTAAAGTGAATGTAAATGAATTAAATGAATGTAAGTCAATGTAATGTCCTCTGAAGTCACGGAGTGTGTGTTACCCAAATTAGTCAGTTTTGTTCTGTTTTGTTTCTTGTTTGTTTGGTTGGTTGTTGTTGTTGTTGTTTTTTGTTTTTTTGCTCCTTTATGACATTTTTCATCATTTTACAACATTTTATTTTATTCAAGGACATTATCAGCAGATTACCTACAAAGGAAAGAGTCCATAGATATAGCCCTAATTATTCATCTTCAGTCTTATTGTATAATTTGCTACTCTAATTTCTCAGTAAGATTCCATTCATTTTCATATTATCATAAAAAGCCCAAGTTGTTCAGAATATGTAATGTTAATGACACACAACTGAGATTTCAGCACCTCTTTGATTTATGTTTGAGAAATAATAATTGTGTGTGTGTGTGTGTGTAGAAATGAATATTGTTTTTAATTCAGATGCAAGGACCCCCACCACCAGCACCACCCCCTCGTTTGTTTGTTTTTAACCAAACAGACACAGAAACATCCCAAATAAAGGCGGCCCATGTGACTGAGGAGCCAACAACAGTCTTCATTCATGGCCTGAATAAGGACGCGTCTGTGTGGTGATGTGACCCCCAGCTGTCCCCTCAGGTAGTGAGGGACAATCGTACCAGAGCCGCCTGTCATTGCAAGGCATGTGATGTGAGTGAAGGTATAAGAGGCAGTGGCGTGACGACAACGGCGACAACACGAAGAATCGCGAGTGACATCCAAAGTCTTCCCCAGCCAACGGAGCAGCAGCCACCATGAGGTTTTTGGAGCCGCTGTTTGTCTTCCTCACTGTGGCAGCGTTTCACTGCGGTAAGAATATATGATTTATGGTTTTGTATGTTGAATGAAAGAGTTGTCAAGATGCATCTTGGTGTTTTATTTGTGCCGCCTGACTTAACGGGCTAAATCCCAGACTTTCTTTATTTCAATGAGACTTTTCATTGGTAAAAAATGTTTATGATCCAATCTGTTCATACATATTAATAGATAAACAAAGTGATTATATTCAGTATATGACTGATGTGTTTATGCTGACTTTCAGCTCTTTCAGCGTCTCTGGAATCTGCAGAGACGGAGGAAAAGGTCACCCAGTACGGTGAGGAGAAGAACATGAAACCTTTTGTGTGAAGGTGGTGATATTTGTGCATCTTAAACTGATGTAAATTCATTTGTGTGTCTTGTTTCATTCCTTGCAGATGGGTTAACTGAACTGAGGAAAGTAGGTATGTTGCATAAGTGTAGCTGAGATTCCAGCTGATTGTGAATGCATTTCTCAATACATTTATGTACAGTATCTTATTCATTTTTTTTTTGTATATTTTGAAGTTTGAGTGTGTTAATTTTACTGGTTGGTTTTGCTTTTTTAAAACAAAACAGGCGCACATGATATTTATTTGTGTACATTGCATTTTTCATGTACTGTATATAGTAATTTTTATCGTATTTTTCCTATACTTTTTATCTTTTATTATTTAAATGCTATTGTTACCATTTGTGCAGTTGTGCCCATTTTATTTCCCCAATAAGAGGATCTATAAATACAGTATATCTAATTTATCGAATCCACCTCTAAAACACCCTTTTGTGCAAATTTGTTTCACTTGTCATTTCTTTATTTGATGTTTTTTTTTAAAGAAATTGTTAAATATGTCTCTCAGTTACTGTCCATGTATTTGTTAATACACATTTGTTTGGATGTTGTTTTGTCTTTTCCAGACCAGATGGAGTTTGAGGCCGCTCAACAGAGGGAGGCTGCTCGGATGAATGGCAAGTCGTCTTTTTACACTTACAGACTCCAGTGACCTGTGCTGTTGAGTTTCCTACGCAAACTGACTTTCTGTTTACCCAACGGTCACTTTCTCCTGAAAAAGGTACAGAGACAGAGCGCAGCGAGGACGTCCACTACCTCGGTGAGACAATTTAATGACACCTGACTGATCATTCAGATCTAACTGAGTCAGATCCAGGTTCAGATGCTAATACAGTCCCTGAAATCTTCACCTTACAGAGGCTGCTCAGGACGAATCCGGTGAGTCGCACTCATTCTCGTATTGACTGTGTTTGTGTTGAAGTCAGCGTGACCTGATGTGATATTTTCTGACAGAGGAGGAGCGTGTTGAGTCTGAGGTCGACGACAGCACAGGCAAGCGAAACATCCGGCCGACTGTGACAGACGTGATCTTTTCCTTATCTAATGTCCAACATTATGTAACTGTGAACTCCTGTTACAGCAGAGGAAGGCGGCCGCTCTGACACTGCAGCTCATAAGGGTAAGAGAGGATTTTTACAAATATCAACCTGTAGATGGCAACAAAGAACAGATGGGAAGAGGACTGAGAATACTGCACAACTGCACCTCCAAACTGAATGACTATATAGAGTGTGTACTACATATATATGTGTATATATATATATCCTGATTTCCCGCATCTGTTAACCACAGAAGCAGAATGTGATTCTTCTGAGGAAGCCGATGGTGAGAATAAAATTTTATAACACGTTAAGGCTTTAATTTTCATCTTCTGTCAACTACAAATTCTGTCTTTATTATGTTCGGCAGGGAGACAGAGGCGTGGTAAGTCAATTTGCCCTTACAGTGTTTAGTAAAACAAACACATGTAAAACATGAGCTCTTCATTCTAAATGGTTCGTTACATTATATTGTTTTATTTTAAAATATTATATTTTAGATTATTATTATTATTATTCTAACATTTTTATTAATCAGAGGTTCCCCACCAGAAGGGCCCGACCCCAAGGCTTCACTGTAGGTTGATGTTATTTGATTTAATTTACTTATGAGAGGGGGAAAAAACTAAAGGTAGGAGCTGTATTAATAGGTCTTGTGTCACAGAGGTGTAAAATAAAAAAGAAAAGAAGCTAATGATAATATCTACAGAGTATATTTTGCTCTGAAGTGGATAAGAATGTTTTTTCCCCAAACCTCCTTAATATAAATGATTAGTTAATTATGTTTCATACTGCCGTTGTTGTGAGATTAATACACTGAAAATAAGATGCATAACATTCACATGTAAAATTGTAAATATATGGTCCCTTCAAAAAATGGGTTGTTCTAAATCTTTCACATGAACTCATGATTTAAGACAAATACAGTCCAACCAAATGGTGATTTGATTCTCACTATAAGATTTTCAATGTGTTCTCAGAGCATCACGTTGCAGTTTCAGAGACAGTGAGCAGTCTGGGTAAGACTGAGTAAATTGGCCTCAGAAAACTCGCTGCACTAATGAATCCCACACGGTAATTACTGACCGTGATTCTCTGTTTTCCTCATTTCTCCTCTGCAGATGAAGTCAGTGAGGAGTCGACCAAAGAAAAAGGTGAAAATCTTTTTAAAATCTCTGCTGTGGCAAGATGTGGTGAACTGTTTTTGAGCAACTCAGTGAAAGTTAAATTGTAGGTTGTGCAATCAACTGGATAGTGAAAAGAGCCAGTCAGAGCCAGTTTGGTCTAGACTTAAATAGTGTCAAACCAAATCCCCTGTATTGGCTGACTTCTGCATGAAGAAAACTGTGAAATGCCTCAAGAGTAAATACACATTTAAAACCCACTAGCTTTTTCTTAACCCTTTTAAAGACTTTTTTCAGATTTAATTTATATAGTCATCCTTGTACAGTATATGTGTAAATCTAGGACAAGAATCCAGGGCACTCGGCGCCTCCTGGTGCTTATTGTGCTTGACTTAAAATGTATCATTGGTTTCTGGTTATTTTTAGATCCACAGATTCACTGTCCCTGTCCCCAAGGAGACTGAAAGGCCCGTTTTCTTCTAAAATATTGATCAATTCATCCAAGGTCATGGATGCAGCGATTAAAGTCACATGTATCATTTAGATGATAATCATGTTAGGTAAGCCATAGCCCTGAGAAAGACATGTTGCAATGGTGTAAAAAAAAAAAAGTGTTTAATTCCTGTTCCTTTGGGGTAGAACAGGACTGGCATTATGCTTTACAGCAGTGTAATCAGACACTGCTGCAGTCATAATTCAGTAATACAAGTGAGTCATACTAGAAAAAGCTAGGTGGTGTGATTCATGTTTTCTCTCTATAAAGAGCTGGAAAACTACTGAATTATGGTGTTTGCAATTCAAAGGTAGCGTAAAGGAATTCTCTTTGTCTGTAACAGATGAGTGAGGGCAGACGCTGCAACGTGTGGACACCAGCACTGACTCACCACCTGATGCCTGAGCTGCACTGAATTTACGGTCAATAAAAAGGGAACAAATCCCACCTCCAAGTATAACTTATGTGTCCTCTTAAGTATATACTGTGATACAATGCTTAATGACTGCTTTGGGGCATTTTCTTAAAAATAATGCTTTGTTTTACCACAGGTATCTTCCAATTCTCTTGCATAATATTTGTGATCATTTGCATAACACATACAGATTAACGAGATTGAATTTAAAGATCAATACCAGTATTTTTCCCATTTTTATTTAGCTTTTTTTCTTTTGGAATCCAAAAACATGGACCAAAGTATGATGATGTATTTAAAAAAAAACAAAAAAAAAAACAACCAACCTTATCTTTGGTATCTAAGGGAAAATAAAAACAATTAAGGCAACTACAGCATCTTTAGGTCTGAAATGCATTTAGTTCTGCAGCCAAATGACCACACTATTGGCATGCAACATATGTATATCTGCCCAGATCAACTCCACACCACATCACACTGATAACTTCCAGTTTTTAAGTTCCTGTTCCTCTTCACCTCAAGGCTGTAAATTCAGCTTCACAAACTGAGGGAAAAACAGGAAAGCAGGAGGAAGATGGGGTTTTGTCTTGGGCAGATGCAACATCAACCCAGCTGGGAAGCAGCCAATGCAAGGTGAACTAGAACAAGGCCGAAGCAGGTCCCTAAAGCATGTTACCATCAATGCAATCAAGTTTTAACAGGAGATTTTTCAGGTCTCGTCTTGAGAACGTGTTTTTGCATTAGTTGACATTCTGTGGTTACAGTTCTCAAATTCAAGTCACCAAAGATATTTTAATTGGTCATTTATGTGCTGATTCAAGAATCTAGAGCCTTAGGAGATTTTAATTACAGCACATGACAGCAGATGACCCACTAACAATAAAGGCCTTTGTCACTTCCTGGCATAAGAGCGCTGACTTTTATGACACAATACATCTGGTGCTATTATCCTACTGGTTATACAGTGTTTTACAATTAGTGCTTCTACCATAGTCAGCTTGATTGTGTCACTTGGCCAAAGGTTCACCCTCTCTGAAATGAAAATTTAGTTTAAAGTAATTTTTCCAACACAGCAGAGAGACCATCCTTATTACGGGATGCAAAGAAGCCAGATTAAAAATTATTTTAGCAACAAAGTCTTGAATTTGAGGAAAAACCTATACAATCACCAATACCTTCCTTCCCCTCACTTCAATATATTCCTTTTGCATTAACATTACTTTCGGCTTGTATTATGGGAGTTATAACTGCAAAAAGGCTAATACTGCATTTTATTCATTTCTGTATGATGTTTAAAACAAACTTAAAAACAGAATTGTTGTATATACACACACAATTTCAAAGTGAAAAAAATGGAAGTATAAGTATTAGAAAAATGAAAACAAAAATCAGCTGATGCTTTCAGATGAACTCTTACAGAATGAGATATGAAAAAGAAAGTCAGAACAAAGATATGTAAGCTTCCATCTGGAAGTTTTGTGGGCCAAATGGAACAGAAACAGCAAATTCTAAGTTGAAAATGATGCGGCCAAGAACCACAGGCCCATATCACATGTCCTCAACACTTTTTTTTTCCTTTTTCTTTGTTGGTTTGAGGTAAGTGATGTATTTTGGCCTTCCAACGTCACACCTTTTCTCCCCCCACGTGGGGCGTAGCTGAATGCTCACAGGATGCAGTAGATGAAGATGGCCATGATTGCAGCGCTGATCAGGCCCGAGATGGGCACAGTCACAAACCAGGCCATGAAGATGTTTCTGAACAGACGCCAATCCACTGCCTTTTTGGACCGCAGCCATCCTACAGCAACAACAGAGCCCACCTGGAAACACAACATTTGTCAGGTACCTCACATCAAATCATCTGTCTGCATCTTTAAAAACCCAAACATGTAATGAGAAAAAATGTATTCCGTATTTAAAGCGTCTAGACAAGACTCGGCCCCCTTGACCATGTCTACCTGCCAGACCACAGTATTTGACCAGCTTACCTTGCAGTGGGTGGTTGAGACAGGCAGGCCAATGTTAGAGGCCACCACCACAGTCAGGGCTGAGGCCAGTTCAATGCTGAAACCACTGTGGGGAAGGAAAAAAACAACACTTAAGTCTCTGAGCATGTCTGCTAAATTCAAAAGACTAGTAACGTCTGGGAAGGATGTGGTCTTATGACTAAGACTGTTTGTTTGTACCTTGAGGGAGTGATGGGAGTGAGGTCCCGGCCCATGGTCTGAATCACTCTGCGACCCCAGACCCAGAGTCCAACACAAATGCCCACGCCACCATACAGCAGGAGCCAAATAGGGGTAGGCATACTTGAGTTCACACTGCTGCTTTCGTAAACTAACCACAGAGCGACCAACGGCCCAATGGCATTACTGCAAAGGAAAGAATAAGGTCACTTCAAGATTGTGACAGTTAAAAATGATTTAAACATCTTTCCAGGAAAAAAACATAACAGTATGATACCTAACGTCATTGCCTCCATGTGCAAAGGATCCAAAGCAGGCAGTGAGAATTTGAAGAAACTGGAAGAGCATTGAGACTTCTGGTTTGTCTGCCTCAAGCCCATCATCCTCCAGAGAGCTTTGGCTGCTCCCTGCATCCTCCTTCCCCATTTCTACTGCCACGTCTCCCTCTCCCAGCCCTTCAGGAGTCGTGTACTCTGCCACAGCATTGCAGTAGCTGGTGTAACTGTCCATACGTATACGCTTTCTGTCCTGACCGCCTGACCCTGGGCCCTTGTCGCCATCCTCGCTGGCACGGAAGTCACCTTCCCTATGCTTAAAGTCTCCATGCATGCCGATGATGGCCATAGTGTAGGAAGTGTAGCTGTTGTTGCGCCGGATTGGTCGGTCATTACCCTCGCCCATGCAGTCACCAACCTTGGCCAGGTGGAGTTTGTGCAGGAGGTCTTTGTAGAGACCTGAGTCCTTGTGGACTGTGTGGTACTGGCTGTAACCGTTATTTGGCATCTGTGCTGGTCTGTTGTTGAACTGAACCTGATTGTTTAATTGGACTTGATTGGGAGGATTTGCTGACCCACTGATGTGCTGGGCTTGCTGGTTCGGATCCTGGCTGCTTGACTGGACCTGTTTAGGTGCTGCAAAAACCAACAAAAAAAATATTGAAACCTGTTCAATAAAAGTTCTGTTGTAATATACTGAGCATTTCTTTAGTTGAGGTTACAGTGCAAACTATCAAATAATATAACAACATTACACACTGTGTTTCTTGGCTTACTCACCACCATTTGCATTGCTGTAGTCAATGTCATCAGAATCTCCAATGTCAAATGCCACCCTGCGTTCTTTATTAATGTCAACATCTTCTGAGTCTCCAATGTCAAACGCAACCTTGCGCTCCTCAGATGGTGCTTGGGGTTGAGTAGGTGTGCTTTGATTGACAGCTGGGGTGATTAGTGTAGATGTTTCCTTGGCGGTCTGTTTCAGGATTGGACAGTGAGCCTCTCTCAGCTCCCTCTTCTCCATCAGCGGGCTCTCAGAGGGGCTGGAGGACTTGATATCTCCTGGTCAGGGGGATTAAAGGTTACTTGAGTCATGTCCAAACATATACACATTACAAAAGAAAATACTAGCACAGCATATACTTGCATAACCATAGTAAGAAAACTTGCATAACCATAGTAAGAAAGCACTTTGTCCTAAAACTGCAATGTTACCTGTGCTCAAAAGCAAGCGCCTGTGTTCCCAGGATCAGATAGATGGATTATGACCTTACAAGGAACATATTTACACAACCGCTAGCAGCTTTACATATAACTAGCTATAATACCCTGTGGATCACATGATAGTTTGTGGTTTTAAAATGAAACAGATACTAAGTGCCAATATTTTTTTTTAAAGAAAACAGTCATATGATTAGTTGGTCACATTGCATCATCCTGACCTAAAGCAGCCGTCACCCTGAGCTTTCTCACAAAAACCATAACCCATTGGTAAATCACAACTATTAGTCATTTGGTCTGCTCATCAACTCAGAGACCAATCTAGATTTTACAGATAAAATCGGCTCTTTTTTGGAAGAGAAAACACGTGACAGGTGAAGTCAATATAACTCTATATTATACAGTTTTAAGACACACACATCTGTCTGACAGTGGACACATTGTGACACATTGTTTAAAGAGCTATTTTGTAATTATTCTCTTTAAAGTAAAGCTAAGAAAGTCATTCTGAAGCTTTTGACCCAAAAGCTGAATATTAATCTAGTAATAATAGAGGGACTACCTGTACATTCATGACTGAAAAACAATGGTGCTTCACATTATCAGAACCACACTGAGAAAATAAAATAAATTACATTAATCCAGGATTACCTGAGGAAAAACTGGTGGCAAACTTTTAGAAGTTTTTCCATTGGATTATATCCCTAATTTAAATTTCCTGGATTAAGTCCTTAATGTGAATAGGCTTAGGTTGCATGTGTCAAATTCCTCACTTGTCTAGTGACTTCAGAGAGGAAGCCTCTAAATACAGTGGTTGGCACAAAGTGGTGACCAGTGGGATTATAGGTACCCCAAAAAAATTCACAAAAAATTTTAATGTTACTTACGTTCAATCTTCTTCTTGAGGCGAGGGCATACAATAAACCAGACCACAATGGCAGTCAGCAGTGAGCAGGCCAATGAGATAAGCATGATGCCCCACCAAGGGATCTTGTCAAATCCCAGCACTGAAGGACCACCAGGTGCCACAGACAGAATCAGATACACATACACAGAGGCAAGCAGAAAAGCAGTTTTTAAAAAACAAGGCAGCATGTGCTACCTTTCTTAAAAAGGACAACACAAACTTACATTTCAATAACACTTTCTTACAAGTTTTACAACTGTGAACCTTTAAAAATTACAGGCTAAATTAATATGGGTACAACGTACTAACTAATAACCACGTGTCATCCTTGGCATAACACGACTTGCTGACAGCACTGCCCTTTGTGCCACATCCTGTTAAAAATAGAAAGCATATGTGGCCCTAGATTTGAAGTTATTTAACACCTAATAGGTGAAGGAGCAAAAATGTCCCCATGACCCCCAAGAACCCTGCTAATAACTGCACATGGACTACGAGTACCTTAAAAGGCCACATTATTTAAGCAGGAAAAAGGGGGGGTCATATATAAGAGCAGTCTGTTGTAGCACTTGCCAAGACTGCAGCAATGCAGCAGAGGTATACATGTAATGCAGATCGTGCTGGCAGAAAGCGACTGTTTAAATATCCCTGGGGACACCGTCATCTCTGTCACACAGCGAGGACACAAGTCAGCTGAGTAGTTAGGAGAAAAACAGGAGCTGGTGAAAACCCCAGACGCACCTCTGGTTAGGTGACCTTGGCCATGCATAATTAAAAAGAAAAAAACTACCACGAGCTTAGGACTGTTTGGGAAGGTTAAGATAAACAAAAGGAAATGAGGGCCAAGGCTATGTGATAAGTGTCTCGTCTGTTGTGTTTGTTTGAGGGCAGAGTCCATGGTACATTCTCTTCAGAGTCACACTGTAGCTGTAGACTGCAAAGCACCTAACTGATGTTGATTTTGTTAAGCAATAGCTCATTGCAGGGATGAGGCAAAACTGCAAGGTGTCTCTGTAACAACTGAATCCCCATGTCCTTCTCTAAAATACATAAGGTCACATATATTGAGACGGCCAGACCGGTGTGGTTTCATCAGACACTGTTAGTACAATATAATCAAGAAAATTAAGTATAATAAAAAGGGACACAAATTCCCAAAAATGACTGGTGAGCCAGACTGTATTTATGTGGCAACTTTTTGTCATTATGACTTCCTTGTAGAGAACACAAAATAGAAAAGACAAAAGAAGCCCAGATCTAGCTGTCTGATAAACACTCCCACACAAAAGGGAGTGATTTTCACCACAGCCATGCAGTATGATGAATGGGTCTGCACAGGAAATGGAATTTAACCACGGCTACATTCTGCACCCCTCCCTGGAACCTCTCTATCCTGTGGCCTATATTACACAATAACATGTTTGTTTTTTTTCCCAGGTTGTAATATGCACTACTCACCACTATCCTCAATTGAAATGACGGTTACAGTGGCAGTTTATGACTTACTTGGCAAAGAACCTTTTTCTCCCAACTACAACCCAGTGTAGCACTTAAGGTATTAAGCTGTATTTACACTGAAGGGATCTATATCTATCCATGACACCATGATTGACAATGGCAATTTTGGTCTTTGTTTCAGGATAATGGCTTGGGTTTAAGTAAACGGTGTGAGTATGATTTATACTGTCACCATGACATTCAGTCTCGTGTAACAAACACCAGTATGCTAAACAAAAAGTGTGTGCATGAGAAGCAGGCTCTGACACTTCCTGTGAAGGCGGTGGATAATTCAACAGAACCTAGTATCTCTGCGATGCCAAGAAGATTAGATAGTGATTATACCAACGCTTGGAAAGTTTTCTATCTTCACATCCAGTTGACTGACATTTTCATAGGATGGCAGTTCAGATCGTGTATAAATCTAGGTTGATTTTCACTTCACAATGACTAGGAAAGCAGTAGAGTGACAGCCACTGAATGTTTTATAAGGTGTGAAGAACCCAAGTCACACTATACATCTGTAAACGATCGTCTGCTGACCCTCAAATTCTTTGGCCCAATTTTTGATTCATGCTGACTTGAGGTCTCTGGCACCGGAGCATGTATCTACTGGAATGTGCTGTGGGGTGCCTGGTGTCCAATAACACCACAATGATATGTAAATAATGTAAATAAGAGGAACATGGACTTCACCTCTAACACAGGAAGCCAAATCCACCAAGTTGGCTTCAGATACAGCTACCGCTTAAGTGTGGAGTGCATATATCGCCACTGAGAGCAGCAACAAGCTGTGTCATCCCAAGTATTCTAAGTTGGTCCATGTAATAAAGATGGAGTGGTTGATGAAACTGAGTGTGTTTGTTAAGTTAATCACTAGACATTAATTAGCTGTGTTGCTCTGTGTAGGCATGTCTGGCAAACCTGAAGATGATTACCCTAGTGTTGAACTGGCTTCCATGCAGTCTTGAGGCTTTACTCTGTGTGTGATGACCATGTGTTCTTATCTACAGTATTAGTAAAGTATGGCTGATATGCTGCAAGATGTTTCATTGGGCGTAAAAATGCAATCTTGCACCTTTTTTCTGTACACCTCCTCATGAATACTGTGGCGAGGTGACTTCACACAACTGTAAAAGAATGTGCCTCAATAAGCTCAATAAGTTATGGGCCATGCTGGAACTGCATGTGATCTCCACTCTGAGTGCGCTGATGTGCCTGCACACATCAACGTACCATATCTTGTCAAACTCTGGCCTGTAGCAGCCATTTAATGGCGCAGGCCAGCTAACATCTTGAACTGTTAGGCCCTGTAGAGAGAAAAACAAACAAAAGGAGCAAAAGTTGCTCATTTAATAAAGCGTTTCTGGAGGACAAGTATTCAGAGCATTACTAAGCTAGTTCTGTGCAGCAGTACAAACTATGAGCATTGCAAATACCCTCTTTACTTCTTTTCCTCCTCCATGTCTGAAGGGCACAGTCAGTGATGTCAACAGTTAAGTGAAAACCTTTTTCCTTCTCTGTTGTGCTCCACTTTAAAACTTTTATTGCAGCTATGACCCACATACAACCACAAGCAAAAAAGCTTTAAAAAACAGGTTAAAATAAAACACGGCTTCTGTGAAAACAGTAAACACAGCCTGGTTCAGTCTGGAATACATGTGGGCATCCGGCTGTCTGACGGAGCAGTTTATTTTAAGCTGTGGCTGGAGGCAGGCATGCAGAGCAAAATGACTGAAACAATGATACTCACTCGGAGCTCCAGTGTACATGATGGAGAACAGGTTGATTCCCATGGTCACTGCATAGAAGACAGGCAGGGCCTTCAGTCCATTTGGTACAGGGTCTTTCTACAGGGGACAAAGCACCAATTCAGACAAAGAAAGTCTTCTGTGAGAACCAAACTGCTTTTTGCAGCCAAGTAACAATTGATGAGGGCTTAGTGGTAAAATGATGCAAATAACTGTCATTGAACAGTAGCTTCATTACAAACTTTTCCTCCATTTCATTACAACTGTGGTTTAATACAGTGTTGAAACCGACCCACATGCATAAGCCTGGAAGTTTCCACAAAGTTGACCAGAGACAACCTACCTTGTGTAAGATGAACACACGCACAAAGTAGAAAACAATGCCTGATGTTATTCCAGACAAAAGGGGACTTAGGAACCATGAGCCAACTGCAAACAGAATAAATAAGAATAGAGTTTATATTGGCACAAACAGAGACAATCTTTTCCTACTGTAGTATGTTAACTCGGTACATGAGGAACATCAAAGGATTACTGAAATGCTTCCTTCCTTTTCTGGGAAATCTAATACAACTTTGTTTCAAGGAAATTCATTACCTGAGAAGCGCAAGTCATTCTGGTCTGAGTTAAACAAGAAATCTCAGTTATACCACTTCCCAATCCTAACTAAATGATTTTCCTTTATAAGGTGGACACTATTCTGGCTATTAACCAGAAGTACTTTTCCTGTGAACAATACCATTCAATAACCATTCAATCAATAATGCTTCATTTGACCTTAAACCAGGAAATACAAGGATCAAAGCCGTTTTAAATTTTAAATCTGCTACATATTTCCAAGTGTTGCAAATTTAACTTCAACCTGACTCTGTCCTAACTCTAGCTAATACAATCTCTTACGACATATGACAAAACATTTATTAATGTGTTATAACACTGCATGTCACATATGCTCACTTTTTTCCTTCTTAAAATGTAGGCTTTGATGCACTTCAACCCAAACAAAGAGGACATTTCTAGGTCAGATAAATCAGTGTCAGGATTACCGATGCGCAGAAGTTCAAACCACTTGACTCCCTGCTGGCCTTTGGCAACCAGTGAAAATCCTATAGTAGCACCAACAATACAGTGTGTTCCAGAGATGGGGAGCTTAAGGAAGGAGGCAGCCAGTTGCCACACAGCAGAACCTAAAGTAAACAAAGTAATAACATTAGACACAACAGCCTCTCCATAGGTTTTTCAAACTTTTTAAAAATTATGCATAAAGACATTGTAAGGCCAGGATTCTCAGAAGGCATGATTCTCTACATTTTCATTTTTGCTCAGCTCTACTTTTCATCAAGCTCTGTACTGCAGCAAGAGATACTCACCAACCATGGCACTGACCGATCCAGCCATTAGCACATGCTCTGAGCCACTGTACATGCCCACGTCGATGATACCCTTACGGATGGTTTCGCTTACTTTGGCCCCAAGGAGTACCGAGCCTAGAGTCTCAAACACTGTGGCCAGAATGCAAGCCTGTCGCAAGGTGACCACTCCAGAGCCAACAGCTGTACCAAATGAGTTGGCAACATCATTGGCACCAACAGAAAAGGCTAAGATGAAGGCGATGATGAAGCCAACAATTAGCAGCCACATGTACTCCGTCAGAGCCACCTGGCTTGCCACCACTACTGTGCTGGTCAGTATTGTTGTTGCTACAGTTGTTGAAACCATGATTGTAGTCTAAGGAACTGGTTCACAATCTTAAAGGGAATGAATGTCAAAATATTTATATAATGCTATTTCTACACAGCAGCTAGTAAAACAAAGAGGTACTAGGTAAAATAAATAATTGGCTTCTCTACGGGATCACCTGTCTCAAAACAGGATTTCAGCAGATTCAGCAGTGCAAATTTTTAAAAATATTTATCTGGAGCTGACCAGAAAACAATTAAGGTAAACAATTATGATGAGGGCCTATTGCTATCCTGTAATTAAACTAGATCTGTTATTGTTTTGCAGGTGCTGAGCTATCAAGCAGAGTGAAGAGACAGCCATTGTGCAAATATGACTGCAGATGAGCAGGTGTACATCCTGAGAAGACAAAAGACAGAAAATGCTTGCTTTAATAATAGTTTCCACATACCATCTTCATGAGTAAATTGAGCTGAACATGAGTAAAACATCTACTTGGGATTACACAGACAGACAGTGCAGATGTGATTTGATTCACAATATGTTTCACAATATTTGATGTTTTATGGATTGAAAAACAAGATGGAGCAATACCATAACCCAATCAACTACTATATTCAGAGACAAAAGTTCTTATATTTTCTTTTTAGCACATAATATATAAAATTTAAAAAAAAAATACTGCTTTAACAATTTGCTAATGACAATTTTTTGCACTTTTTTGCAGGTAAAATGGTTTTGAAAATACCTAATGATGACTCGTTTCATTCAAGGTCATTGTATTACAGTGCAATGTATCCGTTTAATAAACCTCATAGAGCATGGAAAAGCCGGTAGTAAACGAAAAGACGGATCTAGTGGCTGCCTTGTCTGGAAACGCCATTTGGGGGCCATTTTTGGTATGTGACGCAGGAAGAACCCGACGTTTAGATACGACACTAAAGTCATCTCATTTGATCCGGACACTCGACCTCTTAACTTTTACTGTCGTTTTACTCCGAATAACTAACTGATTAGCTGTAAAAGATAAGCTGTGCCCTTTCTGTACACGGGGCATTATAGCCTGCGTGCGCACGTGTCGTCATCATTCATTCATAGAACACGGCCCTGAACACGAGCGCCGTCTGTCCGTGCGGCGTCACGCGCCCGTAAAAAAATAACAAAAAAAAAACCCTTCAAACTTGACGACTACTATGGCAGGAATTATAAAAACATCGTTGTGTCGTGTCATTTTTATCCGCATTTACATTTTCAATGACGTAATTTTCCGTAAAACTGGAACGTAAGTATAGACCGGATGTGACTCCCACTGATGACCGGGAGGACAGACTCCGTTGAGTGTCCAGCCACATCTGCAAAATACCAACCGAGGACAAACAACCAACAATGATAACGATATGTAGACATCCAATAACAGCTTCCACTGCACGAATAACCTTGTTCCGAGCCAAATGTTACCCAGACCTACAGATAACGGGAACATACTGATAACGTTGGTTATCTAACGTCGTCCAAACAATACGTTTCGCCTCCAAAAGTGTCCGCATTCTCTCATTTAATACGTTCCTTCCTCGCGCATAACTCGGGTAGTGCCATTGTTGTTTAAGACGTTTCACTACAGAGGTACCTGTTAGCATTAGCTTCGGCTTTACACCGAATGACGATGTTAATCATTGAAAATGTTCAGTGACTGATATACGAACTATCAACTGTGACCAAAAAATGTACAACTCACCACACGCTGCAGTTGTCAATCTTGTGAAGAATGGTTGCTCGCTAGCAGGTAAGCTAATTAAGAGCGCGCACTCACAACGCTACGATAGCGCGCGCGGGATAATGAAAAGAAACAAACTGACTATGAAATCTAAGTATATACCCAGGAAAATATAGCTGCCTTAAGTTAAAGAAAAATAAATTAAAAAAAAGTTATCGCCGACTGACAGACTTGAGGTGAAATAAATCCGTCTTTACGAACTCAAATACGTCCACAATTGGATGGAGCTTCGTTGCCGCATGTGTAGAACTTGCTCGAGCCGGTCTGAAGGACAGGAGGTTCCCTTTTTTTTAATTGGATACACCCACCAGGAAGCCCCACCCCACCCAGCTGTCACCAAGACAACCTCTTTCCTTCCCCCTGCACTCTCTGATCATGCGTTCGGTGCATGTGTCTCTTCTTTTTCAGCAGAGCTTCCCAGAGTTCCGACATCTGAGGCCCCAGGTTATGTTGCTCAACATTGAAGTAAACAAATAACATTGAAATGAAAATAGTCTGTCCCTTATACCCATTTATAATCATTATGTATAATCAAGAATTTTAATATCAAAATAATTATACAACACAATAGGCTTTGTCATTAAAATGTGATTTAGAAAAATATGTGTCTCAAAACTTGCTATTTATTTTGAATAGTCATAATAGTTTACACAAACACTTTTGATAGAAAAACAGATAAAATTAATCGCACTAAATAATGATTTTTTTTTAATACATCAATCAGGCTATTGAACACTCTAATTCACACTTCTTTTTTAACGGAACCTTTATTTAATCGGGATATAATTCATTTGAGATAAATTAATCTCTTTTACAAGAGTCCTGGCCACGACAAACAGCAGCACAATTACAAGTCACAGACATTAACAATAACATCAAATCAGCACCATAATCGTCATACATGTAAGAAATAACTAGACAGTAAACAGATAAAAGTGCAAGTGCTCAACAAATCTAGGCTTAGTTAAAATGTGTTAAAAACCTCTACAGCCAGAGAAGTTTGTGCTTTCAAGTCATTCAATAGCCTTTTAAAAGTGTTCAATGAGAACAGCTCCTTCAAATTTAGATCATTTTACAGAGCGTTCCAGTCACAGTCTATCTATCTATCTATCTATCTATCTATCTATCTATCTATCTATCTATCTATCTATCTATCTGTCTGTCTGTCTGTCAACTTCACTTTGGTCTTCACCCTTAACTTCACCCTTCACCCTTAACTTATTAATATTATACTTTATATGTAATTTGACTTTTCCTTAAGGTGACATATAAAAGTCTCCATCCTGCATGCAAATGGTGCTCAGCTCTCTGGAGTAATCATTGTGTTGATAATACTGTGGATATTTGCAATCGAGCTAAGTAAACTATGAGGCACATGCTGTGTTTGCACAAGTTTCTTCAAAAACATCTTGTCTCATGGTCTTATGATTTTTCACTGCTTTCATGAGCAATACACATGTGAGTTTAAATAAAAACACTGCAGGACCTGAAGAACATTGGATTCATTATTGTCTTATATTTGTGTTATTTTATCTGTACTTTCTAACACTGTCTTCTTTAAGTGCACTGTTTACTTGCATATACTGTGTATAGTGAAGGTATTGCTGTTTACTATTAAATAGTATTCAATACTCTTTATTTCCTTATTTCTACATTTCTGCCTTGTTTTGGCTGCTGAAACACTCCAAATTTACCCACAAATAAAGAATTATCTTATTTTGATCCTGCCAATTTAACTTTATCTGAAAAAGTTAAATACATGAGTGGCTGAAAGAATCAAGGTTAAGTACAGTGAATAGAATGCCTGTAGTAATCAAAACCACCGATTCCAAATCTCTATCAGCTGTTTTTAAAATGCTTAAATTGTTAAGCAATTGTTTGTATTTTTTTTTTTTAATCTTCATGAGACAGATAATTTCCTACTCTCCATTTAGTTGAAAAGATTTTGGCCTTACTATGTACAGTGTGAGGTAATGTATGCTGTGGTTTACATATTGAATTGAAAGTTTAATTGAATAGTTCAACAGCACCACCTGGTGTATATTACATATAACATTTTGACTCTCAATAATACTTTCTTTGCTTACATCTTTTTTATGTGTCCAGGTTGATCTTTCCTCTAAATAATTCCTGCAAAATACAGGAAGATTGCAGTGACATAAACCTCTGTTCCTTTTCCAGTGGCAACAAATCCTCTGAGGTACTACTAAATTGCAACCACAAATTCTCTCCACAGAGGTGTTATATTTAGAACATGTCTTGCATTATATATAAAAATCATTATTTTATGTGAACTCAAACTTAAGAGTAAATAAAGAAGCCCTGCAACTATTTAGAACTTCTCACTTGGTACAACTCCAAAAGTTTTTCTTAAAGCAAATTGATCCCATCTTTACATGTTTTAAGGAGATGCTGTGCTCTTTCAGTGTTTTTATAACAATAACAAGGCTTTTAGGAGTGTAAAGCAGAAGAAAATGGATGGATGAATGTCAACACAGATCTATAACCCTTTGAATGTTGTTAAGCATTTTTTAACAAAGTTGCTGATGTAAAATGCTCTTTATATGAACTGCATCCTGACAATGTTTATTTTGGTCTCGTGGGTTTACATAAAAACTATAGACAAAATTTTTTGTCTGACTTGACAGCCCTCAGCTGATATAATCATAGCATGCTCTTTGGACATGCAGTCACCACTTTGAATGTGTATTATAGATGAGTGTCTACTGTTAGGGATGTAAGTTTTTACATTGTTATCGTTTTTGTGCCTTTTGATATTTATCAATTATGAATCCAAAGGAAAATGTCTATTTTGGTCTGCATCATTCTGATTTTGTTTCTTATCAAATTCCATAAACATAAAGGTAAATCCACATCTAATTAAGTCACAAACTAAAAACATTTTTGTATTCATACAGAAAATGGAGTGGCTCTTTTTTATAACAATTTCCTCTGTACAAAACAAAAAACTGCAAAAACATTGTATGCAATATGTTTGAGTTTATGTGTTTTGAAAATTAAAAATTAAAATTAAAAAATACATTTTCTATTGCATTTATGGCAGGCCAGAGTTAAACTGTAGCTATCTTTCTCATTTTGATTACGGATGGTCATTGGTCACAATTCAGTTGCAATGTGAATTAACTGCGATACATTAAAGGGAAAAGTGACTGTCTTTCTTCCAATTTGTCATTGGAAGAAAGACAGTATGAATGTATGTCCCGTATATTCAGGCGAGCTATTAAATGTTTAAATGTACGACTTTCCATACTCTACTTCATTCACACACAGAAGCGAGCTAATAAAGGGACTTTGAAAACCACTCAAACGTGTTGGTCTAGGTTGTAACCTCTTATGTCCTCCCACTTAAGTCAAAGTAGTCGATCCCGGATTAGAGAAAAAAACGCCGAAGCGACCATCTGTTGTTCGATTATAAAACAGACAGTCACAAGGGCCAATGAAAATCAGCGCCCCCTCCGGAAGTTGTAGGGCGATGCTTCCGAGTGGGCGTAAGAAAGACAGGAGGAAGAGGAGGTCAAATGTGTTCTACAGGACTTTCAGAAACGCGTGGCTGTTCCCACTAAGAATACACAAGTAGGTTATATGTGTCGGAATATGTCGGAATAATAACTGTAGACCATAATAGCTTACAATGCACATGTTACAGTTATGTTTCAGAAATAAACGTGACGTCGTTGGAGAACATAGATAACATTAGCATTAGCATTTCACGGTGTGTGCTCACAGGTAGCTCAGTAATTTGACGTTAGGACGAGATTATAATCGCGGTTTTTCGTCGCCGTACCGTCACATTTTTTTACAAAGCTGTAGCCTCGTGGCTACGAAGTGTATCAGCTAGCTCTACCACTTGGTTAGGGTCAGGGTCTTTGCGAGATTGTGTCACGGTCACAGCCATCATGTTACATTCCGTGTCCCGTCGCCCAGTCTGCGAAATCGGCGTAAATACGATGAGGCTCCAGAGCAGCAGATCACTCAGACGGACTGTAGGGGAGGTCGAAGTGAAGATTCAGAAGTTCCCATGGCTGGGCAGAACCGTGGGCCTGGTGCTGTCCTGGATCCAGAGGGCGGGTGCCAGCGAGGCCACGGGCACTGGCAAAAAGAGGAAAGACTTGCTGTCAATTTTTGCGGACCACTGCGGTTTTGTTACTGGACAGAGGGTACGACGCGCCTGTCAGGTCGGCGAGCTTTACTCAAATCTATACTCCGAGCGCACCAAGTGGAGCTTGGTTGGGAATATTTGGCGCAGATTACAGAGCAAACATGCCCCCTCTGGAAGACTGTTCGCGGCCCTGGCTGGTGTCTTCATGTGGGAAAATGAGAAGATTCAAGATGAAGACATTCGCAGGTGTGTTATCTTGCCTAAAATATATCGCAGACTTTGATTAGGCTCAGGGCAGAAGGAATGGCTTTTATTAAGGATTAGCCGATTTCAGTGTTGTTCGATTGTAAAAAAGTTAAATCAGATTCAAACTGTAGACCTTAAATATTGTATTTATCATCTTATATTTATACTCATCAACATGCTATGAAGAGAAGCACATCACTGCTATTATTTGACCAGAGCATGAACGATATAGATATTGGCTGATATTGACTTGTTTATTTTGCATAAAGAAGAAAATGTATCTCTACATCTCTTGCAACAGAAATATGCTAAAAAATATGTTCATATGTTCATTTTACTACTGAAGAGACTAGAATGCAGTTGGGCACATAGAAGAAATTATATATAGATACTGATTATCGTCCAAAGCACTCCTAATTTATCGAATATCGGCCAAAAGTCCAATATCGTGCATTCCTAATACGTTTGACAGGGCTTTGTTTTGTGTAGAGCTGTTTAGAGTATGGCTGGTATCAATCTAGGCTGCAACTGTTAATTGATTACTAAATAATCTATTTTGATAATTGATTGGTCAGTTTGAGTTTTTGTAAATGAAAACAAGCTTTTCAAACATGAATATTCTCTGTGTTCCTTTAATAAGGAAATTGTTCATAGTGAATAATTTTGGTTTGTGGGTTAAACAAGACAATCTGGCAAACACATTTTCAGAGATTTTTTATGGACCAAGCAAGTAATTAATTGAGAAAAGAATTGACAGATGAATCTGTTATGAAAAGGAACGTTAGTTACAGCCCTAGACATATATTAGAGGTTGTGACATCACTGGACACCAAAAAATGGTACTCGGCTGTATTTAGCATGAAATGACTTGGGGCTTCACATTTACTGATAGAATACATATCAAATGTTAGGCTGTACCCATCACTATAACAAAATATAATAATTTTGAGAGAAACCTTTTGGAAGATGTATAAGAATCTGCAATGGAACATTCCACACTTCGTAACAAAACATTACATAGTTTTCCCTAAGTGTACGTGCAGCTCTGCCTGCTGATTTGACTATTATCTTGAATGTCAGCTCTGTTTTGTTATTCTGAATGCCATGTCCTTATCCTATATTTGCAGGTGTGGGCTTGAGCTACAGCAGCTTGAGGCTGCAAAACGCCTAAGCACCTCCTTGGGGTCAGTGGCCGGGCAGCAGGATGATGGCTGGGAAGTTGTGATGGAGAAGAAGGACTTCAGAGTGTGGAGGCGGCCACTTCCTAACAGTCACCTTTATGAATACCGAGGTCAGCCAGTTCCTACTGTCACATGTTTCACCAGGTGTCTGAATACTAATAATTCAAATTTCTGTTTTTATGTGCCTCAGGTTTTTCTTCTGGTACTAAGGATATTGATACAATTTATTTGATGAGTCAACTTCCCGTTCTGTGTTTGTAATTGCAGTGTTGGGCTCCTACAAGGATGTCACACCAAGACAGTTCTTCAATGTACAGGTACGGAAGCCATAGAGTGGAAAAAAAACAAACAAAAAAAACTTAGGTTTCTAGGTTTTCAAAAAAATATGTATGGACACAAATACCTCTTTATCTGTATTTCAATGTGCAGCAATCCTCTCTTACCTGTAATCTCAACTCATGAATCATGGGGAATATTTTTATTACAGAAAAAAGATTCAGTTATACAATTATACCTGGATAATCAGGAAAGGTTTAATGCTTGATATGTGTATAGCAGAGGGGATTTCATGTGTTGACATATAGATTTATTTAAAGCATGCATTTCTATTACACTGCTGTTCTTGCACAACTTGCATCTTTTTGCTGTACATGTGCAGCACAAAAGCAACTGTTTTTTATGACACTGAGCTATATTAAGCGCACTACCCTTGACTGGTGCCTTTCCCCTTTCCTCTAGTTGGATACAGAGTACAGGAAGAAGTGGGATTCTCTAGTTATCAAGCTTGAAGTTGTGGACAGAGATGGTGCGACAGGCTCTGAAGTTGTACATTGGGCAACACAATTTCCTGTGAGTAGATGTTTATTGCTTTAATGCATAAAGGCATAAGCCTTTCTGTTCCACCAAATGTGTGTTCACACAACACCTTTGCCTTTGTTGTACAAGCCAAGTGTGAGGGACATTTAAAATTACATTTGTTCAAGAGCAAATTTTATACTACATTAATCAGAGTTTCAGACTGTTGGTGCTTAACTTAATATTGTTTAATCTTCTTTCATAGTATCCAATGTATTCAAGGGACTACGTGTATGTGCGCCGCTATGATGTTGATGTTGACAACAACCTCATGGTGTTGGTATCAAGGTAAGATGATGGATTGGTGGGTTGTTTCACATACCATTTTATGTATACAGGTTCAATTTTGTCATGCTACCATATACATATGATTTTGTTGTACAGAGCTGTACAACACCCCAGAGTCCCCGAGAGTCAGGAGTTTGTCAGAGTCCATTCATACCAGTCAAGGATGGTCATTCGCCCCCATAAATCCTTTGATGAGGTTTGTACTGAATGGATTGTTACAAGAATTAGGAAAGTTTCAGTCAGTGTTCTCTGCTGTGTAGCATTTGAGTCTGATTTTATGTTTCCATTCACAGAATGGGTTTGATTACCTACTAATCTACAGTGATGACCCTCAGACTGTGTTTCCACGTTACTGTGTGAGCTGGATGGTGTCAAGTGGTGAGCAATTAACCCTTACTGTTGACCCAATTGAGTTACCTGCTACAGTCAATGCACATTACAGTTGCTATACACTACCAGTCAAAAGTTTGGACACACTTTCTCATTTAATTCAATGAGTACTTTTGACTGGTAGTGAATATTTGTTTACACTGTGAATGTATTTCTCCCTCATACTTGTTTGCTCCCTCATTCATGTTTGCCTGCCATGCATGTGTATTCTCTTAATAGTGAAAAGGTTTTCCCCTTACACCTCGCAGGTATGCCTGATTTTCTGCAGAAGCTGCACACTGCTGCTTTGAGGGCTAAGAACTTGGAAGTTGGAATCCACGACTACGTAGGTGTCATTAAATCTGGTGATGTGAACCGCCAGCCAAGCCAGGAGCGACTTAGTGGAGACAAGACACACACAGGTGGTCCTGGACAGATCTATGCTTGAAATGGATACTTCAGATCAAAGTGTGTGAGGGTTTTCAGTTATACTTGAATGTAAATCAAACCCTCCTGCAGCAGCTATGTTGGTACATTGTGTGAATTGCAACTGGAAGTTGAAGCTGGCAGTTAAAAACACATGCAGAAAAAGTCCATCCATAGATATGGTTATAGGGGTTGTAAATGATTTGTCACAAGAACAATGTACTGTTTTGAAGACTGTGTCACTGTCCTTTGCAGCAAATGTTGCCAGGAAAACCTTCATCCTGACTGATGGCCTTGGCTCATTTTTTTTCTAAGCCAACCAGTGCCACATCCTTTATATTACTGATAAATTTCCTGCAACTATTGGACACATTGAGCCAAAATTGTATGTTTGTCAAGATGTTTTTTTTTTTTTTTGCCAAAATAAGTATCTGGACTCAATGTCCTGTCCTTTCTCTACTTGTTTGACAAGGCTCGAAATGTCAGACCGCCAGCACCCTTGTCACTCCATTAGTATTTTGGTTTGCTGTCATGTAAATGGCTGCGAAGTAGCGGAACATAGGACAGAAACTATGACTGGCTTCTGCTCAACATTGTGACCGCAATGTATAACTCATTGTATGGATGAGAGCAACTGATCACCTGTTTGCTTACAGCATAAGCACTTGTTTGGTCTTCATATGATGGGATGGACTGAAAACACATTTTGAAAATGTTGCTGAAACTGGAACATCTAGAATGTAATCTTTCTTTTTGGGGGGTGGGCATTGGCATAGTGCAAGCACATTTAAGGTTTCACACTGTCCACCACACTGTGACTTAAAAACTGCCAATGTTGACTTAACGGCCTTCTGAGTGACAGTAAACCAGTCCTACAGCATTGGGGCCATAGTGTCTTATAACAATTAAGTCAATCCTCAGATTTAATGGTACGATACTGTGCTTCTAGCATGGCAAACCTGCAGACACATTTGAATAAACCTGTGCCCTTTCTAAAAAGAAACATTGAGCTTTTGATTCACATAGAATTTTAGTTACATTTCATTAAGGCAAAAATGTAAACATTGCGTCCTATAATTTCATCTTAGAATTAATTTTGTTATCCCAGGATTAACAGCTATCATTTAAGTTTGCACTACTGGAAATCATCAGTGTTCATATTTTCTGTGTATCAGCACTAGATCTTCATACACCATAATCCGTGCACTGGAACTCTATCAGTTTCCTTCCACTTTTACTAAAACAAGCTCTTGAACATTTTTCTCCTGCATTTTTTTGCTGGGAGCACCTCCATAAAACATTGCCTAATAAAATAAAGTACACTGTTTACAGCATGACAATCTGATGCAAGTATTTTAAAATTTTAAAATCTGTTTAAAAAAAAAAGTCTTGCACTAAAATCTGTCAATGTCTCTACTTTTACATCAAAGCAAATTGGCTGCGTTGGGTTGTGTAGGAATCCAGTGTCCAAAAAATGTCTTCTTTTTTTCCTGCTCTTGTATTTTTAAAACAGTTACAGTACAAGATACAAGATATGCTTGGGAATTTGGAATGTGTGAGGAAGGAAATGAAAGGTTAATTTTTTTTAAATCTTATATATTAAAACAAAACTAATGAAAGACTAATGAAATGACCGAATTGAAAATTCAACATTTGTTTGTTCAGCTTGAGATTGTAACATTTTGATCCGTCATATGTAGATCTCTGCGTGCCACCTACAGTAGTCTAAATGTGCTTTTGTTTTTCTTTCTGCAGACATTTGATTTGTCACCACTTGAGCTTGTGCACTTGTAACCCCATGATTTCAGGAGTTGTTGAAATGGAACAGCTACTAATCAGATCAATTAAACAGATCTTTGTGTGTCAGGGTGTGTTTTAGTTGTTGATTGCAGTCTTCTCTTGTTGAACCTGTGGTGTTTGAGAAAATGGCGATGAACCCTGTCTTAGCACACAGTGTTCATCGCCATTTTCTCAAACACCTTGTGTTAACCTTGTGTTTGTGCAACGCAGCCTCCAGTCTAATTGGATAACATTTAATCTTATATTCCCTGTCTGGGCATGGGTTCAGTGATGTGCTCCATGGTTTAATGGAAGCTCTGTCTGGTCAAATGATCAGCCTTATCTTACAAGACTGTTAAAAGTCTAGTGTGCATCATTAAGAAGGGTTAATAGCAGAACCTTGAATTTACTGCTTTAAAATAAAACAAATTTATGTCTCTGTTTCTATATTAACGGTTACAGAAAGACCAGTTGGAGTGTGTCAGTTTAGTGATTTGAAGTCGAAGCTTGCTACACAGAAGAATGCATCCTTTTTGGTAGTCATAATTTTCTTGATGCAATTGGAAGAGGGAGAAAAGAGTGATGGAGTCTTCTATTTGTTACAATCTACAGTCATATGTCACTAATTCTTACACACAGGAACTTGTGTTGTAGGTGAAATTTTTCTGATTTGGCAGAAATTGACTGTACAATCACCTAATTGTATGATTTGTTTTTTTCCATTACCCTGGAATGATTGTTTTATATTTATAGCAGGGCCTGAGATGCATCTATGGTGGCCGCAATTTGGACCACCATGTTTTTGAAACAGCCTATAATTTACACTAAACATGATGTTGATGTTAACTGAAGGCTACATAGGCTACATAGATTCTCTGATCTATTTGTATTTGTTATGTCTGCTCATGGTTTTGGTTTTTGATCAGTTGTTCATGAGGTAATGTAAAGAGGAGGGAGGGGAGTGCTATCTGCAATGTCGGACAGGAAGTCAGCCAGCATAACATGAATATACCGCTCAGAAAAATAAAATAAAAAAATTGCTGTGTCATAACATTAATTTCTAAGGAAATGTCCAACAGAATGCTGGTCAGTGTCGCTTACACCCCGCGTATAGGAAATGTGACAGTTGCTATTGTGTTTTTGATTTAGTTTGCCGCTCACACACAGTTAATGAAGGTCGCATTCCATTTAGATGTTTCAGTTACAGAAGTCTCTGAGAGACTAGAATAACAGAGTATTCATGCAATTTAAGTTGTCTGTCCTCTGCAGAAGGTGTTTTATATTTGATGAATTGTTTTTAAAACAATAAATATAGTTATGGCGGCATTAAGGTGGCATCTACAGTTGAGGAATAGCATACCACTTCATCCATGGTCAGAGGGCAGTCTGATTTAATAACAGGTGTAACTATCAGCAACAGTATCCATCATTTTAACCGCAGTGCAGAGATGATTGTATTTCCCTCTGAACATAGTGTGTTTTCAAGAAAATGCAGAACAGGGAAAGTGCAGTATGTAAAATAAATCCAGGATAAAGCACACTGACATGGTACAATAATACATTGTAATGGCTTTAATGAAAGTAACTCAAACGAGAAACCCCACCACCAATATTTCATGGTTTGTTATCTAAAGTAAAAAACTTTGTTCATTAGGATGAGAGTCATGAAGAAATGAGTCGGTTTAATCTTTTAAAATTTATTGGTTAAATACACAAGTTTAGATTTGACTTGTGAGAGAGACATCATGGACTGAATTCAAAATAATTGGCCAAGCACCTCATGGAAACAAGAGTAATATAATTTTATTATCAATTGGATAACACACTCCCTAAACCACATGTATGTGTCGCACAATGTGATGTCCTTTTTATTTATAGATCTGTGGTGTGTCCAGTGTCTTGACAGACTGCACATTGTTTTAATATATGGCCTCTACCACCTGGGATTATTAGCCACAGTTAAAAGCCACTGAGCACTTATTGTAATTGATCTTTTCCACAAATCTACCATTTTAGAACCGACCAGCTTGTAGAAAATGACATTTTTATCTATATGAACATTATAAACCCCGCAACACACATACCCACTTAAATATGGAAGAAAAACCTAGCTGGCGCCAGTAAAAGACACACAATGTATAAATAATATTTATTGTTCGTTTTCATACATCTGATCACATCATGATATAAAACAACATGACTGATAAAAAGATTTAGATCATGTAATTCATACAACTATATCATGGAAAATTAAAACCTACCTCATTGTTTTATATCTTTTGCTTTGCCTTTGTTGCCATTTTCATCCATATTCTTGTAAGTTTTATTGCACAGCCTTAGTGTTTATTTCCTTGAAATTTTTAAATATAAAAAAAATTCAAATGCATATCAGTAGTTTTGTCTAGAAGTTCACAAAAGAAGGCGGATAGTGCTCCGAAGCCTCCAAGGTGCTTGGCACAACCATGGACAGAAGATGCACTGCATGGTTAGATCAAGCACAATGGGGTCATGGGCAAAGACGGAAAAGACAACACCGGATCCAGTTTATTGTGAAGCATCTGAGGGATTTGCAAGTTAAATGGCTAAAAAAAAGGAGAAATTGCGGTAAATACAGGTTATAGTTTAGCTTTTTTTATCCATAGGAAAGTAACGAGACTTCTGACAGAAATACAATATTGTCAAATGTTTTCTTGGTTCTGGAAGAATGAAGATAGTCCTATGATTCGGTGCATTCTGTTGGACAACAGTGGAGAAAGTCCAAAGGCGTGAAGGAGGGCATCCAGACTCATTTTAACATATTAACAAAAAATGGCTTTACTGATTTACACCGCAATTAGAAAGTGTAACAAAAAGTCAGTTAAGAGTATCTGCAGAATTAAAAAAAAAAAAAAAAAGATTAGTCATAGGTCACACTCACTGCGGAAAAAAGGGCAACACCCTTCCTGCGCACAAACTGCGACAAACCCCTCCCTCCCGATCTTTGTGCCCGACTCTATTGGACACGACAAAAACGTTTAGAGTTAAATAAAATCTAAAAATGTCTTGATACAAATATTGAAAATTTCAACATTTATAGCAGGCCTGGAGAATCCTGGGCTCAATCAAATGAGTTCTCCATCAGTCTATTGGGCATTTTTCAACTGATCAATAGAAACTGAGTTTAGATAATTCAGGAGCATCTCAGTGTTCAGTCAGTGACATTTTAGTTGAAATTGACTAAAGAAAAAAAAAAAGAAAAGAGTCTCGTTGGCCTGTCACACAATGAACTCAAGAATGATGTAATAGCTAAGCTGTTGTCCATCGAAGGACATTTTCTGCCTCCTTGGAGTAAAGACATGGCTACTCCCAAATGTTTTCTAACTGTGTTAACGGCCATTAGGTGCAATGGTAAGAGTCATGTCAAGCTTGGAGAGCTTCTGTCTCCTAAAAAGGTCTGACAATCTTGTTACCTTCTGTTGCGGTTCTTTCAGCTCCTCAGGGACGACTTACTAAAATGAGAAAGCATGGTGCGATAATCAACTTGGACCTTGGGCAACTGAACCACTCTGCGTGATGAAATTACAGCATAATACACATTAATGTATCATGGAGAAAACTCGGTGCTTGTCATGACCAAATGGTATGACAGAGGGAGTAGTCTGGGTGAAGATGGTGGGCGGCGGAGGTGAAACTGACTTCCAGAACAATGAGGATGTTTTTGAAGTGATGCTGGGTGGCTGATGAGATGGTGTGATGGGTTTTATGCAAAAATGATTGTGAGACATTATGGATGCTCTCTTACCTTGTATTTGGTGTTTTCCCCTTTTTTTAAAAAAAACCTGATACTCATATTGTTTTGGGGGGGTTTCAAAGTTGCATATAAATCTCAGAATTTTTAAATGTGAATGACCACAGTTTAAAAGTTCCTTACCATTAACAATATCTGATTTAGAGCACAAATTTACACACCAACAAATTATAAAAAGGCTACAAATGTGTAGACTTAGTCATAACTTACTCTGCCTTTTACTGACCAACTCCCATTGCTGTCTTTAGAAGATCATGTCTACACATGTGGTCTCTCCAAGAAACCCACCTTTTCCATCCGCTGGTGGCAGAGTCGATGCTAGGTGCAGCTGGTTGAAGGGCGGCGAAGGCGTTAGGGTGCTGAGCTGTCTTGGGGAGTCCTCCAGCTTGCTCTACTTGAGACAGACTGTCCTGTCTGCGTCCTCAGCACCCTTCAAGTCCCCATCTACTGCCCCTCCTTCAAGCTAGGAGGGGTTGGTGATGTTCTCTTGGGATAGGTGCAATGGCAAGGAGGACTTGGTCAGGCTGGGATTGGACGTAGGTTGAGGAGTTTGGGGGGGCCGTTGGTTCCGCATTTCATAAATATTAATACAAAGTCCTCCCTCTCCAAATGGGTAGATTCTTTAATTTTGTTAGAGGGGGAAGTGCTTTATTCACTTAATGGCTTTTATTAGTGCCCGGTCTTCAACTCTTTCATTAGCTAAAGTGCTGCTATAATTTACAGGGTAAAAGGGGGGTGGGGAGGAGGTGGTGTCTGAGGAGGGTTGATGCTGCTGCTGCTGCTGCTGGACAGGCATGCATTACCTTCCACCACTGCAGCTTCTAGTTTTTTTTTTTTTTTTTTTTTTAAAAGTGGCTTTTCCTCTCACTCTCAGTAAGACGTGTAGTCTGTAGCATCAAATATCTATTGGTAGTTGCCTTGTTGAACGAGTAAAGAGTTGCTGTAAGTGATGTTATTTGTCTCTTTTGCACACCGACTTTTTATATATCATTTAGCCGGAGTCCTGTTGCAGATCTGAATCCTTGTTCATCACCCGTGTTGTTCTGAATCAGTGTAACCTGTACTTAATTGGCAGCGCTGATGGCACTTTTGAAAATGAAATGGCTGCTTATATTGTGTGTATACTGTATATAAACAGGAAAGGATTTTGTGGTATTGCAGAGCAGTTCTGCTGCGAGACCGCAGTCAGTGGATTTCATGCATTTCATTAATAGTGGATCAAGAGCTAAGGGTGATTTTCTTCTTTTGCATTTTTTTTTTAAATCTTCTAGTGAAGGTAGGGGTACACGTAGTTATTCAGCATATTACAGATACCAGTTTGATATGCTATCTGTAATATGCCAAGGCATTTAGTATTTTAAGTTTCCTACTTATATATTTTATAAACATTAATGTCTGGTTGAGTATTTTTTCACTTGACAAAGTTACTGTATAATTGTAGCATATTCAATATGCTGTGAAACAAACTCATACTCTGTTGGAAAAGCTCATATTTGTAGTATGTAGTTTTATATTTCAGGAGTGCTGTCTTTATTCTTCAGATTTTCAGTCTTGATATTCTGTTTTATTTACTTTGGTATGCACTGGCGCCATCCACTGCAGTCGCAGGCTACTGGCAGGTGCTCGGACACAAAATGGCTGCTGCCCTTTATTCAATTTGCTACATATTGACATTAGACCGTGTTTGACTCCAGAAGTGCTCCCAGGCCTAAAGAAATTCTCTAGATTTTACTGTGTGGAGTTAGTTGTGAACAGCTGGTGTATGATGTCCCCAGACTGTGTCTGAGTGAATGAACTGATTAACCTGAGTGGCTGTCCTTACCAGAGGGGGGGGTGGGGGGTGGGCCAACAGCCTGAATAACTACCTTCATCATCAATGTCACATAAATCACATAGCTGGACAGGGCTTCCAAACGAGACTTTTTTTTCCTTCTTCCCTCTGAGCCAGACTAAAGTGGTCATGGTAACACTGTTGCTGAGTACTGCTGTGTTTCTGAGTGAAGCCATGTAACTGAGGACATTTCCTCTGACGATTTGAGCAGCAAAATGCACATAGCACATTAAATCCTACTGATTCCAATAGACACACAAAGTCTGCCATGATTCATATAAGTGTATTTACATAGCTGGGTTAAAATAAACTAAAAAGATCAAAATGAGGCAACTCTTTTTTATTGTACAGATTTTAATGCAAGTCTCAACCAATATTCAATATGAACTATCCATGGTGACAAGTACTTTATTTTAAATGTGACATTTACATTGATTTCTTTGCTTTTCAATTAGAGCAAAAAAAAAAAAAAAGAGCCACATGACACAGATGGTCCGATGTATGTCTGACAATTTATCGAGCAGCTGTGCAGAATGCTTTGGTACACAGGCCATGCACTGAGATTAGAACTATTTTTACTTTTTCACCAGCTGGATAACATCTTCATCCTCCAGCACGTGGTCTTTGCCCACCTTTTGAGGGTTATGTTTCACAGATGATCCCCACACAAGAGCACTGAAAAAAGAAGATTTTAAAATTAAAATGATTGCACATACAGGGTCCAGTTAATGCAGCACCATCTTAAGCACAAATGATGTCAAATTTAATCATGCAGTCATCCACAGCATAATTCTAAATATTATTCAATGTTTCTTTTCACACACAAAAAAGGTTCTGCACTAAAAACCAAACTACAGCGTACCATGACCTTTAATTACAAAGGCTCTCCTCTCCCTGGAGGATTGGTAATGCTTAGCACTAATGTATTGACCGACTGACAATCTACGCTCTCCCGTTTGGAGAAGGTGGTGCAACATATAATTTTAGATCCTAATCCAAACTCTCCAAATGCTTATCTGGTGTATTTTGTCAGTAAGATGGTCATGGCTGTGATTAAAATAACTTTTTTAATCACCGTGTGCAATTCTACTGCAAGGTTGTTCTCTCAATGCCTTTTAATAGCAAACCTTGTAATTCCTGACCATACTGGTAAATAAATGAGCTGAAATACAGAATAAAACACATATCTTGAGGTTCCCTGGCAACAGGACAGTAACAAAATCACAACCTTTTAATTTATCAGTGTAAAGAAAGGCAGGAACAAACATGGTCAGGTGAGTGAAAGAAACAAGTAAAAAATAAATAAATAAAAAATAAAATGGAAATGGGCCAAGCTACAAGTACGCACTATTTTAATTCTTTGATGAGGTTTTTGTGAATCTTTAGGCAAAAATCCTCCACTGCAGTTCGACCATCAGGGAGTACAACAGGAGATGTGTAGTCGGGAAGTTGGCCTTTGGGTTTGGTGTAGCTGGGGAAAGAAAAAAAAAAAGTAAATGGTCTTAAATTATAAAGGCAGTTTTTATAAATTCCCAATAACAATTGCAGTTAATTTTTCAATAACAATCAAACTTTTCCATTCAGACAGACTTCTCATCCACTTAAATTTCTCATTTTGACCAAATCAAATTTAGAAATCTCTCTGTCCCTTATACCTCCAGTTAAAGCATCAACTACTCTTACATTCGCACAAGTTTAAGATAATCCCACATCTTCTCCAGTAAGTCATCGAAGTTCCAGCGGTGGTGGGCTGAGATGGGAACACAGTGGGGAACCTTGTAGATGACATCGAGCTCCTCAATAGAGATCTGATCAATTTTATTGAGCACATATATGCATGGGATGTAGACCCTGTGGTGACAAAAAAATACTGTGAGACACTGTACATTAAAAGGACTGCACAATCAGTGTTAATACATTTTTGCAATTTAAAAGTTATAACCTATTAAAGTATACAATATTTACACCCACATCATCCTACTTCAGTTGATTACACTGAGGAATGGTTTCTAGGTAATAGGATCCTTAGAAAAAGATAATGCATTTCTGCAGAAATTGGAAATACGTTTGTAGGTGTAGGCTCGCATTGCACATAAAATGCATTTTCTGATTTATCTGCATTGGTGTAGAGGGAACTGAAAAAAGGTTTCAATGCTCAGTCTGACCACACCCACCCAGGGATGACTAAGAAGGGCCCATTCTGGCACTTCAGCAGCTTACCGGTTTCCCTCCACCACATCAATGAGGTCATCAGCAGTGCAGTCGCCACGCAGGGTGATATCGGCGTTGTGGATCTTGTACTCTGCCAGGATAGTCTTCACTGTCTCAGCATCCAGCTCACTTTGTGCACACTAAAAATAGATGGATAAACAGCACAGACTTGATGTCAATCAACATGAGAGAGAGGATAAAAGTAATACATACTTCCAAGACATTAAGTAAAGCCTAACTATCAGTTAGTATGGATGAATCATAGATAAAAATTAAACAGGTTCTTATTTCAAGAAACACTTGGATAATTTTACATTACACCCCCCGCAAAAAAAAAAACATGTTTTAGTTCACATTAATTAATGTAATGTAATGCAGAGTCAATGGCAACTCAGATATAAAATTAATGCAGCTGTTTTTTTTTAAAAAAAAGAAAAAAAAGGAGTAATTTCATTCATGTCCACCAGAGTGTAGCATTGAAAAGGTGTTTCAGTGTTACCAGGGAGATTAGACTTAATGTGTTTTTGGCATCTAATCCTGCAGATCGTTTCAAAGCTTTAAAAGAGGATAAATGGTTTGGGAAGTGGGAGCACATAATCAAAATGATGGAAAGCCCTCTAAAGACACCTGTGACCTCACGTCAGGCTCAGATATTCTCACTTTTCCAGTCCACCTGTTCTTTGAATGACAAGTAAACAGCCTGTATTTTATAACAATGCCATTAAAGATGTAAAAAGTGTGAAAGGTTGCATCAAAGTGCTGTTGAGCTGTGCAAAACATACTGTAGTTGTGAAATTGATGCCTCCCTTGTCCTTCTTCTTGAAACCAATGTTGGGTGGCTTCTTATTAAGTCGGATGCCAAAGCCCTCCAGCTCGTGCTCTATTAGCTTCTTATGAACAAGAGGCTTCAACACATCAAGCACTATGAGGATTAGGTTGCATGTTCGGGCCACTAAAAGAGAAAAGAGCAAAAAAAAAAAAAAAAAAATCAGCAAAATCAAATCATAAATAGTTGCACATGTAACATGTATCAGCAACCATTTCATAATTTGTAAATGGTGTTTAACAGTGGCCTGCCACAGACTCTGATTGCACTGATGTTTTTGTAATGCTGTCTCAAAATCTCAAAATGTTAGCAAAAACAGGTTTGTTAATCTTTCTGCACCAATGATTGTTCACATTGCTTTAGCCCTTATGATTTGTGTGTATTTAACCACTAAACACATCTTTACCTGCGATGACCTGTCTGCCTCTGCCCTTGCCATCTTTGGCCCCCTCAATGATTCCTGGGAGGTCCAGGAGCTTAAATAGGAGAGGGAAAGAAAATTAAAATGAGCAAAACAATTCATAAAACGTACAGGTACTGAACAAGTAAGAACTGCTTGTACCTGAATTTTGGCACCTTTGTAGCGAATGACACCAGGTACCGTTGTAAGAGTGGTGAACTCATAGGCAGCCACCTCCGAGTACACACCCGCGAGGTTACTTAGCAGTGTAGATTTCCCTACTGATGGGAATCCAACAAAGCCAATACGAGCATCACCAGTTTTTGCTACATCAAAACCTGAAAAACAAAGGGCTCATCATGATAACTTACAAGACAGATGGCTTACAGGTGTTTGTAATAAACCTAGGTGACAGTAGCACAAAAAGAAAAGTATGTCAACCCTTTAAAATGACATTTTCTGTGATATGATCTTTAATCTTATAAGTCACAAGTATTAGCAAGCATTTAAGCTAACAGGACACTTACAAGGTTTTGTGTTTTAATGAAAGTGACAAGTCAAACATTTCCATTACTACTGGAGAAAGTAAGTGAAAAAAAACTGTGCTGCCAAAACAATTGAACCTTAATTCAGCTGGTCCATTAATCTATGGGTAATAGAATAATGTAGTGGAGCATACAGATAATTATTGGTAAGCTTCAGGAGCAAAGAGATCTCTCTTTTGGGTAACAGTGGCAGAAACAGTTGACGTTTATAGTGTCTTGCCACAGTGATTGCTTAAAAGTATTAAAATATCTTACCCTCTCCTGGTCCACCTCCACCACCTCCCTTTGGTGTAATGAGTTCCCTTCTCAGTTTTGCAAGACGTGCCTTGAGCAGACCCAAGTGGTGAGCTGTGGCCTTATTCTTCTGCGTCCTGGCCATCTACAGATCAGCAGCAATAACGACAACATAAGGTTTGCATGATGAAAGCTATGCAAAAATAAGTGTTTGAATTGACAATTGATCAATCATATCTTGTAAGTCTATTAAGTCTGTCAACTATATACAATTCCTGAAGCATAAACATGTCTCAGAGTTCCTTATTAACCTTCAAAACAGTGTTCCCCACAGCAACAAATCGTCTAAATGACAATGACAGTGTCCTTATTAAAGCTGTACAATATTAAAAAACTACGATAATTGTGATATAGACATTGTTTGCTCCCATTAAGGTTTTCTAGCTCACTTTACTTTTTTCCCCACCCTTCATACTACTTGATGGTCAGAGAAATGAGAAGACAATTATTAGATAATTGCAACAAGAGACAGTGATACTGGGTTACATTGAGACTAGTCTCAGTTGAAGTCAGCCGGTAGAACTCTGTAGCTACACGAGAAACATCTAGGAGGTGAGCAACACACTCCCGGTTACTTTATTTAGGGTCAAACATCTACACGCTGAATAATCTCTTTTAGATGAAAACGTGTCAGGAAAAGGGAAAACCGGAATAATACGTATATCGAGGCCCAGCTGTGGGAACTAGCGCCAACAGCTAGCGGCTAGCTGAAACGTGACTGATTCATTGAGTCAACTCTTAACTCACCTCATTTTCAATCTCCGCTATTTTAGCGAGTATACTCATGGTGATTCCTGTAAACAACCAGCGCTTCCGACACAAGCTGGGAGGATTTATTTAACATGGAAGTCAGCAAAGTTAGACTTATGTTTAGCGAGCACACAACTCCACACCACGCAGGGACCGCTGGGCGCTGCTTTGCGGTATATCTCGCGAGATTTGGAAACTCTATGCCCAGTTATATGACTGACAGGAAACTGTGTCCAGGTTTCATTATGATCATGTTTATGACAAGAAAGTTACTTTTATTTGGTGTTAAGTTTTCTTAATATTTTTTTTTTTCACTATATGACACATTAATACCCTTTTCCAGTATGATTTCACATCAAATGATCAGAAGTGTGTAATACAGTCTGTTGTAATATATATTGTAGGACATCTGTCGATTATTTTCTCCATTAATCGAATATTTGATTGGTCCATAGAACATGTTAAAAAAATGTTGGAATTATGATGTTCCAAAATGTCTCAATTGTTTTGTCAACAAATCAAATCATTTTTTTAGGATTTCATTGTCAAATGGAGCAATGAAACAAGGTAATCATATTTAAGAGGCTGAAAAATCTGACAATTTGATTTAATTATTAAAAAAAAACCTCTAAAATTATCAAAGCTGTTAATGATTAATTTAGTAATCGGTAATAATCAATGAATCGAATAATCATTGCAGCCCCATACATACAGTTGTTGTAGTTGTCTGTATATTTTTTATATTCAGTATTGGCTTTGAATTTGTCTGATCTACCTTTCCTATCTTGATCTGATGATCTTTGATCTTTATTCATTTCCAGTAGCAAAAAAGCAGCTGAAAAAGTTCAAGATTTGTAAGCATGTAAAAAAAATAATTTAAATGCTAATTTGTGTCCTGATGTTTTGATGAATGAATAACTGAAATGCAATGAAAAATGTAGAAGCAGATGGCAAGCATGAATAACGATGTAATAATGATGACATAATAATAATTATTATAATAACAGGAACATCATTTCCATTGTCGTTCGAATAGAAGATAGCTGTAGTGTTTTCAATAGCTTCCATGACATGTGACCCAAACACTCCAAACCAATATCAAATTGTATGACTACCCTAGACAAACAGGTTACATCTCTTTTTTATTGGATTAAATTGCATATTAAATTTTACATGAATGTTAATATTCAAAAAGTTATGTTTGGATTAATAAATTCCATGAATCCAAATCAGTGCCCAAGGCTGTTTTCACATTACCCAGCAATATGTGGTCTTAGATATACACTGTATTTAACAAATAACCATGCATCATGAGTGAAAATGTTCTTGTCAAAACGCTGACTGACAACACTGACTGTTGTTGTTATTGAAAAAAAAACAACAATGGAGGAGAGGCGGAAACAGTCAACTTCACATGACAGTCAGATGCAAGACATTTGTAGGTATGAATGTGAACAGTCAAATCAAATCGACATCAAAACAGAATTGAACACTTTTTGCTGTGAGCCAAATTTTGCTACTACCTTAGACAAATACCTGTTTTTATTTTATTTTATTATTAGGGCCACATGGTGGTGGACATTGTTGCCTCAAAACATCAAAATTAATCCTGATTTGACCAAAAACTGAAATTGATATAGCATTGCCATATCACCTGTAGGTGGTTCCACCCAGGGCCTCTCTGTGTCGAGAATGTGTGTTCCTCCTGTGTGTGTGGGTTCTCTGCTGGTATTCTGGATTTCTCCCACAGTCATGACAGAAATGCAGATTAGAGATAATGTTAACCCAACTGTATTTTCAGCAAGGAATGCATTTTTCTACCTGAATTATAGTGCTTTTTTATATTTAAAATGTTTTTACATATGTGCACTATTATATATAAAACTGAAAATAGCTGCACCTTGATGAATAAAATTCCACAACAACTAATTTGGTTTCTCACATCAAAAATGACACAGGCCTGTCAAACTGTATATTTTTTATTATTTAATTGTTTATTGTTTAAGTCGCATACAGTATAATCTCTCATTGGATTCTATGTTGCAGAAGTTTGTGGACTGAACATTTGACATTTTCTTGACCTTCTGGTCGGCTTATTGGTTGGTGGGTTGGTTGGTTGAACGAGATCAGTTGGAAAAGGTTGCAACTAAAGTGGTATAAGGTGGAAATTCATTTCCAAGAGAGTTATTGGTCATACCAGACTTCTCACACAGTTGATATGGTAACAAATCTTAAGTGCTTTAAAAATAAAATGATGATGATTTGAATAAATAATTAAAATAAATAGATTTGCATTTTGACATTTCATTTTTGAAAACCTATACGTTTACCCCTTCCAGCACAGCCTAGGGTATTATCTAAAGCATGTTATGTAAACCTTTAATGCAAGCTGAAGGACAGTGAGATTTTAAAATCTGTTTGAAGATGACTTCATGGAGGTAAAAGGACTTGCTAGATATGCTGAAAGTGTCATTTTACATCTCCATTGTTGTTTTATTGTAGGAGGTGTGCTTGTCATCATGAAAATATACAAAAATAGGCATTTTCTTTTTAAAAGGTAGACATGGTCTCTGCAAGTTGTTGTTCAGCATTTCTTGTTGCTCACTTGGGATTACAGCGAGCATAAATAGCACAGGAAGGAGAGGACAGGAGGTGAGACACAGCATGACAAGGGGTAATAACAGATTTTAGGATTTCTGCAGGTCCGAGTTAATGCTTTTTTGTCAACAAAACAAAACCAAAAACAGCAGGGCAGCTTTGACTTGATTCATCAACGTTAGCCACATATTGACAACTGACAAGAATAAACCCATGCCCAAACATCTCAAATGTTCTTCTTTTAATGAACAACACATCTTTATATCATATGTCAGTCAGCTTTGAAGTGCATTGATTAAAAATTAAGTGCAAGTACAGATTTTAATGCATTCACCTTGACTAGAGGAGTAAATTATTTGCATTGTTGCCCCCAAAATAGTCATTCTACAGGGCCACTCTGCAAAAAGAAAACTGCTATAGTTGATGCTGTTTCTAACCTAAAAGATATATGTTTTTTCCCACTTATTTCAAGCCTGTTATCTCTGAGTGACAGTGTGTAGTAGCAAATTTTATCTGGCTTCAATTACGCCTTCTGTTAGTTCACTCCAGGCCATCAATCATAGCATTTTTCCTCAACATGGTTGATCTCCCTGACTGATTTCTCAGCGGTTTCTTACTTTGCTTCGAGGAACACAGAAAGTGAATGAAGCCTGCAGAAGCACAAAGTCTGTGAGAAGCACTATTTTAGTGCAATAGTTTCACACCTGTTGACCTTGCCACCTAAACCTGGCTACCTCTGCATAGAGATGGGAGTAGAGTTCTTATCATAGCCCCATCGATAGGCCTTTAAGTTTTTACTGAGAGAAGCGCCATTATTTGAGGTCTTGTCACCAGAGCAAGGATAACAACATCATTTGAGGTAATAAAAAACAAATAACAGCATGACGTTATCCTTTAAAATGCATTGTCCCCAGTATCTTGGATTCTGTCATCAGAATTTGGATAATACGTATTGAAACCATAAGGCTTTACGATAAATGCAACTTGGCCATATGATGGCAAAAGTCTTCAGTGGAGGCATTCCCCTTGGACTCTAGCTGCTCTCAGAGGAGGTGGGTGGTGCAGTGGAGGATGACCTCCGTCGGGATACTGACTGTGAGCGCTCAGGACTGTGTTTGTCATAAGGCTGGAGCTGCACCTCCAGGAAGTCCCTGTGCTGCTGGCTGATGATCTGGCTAATGAGTCCTGGCAGAGCCTGCAAGTTACTTAGTAGAGTCTCAAGCTTTGTCTCCAGCAAGGCAATCCTCTTCTCCATGTCCTCGCCTCGCTCATTCAAGTCTGAAATCATGTCATACATGATGTTCTGAGTCTGGAAGAAGAGAGAGGAAACGCACTTAAGATCATCGAAAAGCTGGTGGTTATTTTTGATGGACAATCTGAAAATACTGTATCCAAAATTAGCATACAGATGAAAGATAAGAACACAAGCATCATCAGTAGATCAGCAAAAGTAGAGAGGAAAGTGCTCAGAGTTATAACATTGTCTAAAAAAAGGAAGAAAACAATTAGAAGAAGAGGGTTAATATACAAAAGAATTGTCTCATCGCACCCTAAGAATCCATCACCCACTCATCACTTCATTATTTGACACAAATATTTAAAAAAATGCATTCATGGTTTCTCAGTTTTACAGTAACACTCACAACCACCTATTTCACCAAATGCATTTCCAAGAGAGTTAACTCACTGCTCCCATATATGTCTGAAGATAATTAATTGTGAGAGATGAGGACAAAAGCCACAGCTGTCATACTGTACAAATTAAATTCAGAAGTTTGAATTTGTCTGTGTTAAAAAGGATCGCTTTTTTTGTTGACAAGTGTTGACTTGCTAAGTCAAAACAGGGAAACTAGACTTAAAATAAGCTTTGATGACCGTTGAGACCTCATATTCAATTTAGATTAACATTTACTTGCATTTTTACACAAACATGGCTGTGGATTTTCGCTTTCATTACTAAATGTACAGTTAAACAGCTTTAAGACGGTCTCACCTTATGACCAGTGCAAAACAGGAAACAGAAGCCATTAAAACAGGCAGGTGGACTGTAAATTAAGTCCGAGCTGACAAAAATGTGAACTTCAAGTTATCAACAAACCCAACCAAATTGGCTTTTATTATGAAGTCCTGTCATGGAGTCTCTGTTATATATCGCAGTGACTGTCCTGTTGTCCTCCACTTTTGGATGAAAGCATAAGCTGAAAGCAGAAAGGTCATGTACATGTTTAAAAATAAAGCCAGAGGAACATAGGTTGAGTTGTATTTCAGGAGTGGAAGCTGTTTGCTAATGAAAAGCACCCCACAGTAGTTAGTAATGTTTCTATGTGAGTCTTGGGCAGACAACAAAGGTGCCTGCTGACTTTGCATGGTATTTTTATTTATTTTTTTGCTCTTTTAATGCATCAAACATCTGTTGAGAGAATTGAAAATACACGGCACCTGCAATTTTATAACTTTCAACTGTCAGTCTTTCATATTAGTCAGTGGCAGACTAAAGAATCTTGGTCACATTTTGCATGAGGAGTGGAAGCTTTCCTCATGGAGGGCGGCCCCTGAGGTATTATTCAGTGGAGGACTAAATATCCTTCACAGTGCAGAGGAGGTGCCATCCATCATTTACCTTGTCTCCTTCTGATTTAAGGGCCAGAATTATGGGATAGGTTGTTAAAGTGAATCACTAAAGTTGCAATGATGCAGCTCAGTCTGAGAGCTAACCTAATCCTTCATTTGTGTGAACTCAGTGGATTAGAAACGGACTTAAGCATTTAAACAGGTTTGTGCATGAGAATATAATATATGAATAAATCTATTCTCTTTATCACATAAGCATTTTCAGATGTCCCTGGTCAAAATAGCAAACCCATACCAAGAGTGCAGTATATCTCTGCAGATACACACGTCTAAATAAGTGAAATGGTGACATATACGTGTGATGATGGAAAACAAAGAAAAACAAAAGGTTGCGCGTTTAGAGTCAATATTGCCTGATAAAAGAGATTAAGCCAAACATCTCTTCCAATCCATAGCACTAACTAGAACTGGGCACACACTACACAACCTTCAGAGTTGTTACTTTAAAAAGACTCAGAGCACACACACTGGTTTCAGCAGATTTTTTTATGCCGACGGAAAGACTGGGGATCACACATTTAACGCCAGTGCCTGATGAGGGATCAGACTACATTATTTATCAAACCAACTGAAGTCAACTGAATGCATCAAACTCTAACGAGAGCGACCACGTCTATGAGAGTGACAATTTAAAAACATCGCCATCGCTGTATTGATATTCCCTCCACTTCCTGTCGTCTTCGTCTACCCGATTGTGTCCAGAGTCGGCCCCATCTTATTTATACTCTCTGCTATAAGAAACAATAGCCATTATGCATTATGTTCTAGTGGCATTTATCATTTGATCGTTCTCAGAGTTTGGACTCAATTGGGGAAGTGAGCATTTCATTTTGCCAACCCCTCTGCTTAGAATACTCTACAAACTGAACTAAAAATATCTGAACTCATTACACTCGAAGCTTTTCATTCCATATTTAATGTTAGACAACGAGAATCTATTGAACAGTGTCTGTTTTTATTTGTTACTGTGATCTTAAAGACTGCACTTTGTAATTATAATTGCCAAACTGTTTGGAATTCCTAAATTATTGTTTATTTTAATTTATTGTTTGTAATCTGTCTTTTTCGAAATTTATAGTTGCTGACCTCTTGGCCAGGTTATGCTTGCAAAAGAGATCTTGATCTCAATGGGACTTTACCTAAATGTGTTTGATTGTCTGTGAATAAGGTTGGGTTGGGTCTGTTACCCTCACACACTTGCCGATTTGAGTCTTTAACCTGCTCACACTAACAGATTTCAGTGGCAACTAGTCATGCCGACTGTCCCAACTACTCCAACAGTGAATCGTGGGTAAAATCGGACAAAAAAAAATGTTTGTCCCCAATTTATGACTAATGTTATGCTAATGAGGATAATGAGAGGAAAGTTAGAAATTTTTAGCAAATAAATAATTAGGCAAAATGTATGACATGGCATGACATGCCTAAAAAGCCCCCACAGCAAAACTAATTTCATCTCGTTCTTCCCTAGAAAAGTGAATCTCTTTATTCCTTTTTTCCCCTAATGTCCGTGAACGCACCACATGACTCTACCGTCCATTGACTGACGCGTCAGAGCCAATTGAATTGATGAAAAAAAGCCTCCAAATCATCCCACAACTTCCATTTAGGGCCAAAGTGGTTACTGGGGGGGGAAAGTACACTTAAATCGAACTTTAACATGCACGTCAAAGTGGGCGAAAACAGCCTAAAATAATTTCAAGAAACAGAAATCGTGCTAGATTAGCCGACAACAGCAGATATTTGGATTGAGACGAGAGTTATGTTGATATAACAGCAAAGGTAAGACATGGTTTGACATAAGTGTGTGAAGTGCACATGTTTACGGCTGCCTGTAGACTGAGTGTTTGCCATAAAAACATAAAACACTGTTGTTTTATGTGAACTTTCTGTTCGCTTTTGCTGTTAGCATGGAGGTAAAGATTGTGAGCATGAGCTGTGTTGTTGCTGCTTGGTTTTGTAGATGCACTTTCTTTAGTCTAAAATAAATAAATAAATAGATGTTAAGCAGAGTCTCTTCCTGTTTGAATGAGTTATAGCTTGTCCACATTGACAAACGGAACATGGGCATTTGATTAGTCTGAAAAAGAGCAAGGTTTGGTGTAAAGAAGTAAAAACAAAAATACAACTTTAACACGCATTGTCTACAATCAGAGGTCTCAAAGTCGTGGCCTGCGGGCCACTTGCGGCCCTTCACTCATTTCACATGGCCTGCCACTTAAATGTTTGTTCTTTTATATTTATAGTATCATTTTGTAACACAGATATGCTATTTTTTAGCATTAATCATATATTGTTACCTATCAAGACAAACACTACTTACTTTTGAAATTATGTAAAATGTTGTTGTTGCTGTATTACGGTGGAAAATTGTGATATAATTTTAAGCTAATATCACCCACCACTACTGAACAGTTGTTTCTCCTCTCACAGTTGGACTTTTCTTCACATGACTGGCCCCCTACTGACCAGACTTGAAGCTCCTGTGGCCCGCAGGTAATCTGAGTTTGAGACCTTTGGTCTACTTATTAAGCTGTACTAAATCAAGTCAGGGCCACATGTGTAACACAAGACAATAAAACATTAAAAGCTGATGGCATAAGATGACAAAAAATGAGGCAAAACATGAGGGAAAAGCTACCATATACAATTGATGAATCAAGATAATATGCAGTTTATTAGTCTAATAATGTACAGGATCGACCTTCAACCCTTTTGGACTCAAGGAGAAGAGAGAGAGAAGAGGGGACAAGATGATTCAACATGCAGCAATTTTAGGACAAGTAATTCATGTAATGGTTAAAAAGTGCAGTGTTAATATACTATATTTAACAAACTATGGCTTCACTTTACTTATATTAAATAAACACTTAAAATGAGTAACACAGTGCTTCTCAGTGCACTGCAGTGGTGATGCAGCTGCCAGTGGTATGTTCAACTCTATTTAGCTACATCTTTCCACAGAGCATAAGCAGAGTGAAACCGCACTGCCCCCTTGAGGCTTCAGACTCTTATAACAATGAGTAAAGAGTCCCCTTATCTAATGTCACATCGCAGCTCCAGCTACTGTTTTTGCAGCACCAGGTGATTGGACAGTATTAACTAATACCTTTCATGACAGACTGGCCTGAATCCAGTTTGACTGTGGTGTATTTCTGAATGTCAGAATCCTCTGCCTTTCTTCCCTCTCTTTCTCTGTCTTTAAACCTGGCTGAATCATCAGATTGCAGTGTGTCTCCCTTCCCAGGTTACTGTTTTTGCTGTGTCAGGCTGGCGCACTGCCTGGTCTTTCCCTAAGGTTTGTCAACTTCTGTTTAGTGCATCTGGAGACAAATATCACAGAATGTAGTAGGTGGAAAAACTGCACTGGCTGTTCACATATACACAAAAAGTGTTTGTTGTAGTTTTCATTTGGTAATTGTCTGTGGACACACATCCTGGAGATAGTAGTTTTAACTGTGAAATAAAAATGTTGTTATTTCATACTCAAATGTTTCAAACCACAGGTGAGAGCAGTCAACCCAAAGCATTGCACAGATTTATTTTCATTCCCATTTGAAAAGCCTGTCTGTTTATTTGACACCTGTAGACTTTGGTTATATTAGAAAGCACAGCTAGTTAAGTGAATGAACCAGCATGCATTGCATTGAATTCAGTCACACAAAAGGAAAGAAGCTCATCAGGACGGTTTGTCTGTCCTCGTGTTCAATGCAGCAGTAGACTGTTAGTCTAGCTTACCTTAGCAAGGTCCACTAGAGAGTTTGCTTGGTCATTCAGCTTGCGTTGCTCCATTTTAACACTTCTCAATCTGAACACAAGACCATTCAGAATCCAATAAATGAACTCTATCAGAGGTTTTATTTATTATTTTTTAAGATTTGTGCACACACAAAGGCATACACATGGAGAACACTCCTATAGGTCATGCACAAGTTGTGTGTAGAGAATGCAGGGATTGCAGGGGGTCAGTCTGTTTGGTTGAGCTGCATGCAAGTGGAAAGACCACGCAGGTGGGGGAGAGCTGCCACTGGAGAGAGAATGACAATAGCTCTGCTCAACCAATACATACAACCAAACTAAAGGGATGAGTCATAGCAGATCACTTGTACAGGGTAAATTTGTAAACTGCAAATATCTGCAAACTGATATTTCATGGATGTTCAAGCCACAAATATCACATTTAAATAATGTACAAAACACTAACAATGTGACGTCAGTTAGAAAAATCGAAAGATTGACACATTATGCCAATTGAAGTAATCTTTTTTTTAATTGAAGTTGGTAAGTTTTCTTGTGAGATAAAATAATTACCACCTAAGATTCCCACCTCTTAACTTAAAATATATCTCACAGAGCATGCCTTAATAACTCACATTTCCTGTTTTAATTAATCTTTTGAAGCCTATTTTTCTCTTTAGGGGCTCAAAAACAGCAACTGTGCACTATTGTAGAATGTCGACCACACATGATTTAAAAATATTACAGAAGTGGTAGTCACACTTGCTAAATTACTCTGCACACCAGGCACAAAAACAGCAAGTCTTTCAAATGTTCAGATTTTTTAAAAAATAACGATAAAAATAATATAAAAAAAACATCAAGTGACAGAGTCATAAATATGGACAATCGGGGGGGGGGGGGGGGGGGGGGGGGGGGGTAGGGGCGGGGCCCCCCCCAAGCAACTGTGCACTATTGTAGAATGTCGACCACACATGATTTAAAAATATTACAGAAGTGGTAATTTTACTATATTACAGAAAGATTTTTTAAAAAATAACGATAAAAATAATATAAAAAAAACATCAAGTGACAGAGTCATAAATATGGACAATCGGGGGGGGGGGGGGGGGGGGGGGGGGGGGGGGGGGGGGGGGGGGGGTAGTGGGCTAATTAGCCGAGATTCACCCATTCTCATGCAATGCAGGATCATTTATCAGTTCGCTGAAGACAGGCAGATGTTGAGTGAAGATGACAGGTTTAGACCAACAGAGGGTGCAATAGGAGCCAGTAAAGTAAACTACAGGCAAGGGAAAATGTCCTGGCAACAGAGGACCCAAATGTTTTGCACAGAGCAGACTCTGGAGACAAGTACAGCATAAACGTGTGTTTTTCTTATTTCATTAATTAAAGGCAAGAGGGGGTATTGAGAATATATTGTCTAAAATGATGAAAAACAATAGATATTCAGTGTTAAATGTTTTTTTTTTGGAGACCTATTAGAAATACACATTTTGCAGTTGGATGACCAGTTACTATCAAATGAGGTAAAGGCACAAGGCAGCTTGAGGTCAGAATAAGGCCTTACATGTTCCATGCGTCTCCGTTCATCACTTAATCACTCTCACGGGCAGGTCTCCTTTTGAATGGATGCTCTGAATCCGTTTGCTATTCATCAGGGGAAAAACAGCTACGCTAAGCTTTTCACTACCTCAGTAAATCTGCTCTGGCAATCTCAGTTAGTGCTCGGCTGTAATTCCTACTTTCATGACTTACTTTCTTTATCACGACCTCCTTTTACCTCATCGTGGAAAGACATGCTAATTTTTCCTCAGTGCAATGGACAGGACGGTCACTCTGCAGTGCTGTTTTTTTTTCCTCTCTCTCTCTCTCTCTGCTGTGACAGCTTCACGCTGTCGGTTACAATTGCAGCCTCTCGGGCACAAGTGAGATTGCTCAGAGGCTTTAGTCTGACCGTTCTCTCGGGTCACTTTCCTGTTTCAGTCCACTGATCTTTGAGCTAACAAGCACTCCTGTTTCTCGCCATGCGTGGTTCCCACTTTAACCTTGTGGATGGAGAGGGACAACATTCCCACAGGACAGGAAATTGTACTTGCTGTATTGGCTGAGACGCTTGACTTATCGGCTGTCATGGCCCAAAACATATTGCAGCATCTTGCTGGCTGATGTGGTGGAAAAAAATGCTCCATTTAGATAACCGTGTGAGTGTTTCCAGTTGTATCCGACTGTTGCTAAATCTGCAGATTCCTGAGTGCAGAGATGCATGACAGCGCTATGTCCTTCAGATTATGCTGTTTACAAGCCGTGATAACACCAGATCAGCATATTTGCCACTGTGTCATCCAACAGAGAAATGGAGGAAATGCGGCTGCAAATGTAGTAACAGGTGTAACAATGATTCCACACACCGAAAGAGGACCCGGAGCCCTGATCTGTATGAGCATGTCCACTAAGTTTAAATAATATCATGAGTTGAAGGAAATTATAAATGATATACTTGTTCTACTGCAGGTCTGTCTCCTGTAGAGCTCCCGTCGTCATCCTTCGGTACATGAAAGCACAGTTGATTGGAGTTTAATCAGTGGCTTTCTGATTAAAGATCAAATTCTCATCACATCCATGCAGAAATGGAAAGAAAAACACCCTCCATCACCGATAATTGAAATTCACTTTTATGCATCTGTGGGTGTGTTCACCATGTGCAGCATTGTCTACGCAATAATAAGGTGTGATAGGTGCTAGTGCTGTTCATTTACAGTTGGTTGATTGCAACATAAAATGCTGATGAGTGAATGTGAGACCGTAGTGTGTTGTTGTTGTTTTTTTTTTTTTTTTTTTTTTTTAATCAAATTAACCCATGTTATGAACAAAAAAAAAACTAAATTAATGTGGCAACGCAATGGTTGTGTCGTATGAAGCAACTTTTCTGTGGCATGAATTTCACTTATCAAATGAGGGAGTGTAATTTTTTGGTCACATTATTGGGTTCAAGGACAAGCTCTCGTTTGCATGCACACAACAGGTCTATAACTACATGTGAGGCGAAGACTTACTTTCGGGCTCTATTGCATTGTGTGGACACAAACAGGAAAAAAAGGAAACATGAAGTAGACAAATGAATTATTACAACATCAGATAAACATGTTCAGATGGCAAAAAAACCCTGCTTGCTAAAGTCTGGCTGCTGTAACCCTCATCTCTACACTGCCACCTCTCCTCCTCCTCCTCCTCCTCCTCTTCTCCAACAATTCTGCTTTACTTATTTCTTTCTGCAACTGGCATGTTATCTCTGCATTTTGGACCATTTCCTGTAGCTGCAGCTTAGCTCGCACTCCAAGTCTAATCCCTCTTTCCACTTACAAGTGCCAGTTATCAGTAATACAGTCCATCCTTCCTCTTAACATCTGTGAACATTTACCAACGAAGACAGTGCCTCCCAGCGTCTATGGTCCCATTTAATGCCTCTTAACACCTCACATACTTCAGTGTAAGTGATGCTGACATGAGTTTTCCACACTGCCTTCTTGACCAGAGGAAACGGGTCGGATCTAATGTGATTTGATGTTTGATATCACGTCATGACACGTTAGTTTAGAGCCTCCACTTGAATGAGGTGCATAATGTAAGGCAACTTACTATTATATCATTCTGAGTTCACTTTTTCTAGGGCATTCTGCACACAGGCTACAGGCAATGTGAAGCATCCAAAATCCTTATCAAACAACATCCCAGTCGCCAGAATCATATTCTGCTGTTGTACATTTCTGCAAACCACAGATACATGTGATTGGCTCAAATTTAGGTTATTTTTATTTGTCTATAGATATTCATAACAATGTGAGTAAATTAGGCTTATTAAATCAATTTTCTGCTTACGAAAAATTCCTAAATTTTGTACTGTATTACACACCATGTATTTCAAATATATCACCATGCCAAATATGTTAAATATATATATATTTTTAAATTTCACTTTCATGGAGTGACATTGCCGAGTAAGCAGAATGATAGAATGATATGCAATTGCGATTACAGCTCTAAAATGTCACCTTCCGCAATCGTACCATGGAAAACACAGCTGACTGAGTGCCTGCACCAATACAGAGGGGATGTGATTGTATAACTCAATGCTGCACAAACCTGACTGATTCCTGCACTCAATGACTGACGAGTGTGCGGAAAAGATGACTGATGAGCCATTAAAGACAGCTCATACCTTCGGCATGGCATGACAGAAATGTTTTGTGATTTTGATTCTTTGACTTTAAAATATCACAGTATACACTGAGACTGAATAATGGCCACTGCCGAAACAGCTGTAGGCACAAAAAGCACATGTTTTTTCCCCCCACAAAACATCACAACATCCTCTCCAAGAAAACAATTTATCCTTGCAGTGAAACCATGTTTCACTCCACCACCACCAACTTCTTTTCCAGGTGACAGTTTTGCCTAAAACATGTAATAATAGTGATATGATACAACAATATGCAGTTAGCCATTTTTGCCAACATTTCACTTCAAGCATTTATTTCTCCTGGCTCGGTGAACTTCAGAAACTTATGCAATGTGGAGTTGTCATACTAATGTTGACATTACCCATGGTTTGCAGAAAAGTATAATACTTAAATTCTTTTTCTGGGAAACCAAGGCTGTAGACAAAGATGTGACAGAACAATATTAACACCATACAGAGCAGTCGTCCTTGCACACAGAACACGGTGTTATTCTCCCCCCCCCAAATCTGGTTCTTTATAGATTGAACTTTGTCTCAGAGGGATTTCCATTATTAGGCTGCCCTCTAACTGGAAGTGGACATGAGACGTTGTCCCCACCGCTACAAATTGCCTGAATATGGCAGCAAGGACATAATGACTCGACAAAGCAACATTGGAAAAAAATGCTTAAACGACACAAGTTTGGATGTGGGTTGCAGCAGCAGACGATTTTTGTCTTTCTTCACCTTTTAATTCAATTTAAACTCAACTGTCTGAACAAAATAAATGTATGTTCAAGGGATTCATGAGCAAATCAAAGTTGTACACAGACAACAATCCGTATACATACATAAAACCATAAAACCAAAAAACGCACATAAAAGGGGGGGCAGTTTAGTAAAGCATAAAGCTGCATAAGTCACTGTGCTTTGAGTACAAGTTAATACGGCAAACACGCCACAGATTAGATGTGCATGTAAGCACTATAAGTTGAAGAAAATCAAGTGTGAGGTGAGACTGAAATCAATAGTGGTTGGAGTTAGGTAGCACTTTAAGTCATCCTAAGGGACCCGCTAAAAGACTATCTGACAGGTATAGTGTCTGACCAATGGCTAGAAAAGTAGAAACCCACATGTATCAGCCCTGAGGTCAGCCTGGCATCTGACTCGCAGCAAAAGAGACACGCAAGAGCCATTCTGACAGCAAAAGGTGAGAGTGGAAAAGAGAGAAAGAGAGAGATCAATATCATACTGCTGTGAATTCTGTAAATTCGGACAGATAAAATCTGCTTTTTTCCCCCTTAGGAGTATGTGTAAAAATCAGGCTGCTGAAAGACCAACTGTTTCCAAAGTAACCATGTTTTCCAAAGCAAATTTACAGAGATTGCATTTAAGTATTAAGTAGGGTATGGCAATAATTCAATAACAGTATCAATAACTATATACAGTATCAGTAACAATAATTATATCATGATATAATGTTCTTCAAAAGCAATATAACAAAGGTTCTAATGTATTACTTCAAATTTGCAAATATTTCTCTGCTCGTGAAGAAGTTTGACTGATCCTTAACTTTTACTGAGGAGCAAAACAGTCTTAAAGGTACAATGTGTAAATGGTTTTGTGAAGTTTCATTCCATGTTGCAGCCTAATATCCCTCACCCTTCCTTTCCAAATTTATCGGAAAACCTATATAGCCTTCAGTTAGCATCGAAACTTAAGACATGGTGGACCAAAATGGTGGGCTCTGCAGTGCTGACCCAACTCCTGGTATAAATATAAAAGGCTTTTTTTTTGGGGGTATGAAAAAGAACATTTCATACAATCAGGCTATTGCACACTGATAATAATATAACTAAAAGTTTCACCTTCAATTTCTGTCAAATAACAACAATTTCACCATGTGTCCCGATATCTGTCAATAATGTATGTACTAAATTAAAAAAAAACATTTTATGGTGATACAGTCTTGGCCATATTGCCCAGTAAAGGAAAAAAAAATCAATCAAACAAGAATATCAGTGATTAATTTTTCAATGAATTTTGTTCCTTATACCATTCTTTTTGATGCTGAATAAACAGGCCAACTATTTTCCCCAACTGCAAATGTAAAGTTAGTCAAGTGAAGCATGATCGTGATGCAAAAGATCCTTTAAAAGTATAAGCACATTTTTGCTACAGGTGTCAAACAATTCAGAGTTCAGGTTTCTGTTACATTGCTGCAGAATCACACAAAAACACTGCTGGATGAGGCGGTATGAAACCAACATGAATGGCAAGACCGGGGTTAACAGTGCGGTACCTACTGGTGAATGGCTTGGAGAAATTTCCTCTGATGCTTCCTGACTTTGGCGTGGTCCATCTTCCTCACCAGTTTAGTGTTCTTGTAAATGAGCCACGTCTCCCTGAGAACGTTCGCAGCTGTGTTTTTCACCTATGGTGACAAAACAATTAGACTTTTATTAGATTTTGCAAGAATGCAGATGCGTGTAATATCAAATATATTCCAAGTTAGAGCATTCACTTACTCTTTTTGTTAGCTGGGTGTCCATCATAAAATTGTGGACATGTTTTTCAGCTTTGGTTAATTCCAATTTTTTTGCCACCACAGCTACGACCAAAGCTGTACAGCCAGCACCCTGAAAAACAACACGATTGTTAACTTTCTCTCTTTTAAGCTGGGGATGGAAGCTGAGTCGCATGTTCAGTCTAGTTCAAGTCTGAATCAGGTCTGACAGAAGGTTGATTCTAAATCCCATTATTGGGGTGTGTTAGTCTGACTATCAGAAATTGTTAAAAGTATTTTACAGGTCTCAAACTAATATCGGTATAGGTAGCTACTCGAGTGGTGGCATTGGTGTCAGACAAGAAGTGGTTTTGAGCCATTCCTGCTTATCTCATTTGCCTGTCAGGTATTTTTACAAGACATTAAAATATTAGACGCATAACCTCCAAAGCCTCCAGTTAGGTTTTCATTGTTTTTACAAACTGACAAAGAAAAAAAAAGTCAGTTTATCTCACCATAATGCCAGTCAGGAGGCAGACCCCTTTCCCACAGTATGTATTTGGAACAATATCTCCATATCCAATGGTAAGAAACGTGATTGAGATCAACCACATGGCTCCTAGAAAATTGCTGGTTACGTCCTGGTGGTCATGGTACCTGTAATAAATAATAAATGCAGTATGTTCACAATCATCCGTGTAGCTGCAGAAACCTGTGTACTCAAGCTTCTCCTACAGGACTCATTTTTATTTGTTAAAAATCAGCAGCATAAGAATAAATGTCAGAATACTGTGGGACTGTTATCTCTTTTTTATAGCATGTGTAAATGTTTCTAGCTTGATGCTCAAGGTGCAGTGTGAGCTCAAAGTGTGTATAATATCTATTTTTATGCTTTATCTATGTTTAATGCTGATAGCACAGCAGAGCGTGAGAAACTGATCCGGGCACCTCTCGCAAGCTCGCACGGTCCATGCAGCAATGATCCACAGCGAGATGGTGAAGACCAGCAGCACAGTGCCGGGACAGATGGTCATGAGGGTCTTCATCACAAAGCGTGTGTTAAAGTTAATTTTGTTAAGGGCTCCAATGCTGCGGGAGGAGGCGTCCGTGAAGAGCTTGCTGTGCAGCAGCATGACACGAGCGATGAGGTACAGCCGCAGGAACATGGGTATAGACAGGATGATGTCCACATCAGCATCTGTCTTTGATGGCACGTAGGAGTAGGCCAAGCGTGCGGTCCAGGTGAAGGTGTAGTTCCCTGGGATAGGGTGGATGGCACACACCAGGATCTCCAGGCAGATGAAGAAGATGCGCTCATATGTCATGGCTATCCTCCAGTCATCAGCTGCGTTGTCCACCATAAATAACTGCAAGGAAAGGGCTCGGTGAAGCTGATGGAGGATAAAAGGTTGCTAACATTTTCATCATGGTGACACAGCAAGCTATAGGAAATCATTAAACCCATTACACAATAAGTCACAAACAGCCCAGAGTCATTGAATTACATTCCTCTGTCACCACCGTCATTTTCCCCTGTATATAAAAACCTGAGAGGGGAAAAAATTAAATATCAAGTCTTTCATTTTAGAAAAAAAGACCATAGCATAGAAATCTCAGCAGTTTCGAATCTCAATTTTTTTTTATACTAGTGAAATGGACAAAAATAATCAATAGTGAAATATCGTGATATTTTGCGTGCCGATAATGTATTGCTTTTGAGACACCACATATATTTTTCCCCATGTAATATTTTAAGTGATGTTACAAATGGACATTACATTTTTTGTGGCGTAGCATAAAAAAATCAATTGAGTCCACTAGATGGTGCTAAGTGTTCACTCTCACTAGAGCTATTGTTTGACTATATCGCGATATACTGGATATTTCAAAAATACACAGTATTGAGGGATAATATATTGTGACTTCAATATTGTGATAATATTGTATTGTGGCGATTCCCATCCCTAGTGAGAAGTTCACTATCAAAATCTGTGCAAGCTGGCTGATTTTCTTTGGTTCACTTTGACCAAATATCAAAACTTTAGATATTGGATCTAATAAAATAAAATAAAAATACTTGTCACCTTGGGCTTTTCTAATAGACTAAACCATGAATCTGTATTGGAGATAAATTGATAATGTAAAGAACTGATTGCATGTCTACTCAAAATATTTAAAAATTCAAAAAAGCTAAATAGTAGGGCTTGAATATTTTCATAATCGATTAATCTATTGAGTTTGTTCTCTCAATAAATTGTGTAGTTATTTGGTCCGAACATTTTTTTTGAAAATGTTTATCGATGTTTTAAAAACCTTGATATTATATTGTTTTCAAATGTCTTGTTTTGTCCACAAACCAAAATTATTCAATTTTAATGTCGATAATTATTTTGTATGGAGCAAAGAACCCCCCGAAATGTTCACATTTAAGAAATTCAATTATTAAAATCGCTGTGTTCACGTTCCCTGGTTAAAAAACAGAAAGTGTTGTATTAGTGTTATGCAGAAGCATTTTCAGCCTAAAAAGTGTTAAAATGATGAGAACATCTGCTGCCTCCACATTAGCATTAGGCTGTGATCACCTGGCCACCCTGACCAGAAGGTAGGCCGTTTCACTGGGGACTTGAGCAGAGTGGGTGGATTCAAAGGCCCCTCATCACTCTTCTCCACCCCACCCTCTCTCACTGTACTGTAGTTTCCTCACATGGTCACCACTCCTGCTGCTCCTGCTGCTCCTGCTGCTGTTCCCCTCCCTCCTCCTTCATCATTTCCAAGCCAATCTACAGTTATCTCCGCTCAGAGGATTCACTGCTTAGTGTGTTCACCCTGAACTAACAGCTGAGCCCCGGTCTGCCGTTGTCCGCTTCCTCACAGTGGTCATGGCCGCAGATATACTTTCTCAATCTTACTCTGCACTATTGATATTTATTGGGGCCAGTTGGAGATGCTATTAGCTTTTCCTACATTTGTCAAAAAAATTAGCTTTTCTTGACATCATTCCACTCTGATTTCCCTCCACAGCTGCTCCTGTTCTTTGCACTCAATCACCTCAAGGTCCTCTCCTTGTATACAGGTCATCACAACTGGCAGTAGATATTTCATATGATGTTGCTGTCAGCAAATTCAAGTAAGGTTTCCTGATTTTCTTTTTTTTGTGTGTGTATGCTGCAAGACCAAGGGCCTTTTAGAATAAAGAAAGGCAGCACATTTGCCAAGAATACTATATGCTTATTTCCAATGTAGTAACAAGGCAAGAGCTTGGTAACCTTTTAGTTCTAAAATGAAACAGAAAAATGCAGATGAGCATTTTTGAAACCTCATTCACAATTTTTACGCATAAACTACCACAGGTGTGAACAACTTTATCTTAAAACTCGTGTGTTTTGTTATTTGGTATTTGATCGGCTGAAGGCTCTCGACCCCATGGTGGTCAAACGAGTGGGTGGGAGGGTGAGATGGATGGAAGAACTGAGGGTATGGGTGGGTGTGTGTGGAGGAGGCTGGTGAGGTACTGAGGGGCGAGGTTGGTGATGGCCTTGAACGTGAGGAGCAGAATCTTATACATCATGCAATATTTGATAGGGAGCCAGTGAAGATGCAGCACTGGTGTTATATGACTAATGGAAGGGGTTCTGGTGATGATGCAGGCAGCAGAGTTATGGACCACTTGTAAGTTATGGATGGACTTGTCAGGTAAACAGCATAGAAGCATAGAATGGATTACAATAATCAACGAGGGATGTGACCCAGGTGTGAACCAGAATAGCAGAAGATGTTGCGCAGGTAGAAGTATGCTGTACGGGTGACATTATTGATGTGAGACTGAAATGAAGGAGTGCTGTTGGGGATGACATCCAGACTCTCTTTTAAGTCATTTGTCTCCACTCCACAAACACATGGCTGCATCCATAAAGATGTATTAAGAAGAATTCAATGAAAATTTTAAGTTCGAGGACTGTGCAAAAATTAGTAGCAGAGGTGAACAGGGAGATTTTGTTGTAAGGAGAAGGATCTTAAACTTGTTAATGGCTAAGAAAAGTAAATTTTGCCAAAGGCAAAGAACAAATACTACATCTTATTAGGGCTTGACTTTTTTGATTTCTACATTATGTCATATTTGACAGTAGATGTAGGTTTTAAGGAGTAAACACCTCTGTAAAAAGATACTAGAACCTTCCTTCCCTTTATTCTTTGCCATAAAAAAACTATGGTAGATGTATTATAAAGAGTTAACCCACAATATGATGCAGTTTCTGCACAGTGCAACCTGCTTTACTTATAAATGAAGCAAAAAAAAAACATATAAATAAATAAATAAATAAAGCAAAAACAATATTAAAGACTCAAAGCCACTCACCGTCACCTACACCCTATCACTTATTCAGGAACTGTGGCAATAACTGTTTGTGTTGTTCTTTGTTTACCATTTATTTCATATCCTTGGATATTGTTATTGAACTCTGAGCATGTGATGTGGGACTCTAGAAATGATTGTCCCAGTGAAATATTAAAACTGGTGCATAAAAAAAAAATCACTGTCAAATAAGTTCACACAATGCTCATTAAAGCCTGTCAGATCAACTCTCTGTATTTTTCAGTGTAACGATGTGTCGATCTCGATCTCATTCCGTGCTTTGTGATTTGTTTCCAACTGAACAGGAATGTTGTGCTAGTAAAATGAGATCGCTGCAAACAACAAACTAAAAACATAAAGATGTGGCCACAAAAGTTTCAAAAGCAGTTTCTACTGCTCAAAAAAACAGGTCGCTCAGCAGTTTAATGGGATAATTACTTCTTGCCCCCCATCCCTGTACCACTGGTGAATACATGCAAACACTCCCTCAGTCAGGTCTGATAGTTTTGCCTGACAGAGCCCATTTTCAACTGATGGATGCAGCATACAAATAATGTTATATAAATAATGTTTCTGTTCATGAGGACCATGCAGAGGCAGAATAATATCAACAAGTTGTCGTCGAGTTTAAAGGGTTTCTTTGTTAAAAGCAAGGTCAAAACCAAATATAACTTTTAGGAGGCCCCATGTTCTTAAGAAGTCAAACACACACACAAATAACGCATAAATGCCATTCACTTCTAAGCCGTCTAAGTTTAAAATAAGTAGATTTATCAGTCAAGCAGTGTAACAGTTTTGTATTGGTGAGAAATAAAATTCCATTATGACATTATGCCAGCCACTCTCCATTTAGTTTAATTTGAAAATTCTCATTATACCAGTAAAAAACTATCCCAGCCCTGGAGGTGTAATGGGATCTGTGACCCAGATTGTAAATTTAGCCCTGATATGTTGCATAAAAAGGAATAATCGTATTTCTCACACTGAAAAAAAGCTCCTACATGTTCAATTCAAGGACACAGAAAGAAAGCCCACAGAAAAATCAATAACACTGCCTCCCTGCCACTTTTCTCACAGACATACATGAACTCTCCATATACCAAGGTTTGGCAGCTTTAAAGTCACCCTGACGCTTCAAACACCAGCTTCACTTTAACTTCACTGGACCCACAGTAGCAGACACTGCACACTCATTACAGCTTCAGAGCCAATTATATGCCCAACAGCTACTGTACAAGAAGTATCAGCTCTCAACAAGCTGGCACACAACTACATCAACACAGCACACGTCCCTGAACAAATGGCACGGCTGCCCTACAAAGCCTCTGCAGCTCATTTATATTTATTTAAAAGCCACAATCAGTTTCCCCACAGACAGAAAAACATGAATTTAAATTTCAGAGGCAGTTGTTCATATCAAATGAGCAACACCAAGCTCCTTTAACAAACTGACATCTGTCAGAGAAGTGTGTAACCCTAACCACAGCTTGTCTTGTTCAGCCATCCAAGTGAGTGTAATGTAGACATGGAAACGCAAGCTGTGACTCGGTTTCTTACTTACAGAATTAGGGCTCTGAAAGCAGCTTAATCTATTGTTTGCACAGTGCACAAGCTGCGTTTTACCTTACATTTTAAACAACAAAACCCATCCTGTCAAAAGCAGTTACAAAGTTTGTTACCTCAAAACAATTTAATTAAACATTTAAATGTCGGTTGCATAAGGAATGCCTACTTGTGGGTAAAAGCAATTATGGTAATGGATGACCTGAAATACAATACTCAAGGGCCCTTTACCTCAGTGCATCAAATATTCCATGCTAGCTGCAGCAGTTATGACAAGAGAGGAGGAGGAAATTACATCTCTGGTGGAAAAACATTAAACTGTGTGGTTTATACCATGTCAGAATATGCTGTGGAGGAAAACACAGAAAGGCAGGGAATTAAAAGAGACAGCTGATGAGCCAGGAAACTTTTAAATTAGTTAGATGAGGCTGGCAAATAATTTTAGAGTCGGACTAAATTAATGGCAACATGTCTACAAAAGACTGAGAGCAACTTGGAAGTCAGGAGTCAGGCAATCAGTGGCCTACTTTGTTGAACATGGAACACAAGTCGGAACTAGCCTTACATAATAATCTGTGACCACTCACTCACACTCTCACTCATTTTGTACAGCTTTATCCACTGAGGGTCGCGGGGTAATCTGTGGCCAATATCTCCAAATTCTTCTGTGTCTATTTTTTAAATAGAATTTTGGAAATATAATAAATCCTAAATTATGTAAGGTGTCTTCACTATTCTCACGATTTGATTCAATTGTGTCAGTGATTCAAGTCCATGATGCATCACAATGTATTGGTCCCTCATGGCTACTTTTTCAACAATCAATACAGTCAAGTAGATGTTCTATCCCCCCACAAAATAAATGCTTCTGCAGTGGGCCTGCAGATTTTGCAACTGAAAAGTCAACAGGCAATTTTACTTTAGTTTACGTTTAGTTCAGACACCCCCATTATTTTATTAAATAAATAAGTAAACTCCAACACATCACCTGGATCCTCTATATACATTAAATAAACAATATCCAACAAATGAATAATAAATCTGTCAAAGTTACACAAATACCGATACCAGTATCTGGTGTCAATGCTGCCCTCATGTATACGTATTTGTAGTCCGAAAACTACTCCGATACTGCTGCACCCGATACCACTTTACGTATCCTGAAGTGATTTGAGCAGGTTTGTGGCGATAAGTGGATACGTCACAATGTCAGCAATGCAAAAAGTAGCTCCTTCAAGACAAGTAATTTGATCCAAAGGACCAACACGACACATAGAAAACCATTTGCCACTAAATATTTAGTTTTATTCATTTAACCTTAATTCAAGTCTATCTGTCGCTATACTTTTGCTCACCCTAAACATTTGGTGTTCCATTACAAACAAGGCAATTATCTAATTTTTTTAACATATCTCCATGTAAAGACCTAGAAATAAAAGCAGAAAAAGTGATCTCTTGTCTTATAGTCATCTTTGGATGTCCAACCCAAATGTTTTAAGTTGTCTGCTCTACCCTGAGCACAGAGGAGGTGACCACAGAGCGTCAGCCTGAGAAAAGTCAGCAAATCAGCAGAGCAAGTGTCATCTTGATAAATGTGGAATGTGAAACTCTTTTACAAAGTTTAATGACAAATTCCCACACAGCTGTAAATATTCCTGTTCCTAAAGCTCCAACAGTGGAATTTACATTTAAAAAGTTTCAACAGCAGAAGTCTTGTTTCTTATATATCAATGCCCTTGTAGTTTACCGAACATAAACCCCAAAGTGGATAAGACCAAATATACTGTAGATAAATTCAAACACATCTGTTTGCTCAGATAAAGCTCAAGAAATAAGTGAGAAATAACAGTATAATATTTTACCATTCAAGCTATTATTGTTTATGCTCCCTTTGCTGTGCTTATCAGCCAGGCATAGGTACCACACAGGGATGACTAAACCTAAGAGTTGAAATCAGGTCTTGAATGTTTTTTTGTTTGTCAGAGCTTTTAAGAATTAATGTATTTTAGTGATTTTTTTCATTTTTTTAAATAATTTTTCTTGTAATGTCCTTTACTGCAATTGGAACCTTTTTAAAACCGTGTTAATTACAATGTCCTTTTATATGTTTAACTTTTCCTGCTGTTTTATCTCTGCTCTGTTTTAAAATTGTTTTAAAATGTTTTCTGTAAAGCACTTTGGACTGCCTCGCTGCCTGAAATTTGCTATATAGAAAAGACCTTGGTACAGATCTTAGAACAGAAACAGTAATTTCTAAATGAGGACAAATCATGGACATTAAGTTTGTTTTTGAATACAGTCTAATACTGTGCACGAGCGAATACTGTGCACTCCTAATAACTAGGAGTGCACAGTATTCGCTCATGCACAGTGGGAAAGTTGCCTACATGTCTCCGAGGAGCTCACCTGCGACGCTAGCTGGGTTGGTTACTGGTTTCACCATGCTCAATATAACTAATGGAGTCCAGCTCAATATTTAATTTGTGTAATGTGGAGATGGGAGCATATATCTTGTCACTGACAATGAAATCACTCAATCTCATTAGTGAAATAGGTTGAGAGGGACCACGCAATTAGACGTTAATGCAATGCTTTATTTATGGTATCAAAGTGAGCCACTAAGAGGCCACTTTGCTGAGTAAATCTGAGGCTGTTGCAGATTCAGTTTGCTTTTGTTTCTGAATTGAAGTTTCACTTTGCCTGAAAAACTATTCAAAGTAAAACATCTCTAAGCCAAAGCATAAATCTTTCGTTTGACTTTGGCTGTTGCAGCCAAGTCACACTGAGCAATCCTCTAAAATCATCTGTATGTTTGCAGAGCACAGTTTACTCAAATAATCTCAAAGATCCTCACTTCTTTGGGAGGCTGAGTGTCTTTGTCCTTGAAAGCCCGGGTGTGCAGTGAAAACGCTGAGGTCACCAGCCAGTGGTGGTTATCTGACTCCAATCTGGTGTCTCAGGTAGAGGACAGATTTCACTGTGAGAAATGCAGAGCATCTCCTGCTGTTACTCCATATCTCTGACACATACGCTCCACCACCACCACCCAGGGAGTGCACTTACTAGCACGACCAAGCTTGTCTTTGGCAGCATTCACTGGAATGCTTTGCAGTGATGGGTTGTTATTTTATCTTTTCTGCAGATTGCAAAATGTAATACTGTGCAAATGTGAAAACATCAGTGCTGTTTTATTCTTATCACGCAATGCTACACATCAAAGGCAGAACAGCCCTCAAGGTATTTCACATTAGGATTTGAGAAATCTCAGCAGAGCTGTCAACACAAGGTATCACAACACAGCAATAGCCCAGGCACAATCGGCCCTCGGCATTTAAAAAACTTTTAAAATGTCAATTTCAGAAAGATGTGAACTCATCAACCATTGCAGCAGGGGGAGCTGATACTGTAGGTGCTCCCAGCCCAGTGCTCGAATCAGACTTTGGCAATGACAACTCAAAGTCAGGAGTGAGTTCCGACTCTAACCTCTTCATTTCCACTCAGACTGTACAGCAAGTTGCTGCCAAAAACAGCAAACTCAAGTAAAAAGTCTAAAAATTCCTCGGGCAAATCGCCAGCTGTCAACAAAGACATTACCGGGAATAAATCAACTTCCTAATACATCCGTAAAAGTATGAGCTTCAGATTTCCTGAGCAGGAAGGACAGTAGAAGAAGAATGGGCAATTATGTGTCCTAATTGTAGATGTTGAGACAAATCTTAGGAGATTTAGAAAAACTCAGCTCTGTAGGTCACCCATCACAGCACAAAAGATGCAACAGTGCCCAACAATAACAAATGACAGCTGGTGTCCACCTGTTTGGGTTGACCTTTAGAATTGTCAGTCTCTCTGTGGATAAAAACACCCGCACAGAAAAAAAAAGGAGGAGGCAGTCCATACTGGGTTTGACAAGTGAATCAGTTTTAAGGGGTTGGGAGTGGTGGGAAAATATTTCATCATGTTGACTTGTGCCTCTACAGTATGTCTGACAGGCATCTGTGAGTACACATGGATGTGCATGCATAATCTATTTCACTGCAGGAGCAGAGTTTCCACATGGAAAAGTGCACTTAAGTCAGAAAGTGCCTTAAAACTGACACAATAATAGAGACAAATACTGCAGACTTTGCAGTTTATCCTAAATAACACAACAGAGAATGGAGTGTTAAAAATATACTCGGTTCATTTCAAGCCACAATATACATTAATAAAATATGGAGTGAAATAGTCACCGAGTCTGTGTTTGGTTAGTTTGGAACAACTATAAAAGCCTGAATGAAAATGCTGTTAAGAGGCTCTGTTGATCTATAACTGTGACCCATGTTTAAAGCAAAAGTCATCCTGAAGTCTGCAGTATATTAAAGAAAATGATGAATGATTAAACTGTAACTGATAATGGAGCCAAACTCACTGTCTTTGTCAAAACATCTGTGTGCCAGTGAGCAGAATAATTTATCAATGAAAAGTGGCGTAAACAAAACAAAAATTAGTAATATAAACTTGTTGTGCAGCAGTGTGGAAGCATGGGAGTTGTGATCTATTAGTGGTAAATACACACCAAACAAGGGACGGCTAACTAGTCGTACCAAATATTTCCTTCCTCACTATATACAAATGTGGCTGTGCATTTGCTATGTGCTTTACAGTGGACATAGACAGAACTGCAAAATCCCAGTAGACCAGCAGTTTCTGAAATACTTAGCAAATAAACATGCCGCATTCTTGTTAATCACTTTCCTTCACCATTCTAATGCTTGGTTTTAATTTAAGCAAGTCGTCTTGACCATGTCTACATGCCTTAATGCATTCAGTTGCTGTCATGTAATTGGCTTATTAGTTAATGGTGTTGTTAATAGTGCAGCAGGTGTAACTTAAAGAAGTGGCCAGTGAATGTATGACACAGTACTGATGCTTTGAGCAGAGTGACCTCAAACTCCCGCATGGGTTGTTACGGAGCCACAAAACAACTGGACACAGTTTATACATGAGCTGCTTTTCTGAACATCATAGCATCATATTTATGACCTATTAACTGTATGGGTTCAGTATCTTTTGTACACAATTTCCTGAGTCATAATTACTGTGTCACGAGTTTCACTTGAATTCAGCAATAAACAGAGTGAGGCTGCTTTGATTCTGGCTCAAAGTAGGTCTATGCATGCAGCTGAAGGTGACCCGCAGGTTTTACTTCCAAAGGAAACTCTTCTCCTCCTAGATTTTAAAGTAACTAAATGCATACTCAGTGATACATGTCTGTTGCCATGGTCTGTTTTTCTGCATGCCCAATCACAGACCATGTATAAAACCCCAGTGTGATTGACATCAGTGTGATTGATAGCTGGTATCGACCAACTGGGGCCTGTTTGCACGAGACACTGCTGAACTTTCAATTTGAAAATGTCAACTGACCAAATTGTGATCCTGGCTTTAAGTTCAGATTCTTATGGGTGATCTCATGACTGGTTGTCACTTGTGTCCAACACATACACATGCTCATTTTGCATACTTTGTGTGTGTGGACACTCAGACATAATGCATTCCCGAGCACCTTACCCTAACCTTATGACCATCACTACTACATGCCTAACCCTTACCGAAACCTAATTCTAACCCTAAACCTAAAACCAAGTCTTAATCCTCAAAACGCCTGTTAAAGTTGTGAGGACCAGCCAACATGTCCTCACAAAGTCAAAATGTCTTCACATTAGTGAGTCAAAATGTAGGTTTGCTTGACAATTTGTCCTCACAGCCTATTTAAGACATAGACACAAACACGTTTGCGCTTATTTGGGTCTGGCAGGTTGCTGCTCAGTTTTACATTTTGCACCATTAAGTTCTGAATTGATGTGAGTGTTTAAATTTCATGATGCTTTCTACTTCACTATATAAGCATTTATATGATTTTTACTTCATTACATCTAACTTGCATATTAGATTCAGTTCATTCAGGCAGAAAATATGATGCAGTGTAAAAGATTAATTTGTAAAATCTGACTTTGAGAGTACTTTGATCTTTGGGTAAATGTGATGGGCATTTATCACAATTTCCTTTTATTTTACAAAACAAATAACTGATAGAGTAAGTGAGAAAACAAGCAGCAGGTCAATGAATTATCACACAGCCAGTTTTGATTCTAAGACAACAGGTCTTTAAAAGTGGTCACAGAGTTTAAAAGACACATTTAACAAAGATTACAGGTTAAACAACAAATTAAATAAATAAATTTTAACTAAACAGGAGATTATTCAACATCACAGAATTTTATTGTAGGACTTTAATTTATTTAGTTCATTAATTATAACAGGACATGACCCATTAGCCTGCCAGTGACAAAACTAGGAATTATAAGTTATGAGTTCATAAGTTTTTATTTTAGCTGTATTCAGCTCTGCATCAACCTGTCACTGTGTTTAGAGTTAATGCATCACATTTCAAAGTAAAGTAAATGTGTCAACTCTCACTAAATCAAATCTTTCTTTTCTTAGTTTGTCACAGAGCCTGAGTTCAGCAGCAGAAACACAGAAACTGTGAAACAAACACACATCACTGCAGCACCTGTGTGTGTGTGTGTGGGGGGGTCACATTAGGCAGAATGTGTTTGTGTGTAAGTGTATGTATGTCAGTCTGTAAGTAATGACAGATTAGCAACACCAGGCAAAAAAGCCCCAGAGGCGGAGAAGGAAGGGAGCCGCTGCTGTGATGGAAGTTGAAATTTAAACACAGTGAACTGGATTTAAATAGTTTTCAGGAGCCAGTTTCCAAGAACTTGCAGATAGTTTGTCCCAGTCGACTTGATGAATTAGAACAGACATTATAATCAACTTTAGGGAGAAGCAGTTAGTAGTGAGTCGTGGTGAGACTGTGGTGACATGATGATATTTTCTGATTCATTTAAGTGTTTTACATTGAATAGTGTATAAATTACACAACTCTAAAGCAAACAATTGCCTTAGTAACATTTTTTGGGTCAGCAAAAGAGGAAATGAAGACCGAGAGAGTGTGAGAGAGAGAGTGTGAGAGAGAGCTATCTAGGGTGAAAAATGTTTTGGATATTAATGTGACTGCCAAACAGAAGAGTCACGATCAAAGAGGTCTGAACAGCTTTCCCGGAGGAGTAAATCTGCAGCGATTAAAGGAAGGGAAAGAAAAGCCCGTTTTCAGAGCTGAGATTAGCTTTTTACCTGTACTGAATGAAACATTTTTAATGTTTGAAACAGATTAGTCCAGCTTTGGTGATCATGACTCATGTTATTATAGAAGATAACACAGTTTATAGTGGCCAGAAGTGAGTGTGTAGCTTTTAAGTATAAATAAATGCCAATCATATTCAAACCATTGTCAAATTAGTTTACACATTACTGATTAACTCCACATATAGGTCTACTGGCTAAGTTCCCGTGCTGCACACAGGAAGTGATTTCTTTAATATAAAGACAGACAAACACTGTGCTCGTAAAGCAGGACCACTGCAACCAGGTTAGAGTCTAACTGAAAACACAATGATGTGTAAAAGGAAAGTTACACACTGTACCTTTAAGCTTTCAACTGATGTACTGTTGACACTTAAGCTGTTAAAAAAAAAGTCACTAAATGAAACAAACTCACGTTTGTGACACATGAGTAACAAGTAAAACGTTACATTATTAAGTTTCAAGTAAAGTTTGTACAAGCAGGAGTTGAAAAAGCTCAGTTTATGAACTGAATAATTTACATGGGATTAGAGTAAGAGGTGCAGAGGCTGAGGGAGGGAAGAATGAACACGATACTCTTACTGCAAACATACAGCAAGTTTTCTGCTTTATAAACAGGCAGTGGTGCTGTCTGCAGAGGAAATGAAAACACATTTGTTATGCACAGAAATATGGTAATGGTGTCTGTGCAATTCTATAATTCCTCATAAAGAAAGGTTTACAATGAGACGTCTGAAGGGGCGACACCTTTTACTGTTGGGCTATTTCAATGATGGATTCTCTTGTGGGATTTGTAAATACACCAAGGCTAATGACTATAACTAATGCAACCTTTTTTTTGAATCCAAAATTGATGTTTTTCTTGCTTTACAAAAACCTAATCTGCACCTTGAATCTAATAAAGTACAGAAATAAGATGAAAACCGACAGATCAGCTCAAAGAATTTAGCTAAAGCCTTTTGTAAAAAAAAAGGAAAACAATCCATCCGAGAAGTCCATTAACATGATGGGGCTGATTTAATAAATGAAAAGAAAAGAAAATGTGAGAAACACACAGGTTTTATGGCTACATATGTTCACCCTGCAGAAGGTGGTGCAATTATTGCTGTGGCTGTTTAACAAAGACGCAAGTGCTGAAGTGAAGAAAGAAGTTGAAGAGTTGCTACAATTGCTCTGAAGTGAACAGAGTCATAAAACTGAAAAAAGAGCCGGAACATTTGAGGCCCAACTGGCAATCTGTATTCCTTACATTGAACATTGTGACAGCTTCTTACATTTTTACTAGGACAATTAATTTGGCAATTTTTCCCACCAATGGATCAGGTTAGAGGGCAAAAACATCAATTGCCACTTGTGCCAATTCAGTGTTTTTATTTTACGGCATCTGAAATTTTGATGCTGTGAATATAAATTCATTGCAGATGAAGTGAACTCTTCACACTTCTCATGTTGGTTAATCCACACACATTATCTGTTAAGCAGGTAAATGTAACGACATATACACAGATGAAGGAAAAGATAAGTGTTACCTGTATCTCTCTGGCGTGGTATATGATAATCAGCCCCAGGAGGATGATTGTAGAAAGGCTTATCAGGCATTTTAGAGCTAATGAATACAGGGACTCCTAGAAAAGAGCAACAACACTAAAGCCAAACAGAACATACACACACATGACATCAAATCCCACATGCACGGACTAACATGTGGAGAACAAAACCACATAGAAGTAAGAGAAGAAATAACCCCTTTGCAACAAATGCTGACAGTGCATCCTGTAATTCCCAATCACTTAATAAAGCACTGGGCTCCTGTGGCCTACATACGTGAGATACTTTGGAATGACAACACTTCTGCTGCTTCCCATTAGCAATTTAAGTTGTTTTCTTTTAAATTCAGTCGCACATGTGTCACTAAATCAACTCAACGCACACCGCATGAGGAAAATACGCACCTTTCCATAGGCTCCCCATGAGAGTTCAGTCTCTATAACCATAACAACGATCCCAAACATCCCAAAGATTAAAGCATAGTCGCTGAGCCGCTTCCTTTTCTCAAACAAGGCCCTCCGGTGCCCGAGCTTCTCCCCAATGTTCTGGTTCTTCTTTTTACCCGATTTGCCGCCGCCGCAGCTGTGGCCGCAGCCCCCTGCTCCGTCCCCTGATGCGTAAGGCATCAGGCTGCTGGAATTGTTCTCCGGCTTGGACGCTAGAGTGTCCGACGCATCTGCGGCGGAGATGGGCTGCAAAGGCTGGGACTCGGAATCAAACTCGTGTATGTTTCTGCGGGACGCGCTCAAGTTGCTCAGCGGCCGCATGACGCCGCCGTTGTATCTGCAGCTGCTCATGGCTATTTCATTGTAGGAGTTACTGTCTTTGTGCAGGCTGCTGCTGCCCAGGCTGCTGCCCCGCTGCCGCTGCTGCCGCTGCTGCTGCTGCTGCTGCTGAGGGTGAGGATGATGATGATGATGATGAGGAGGATGATGTCTGGATGAACTACCATGACTAGATGGTGTGAACTCGCAGACGCTGAACCGGCAACCCTGCCTCGAAGACGTTTCCGAAGGTGTCCTCAAAGTTCCCACAGTGGTTGGCGACGTCCCGCGCAAAACGAGGCTTTTCCTCGCGTCACAGGTGCAATAGTTGCAGGTGCAGCATTGGTCGTGCTGCTGCTGCTGCTGATGCTGCTGCTGCTGATGTTGGCCGAGCCGATCCTGTCTCCCGCAGTCGTGCTGCTGGTACTTACTGTGCTGGAGCTGCTGCTGCTGCTGCTGAGGGAAGAAATCGTTGTGCAGCTGAAAAGAGGTTTCCATGTCAGTGCTGCTGTTTAAAGCAGCAGCAGCAGCAGGGAACCACAGAGCCGCCGCATGCACAGACCCATTTCGGCTCCGGTAGAGTGTAAGAGAGGAGCATCCGATTGGGCAGAGAAGACCAAAACAACTGGCGCGACGTCATGGTCATGAACCGTGGGATGTGAAGCCCAGCCTCACCTCATCGGATTCACACACCAGAAACAAGAGTTGACAAGAAACACGCACAGTCGTTGTATTCTAAGTTTTACATCAGTCTGACATGCACCTGCTCCTTTGGACCTTAAACAGTCCCGAGCGTTTAATTAAAATCTGGCCTTTTCTTCTGAAACTGCAGCCAGTTTTTGAAATTTATGAAAACTGTCAAAGAAAAGGGTGAATTTACTTCCCTTTTGACTGTTAGATGTCACGATCTAATCATTACATTTAGTAATGATTAGGTCGTATAAGTGTTTATTTTTCATTTACTTTCCTACTTATAACGTTGCATTTAGTGTTTTCCTTATTTGAAAACTAGTGAGATATAGTTTCCTCAGCTCCTTTTTATGTATTTTTCCATTCTCATCTATTCTGGCCTTTGCAGCTGCATGTGTTTAATGTGTGTGAGTGTGTCTTTGTGATGCGTTAGTGTTTTTTTTGTGTAGCACTTTGTGTTACATTTTAAGTGCTGTTCAAATAAAGTTGACCGATTGACGTCACGTCATACATGCGGGTATTTTGACAAGGCTACTGCCATATGTTATTTCAAACACAACGTTGTCAGATTTCGACAATACGGTACATTTTATGCACCACAAAAATTGACGAATATGCGTAATTAAAAAAAATCACTAAATTGAAAACATTTCAACAGAAAGTATGTACTTTAATTTACTGTTTCCTATTTGGCAGAGAGTATATACTGATAGTTTATGTTCATTTAGCATCATCTGTGCCTTTTCTGGTTTTACATGTAAGAAATGTTTTCTCTTAGTGACAGTTCTCTTTTTTTAAAGGAAGCAGGATGACAAATGCTGTCAAACCTGCTCATAAATCCCTGACTAATTCCCCGTGTATCGACACACGAAACACACGTGTGACGGCTGATTTACAAGGAGCTGCTACTGTATCATTTGGCTCATTGGCCGCTGACCACGTGACCGTGCATGCATGGCTGTAGCGTGCACCTACATGACCGAGGCTCGAGTGCCTGCACCGCAGTTGCACATTAATTTGACCGCTGGTGGCTGCGTTATTAATGGAGCAGAAGAGTTATATCACCCCGAGAAAATCCAGCCGACTGCCCGAGATTGAAGATCTGTGGAGGCATAAACCAAAGCCTGAAACCCAATCATCCACACTGTCGCGACGTTACAACAGCAACAAATTCACTCTTTGGTCTGTTATACTGGACTCGTGCTTTTGTATTTTAGTCAGCGCTGTAATATTTGCCCACATCGCTTTCTTACATTTGCACAGCAAACCCGTCCTATGAGCACGTGTGAGGGTGGAAGCGAGTTTTTCATATTTGGATATACACTCAGCAGCCACTTTATTAGGCACACCTGTTCTCGTGCTTACTGACGCAAATGTCTAATCAGCCAGTCGCATGGCTGCAACTCAATGCAAGCTGATATGTAGACATGGTCAATACGAGCCGCTGTGAGTTCAGACTGTGAAAATGGTTGATGGAAGGTGATCTAAGTGACTTTGAACACGCCGTGGCTGTTGGTGCAAGAAACTGCTGATCTTCTGGCATCATTGCGCACGAACATCTCTTGGGTTTACAGGGATTTGATCGAGAAGGGAAAACATTCAGTGAGTTATGATTCTCGGGGCGAAAACAATCCCTTGTTGATACCAGAGATAAGAGGAGAGTGGCAATCTCTGAAGGCACAACAGTATGGGCGTCAGCAGCCGCTATATTTGTTGTCCTTTATACCTAATAAAGTGGCCGGTGAGTGTATTTCATAACTGGTGTGTTTTTATTTTTTTTATTTTTGTAAAGAGATGATGATAGTGGAGCTGTTCCCTGAGCTGCATTCCAGTCTATCATAAATAAACTTTCAGCACCCCGGACAGCTCCACTCACCCATTGATCACTAAACCAACCCTTGAATAAAACAATCCTGCACAGGATCGCAATGCGCACTTACTCCTCATTGGCTGGCTCCTTGTACCACCTGATTCCTCCCTCCTTCTCAGAAGGAAGCCTCGGTTTTTGTTCCTCCCTTTTTCCCCTCTGTGTGAATGAACGCAGGCTTCTTAAATTCGAGCCACATAATAGGGACACATTATCCTTTCCGGTCAGTGTAGCCACACTGTAGGAAACAATCAGAGGAGGCAGCTCTGCAGAGCTCATTCAAGCTGAATGACCACACTAGACGCTATTCGTCTTCATCATTCACATCCCTTAAGTAAATCTTGATCCATCCAAAGAGGATTGTATTTCCCCTGATTTTAACATTGAGCTTTTCCCTGCTTTGTTTTTTTCCCCCCAGTAATGTAATCAGACGCTCTTAAACCTCCATCTTGGTAATCTTATCCACACCACCACTTAATAACTAAAGTATGGATTTGGTTTTATATTTCTTTTCTTTTTTCCGACTATATGATAGCCTACATAGATAGTGGCAAGACCGAGTACTGAGTACATTTGTGGAATCACTGATGTCAAAATCTGTATTTCTAAAAGTCCACAATGATTTGTGTTACCATATTATTACCATTATTTCAGGACTAAAACCTTTAACTGAATTAAATCCCCCCCCTTTTTTTAATCAGTTCTTATTGCAACAGGATCCTAAAAGCAACATAAGATATCAAAGAACAACAATATACTATTACATTAACAAAATTTGTTCTTTTGGGCCCTTCTAAACTGTAAAACTGTAAAAAAAATTTTTATAAAGTTTAAGGTTATTGTAATCATTATGTTACATGTAAATTCAAACTGCATATCTGAATCTTGAGGATGTGAGTGTGATGAACGTCAGGTTCTTGCACATTACTTTCAGCTACAGACTTATGATCAAAGTCCTATATATTCAAGCGTGTTCCTATTCGTCACATTATGTTTTTTTGTGTGTGGAACTTCGTTGCTCCTCCTAGTGGTGGGAATTAGTGTCAAGACTTAAAATATTATGGTACCTGTCAGAGAAAAGAACACCTACTGTCTAGTGAGGTGCTGGTGCACAAAGAGCATGCAGATGGCACGAGCAGAGTCGGACTTGTGCTTCAAATCACATAAATAGTGGATGAAGAGAGGTTATTCATAGATCAAGGGGAGGAAGCCCGACATACAAGTAGCTATAGAGACAATATCAAATAAATCAGGATTATAAACTCACATACCATAAGTCAAATAAAATTATAATTATATTGTCATTATATGAACAATATAATATAATATGGGGATTGAGCAGTACTTTTATTGTGAATAGCATAAATTCTTCTAATATGTAGAGACTGTAAATTGCGTTCAGATTAAATATAGTTATTATCCTTCAGAAATGGTGAGTTTTAGGGTCATGAATAATAGGTTTACATCTGAGTCAGGAAGTGTGCAGCTGTTACTGTTTTCCTTGTGATGTACCTTAAAAAAACAGGGCAACATAACAGTTCATTGCACAGTTACAGAGTCAGCACCACTTCCATCTGTTTACCTACTGGACTGTGTTTTGATCATACTGACAAGAAGGTAGAAAAATGTGGAGAGAGGCAAAGTGAGAAGCTTGCTTACGTTAACAGAAACAACCACTCTGGTGCTGAGAGGCCATTTTCCTGTTTATTTTGGTTAATACTAAAGTTGTGGCCATTCTTTACCAAACTTGTGATTTATTATTATTATAATATAAGAAGCAGTTTTTCCACATCAGCCTTTTCTTTTCTAATGACTGAGAACAGAAACATGTACCAAAGTAAATTGTGCCTTAATCTTTTATAGCAAAATATCTCACGCACCCAGGTGGTGCTTATGCCCCTGCCCCTTTTACCCTTTAATGAAGTAAGTGGCCCCCTTTGATAAAGAAATTTTCTTTTTTACTGATTTTAAATGTATATTTTCATGTGGCCCATAACATAAATCCTTAAAGTTAAAGTGTAATATTGAGTTGTAATTTGCATTTGAGTTGTAATTTATTTTACACCACGTTAACTTTTTGAGTAGGCCTGTTAATCATCTGCATGAGTGTACGATCACTGAAATAAATAAAGGGGTGCCTTTTTTTTTTTACTTGAACCCCCGCCCCTTAAATGTCTGTGCACACTTCTGTCATCATACATATTATATTGAGGTATCAGTATGTTGAATTGTCCCACTGCAGCTTGTCTGGGGCAATTTTACACTGGATACTCAAATAAAGTTATCACCCTGATAATTGTACATTTATAGGTATCAAGACAAAGTTGAAGAACTTGCTTGTTAATTCCTGTGATCCCTATTGAGGTGTGAAACCGATTATTTTACCGTAATTATATTATTTAATGTTGGTTTAATATGGTTTAATTTACTCTTTATTGAAACCATAAATGCCTCGGGTGACTCTAGATTAGACACTGGATGAAAAGATTAACAAAATAACTGAGTTCAAAAACCTAAATGCTAAAGTGATGCTCTTGCAAAATCCCCAATGATTGCTAATGAATGTTTTTCATCTCATTCATAACACTGCAGCATTAGTGAGGCATACTGCGATCAATATTCCCACTTTGACGATTGTAAAAGCAAAAATATCACTGCGGTACATTCATTCACCCACAAAACAAGCAAATAAATAAATAAGACAAGGACAGTGATGACAGAAAAACTAATTTATCATATTAAAACATTTAATTTATGGGACTCTTTCCAACAAGTTTCACCAAAAATCCAAGGTCACCTGTCTCCATTGTGCCAGAAGTGAATCACTCATGATTTATTTATTTGAGTCATATGGGCAGTGACTTCAGTGAGAAACTTGCCCTGCAGCAGCATTCTGCACCTGTTTTCCTTCCAATTGCTCCTCTAATGTCACAGATACCTGAATCCAGACAGGCTTTTAGAAGCGTCACACCTGACAGAAGAGCCATTTGTGGTGAGCTGGAGATTTACCGGCAATCTGGTTTAAGTGCCACGCTCAAGGGCATGATGGCACGATATACAGCGTGGGATTCTGACTCTCAGGTTTCAAATGTATCTCCATGAGCTGAGTGATGGACTGCTGCTCTGCTGCTCCATCTGTAAATCTGTCTTTTGTAATGTGAAGCACGAGCATGTGCACGTGTGTTTTATGGCCAGGAGACTCTGTGGATGAGTGTATCAATTCAAAGTAAGAGCTGTGTTTTCTAATTGGTGTCACTTTGCAAAAACAATAATGTCTTTACAAACACGCATTTGACATATTAAAACATGTTTATTACGTGGTAATTTGAAATGACAGTTTTAATAACAGGACAGGCATAAAATGTCTTCTTATTAGTTTATATTATTGCTTTATTTTATTTTATGTTACTGATCTTCACTGACACATTTGCTTTTTATTGTGGTTTGTCCGTGTTTTTGACATGTAACATGTCGGTTGTTGTTTCGGTAACTGTGGTTGGGGTAAGCTGCAACTGAACTGCACTCCTTGTGTCGTCTTCCTGCCACTGGAGATTAGAACATCTATTCTTCATGAGTGGCACTTTGAGGACATCTTTGATGAGCTCTGCACAGTTTATCCTTTAATTTTGTGTGTGCACATTTTGTGCAGCAAACAAAGCAGATGTGTTAAAATCATGAGCATACAGAAATACTGTACAGCACAGCCCAGGTACTGTACTGTGTGCAGTTCAGCTACTCTGATGATGGTTTATTTCAAAATCTGACACCAGCTGCGTTGTTCACCTTTGCTGCTCTTGGATCTTTTATGGTGTGCAACCCGTTAGGCCACCCCATCATCCGCCTGCAGATGAGAAACCTCCTCTTCAGCATTAGTGCGATAAAACCCACACTTAAATTTTGCTCCTCCAGGCTGCTTCTCTATTGAGTTAAATTTGAGCCTTAGTTTAAAATAAGACTAGGAGAAAGTGGTTAATGCTAGTTGCTGCGTTTTATGCTTAACTCAACTCATGCAGGTGGAGTATGTTTGTCATCTCGATTTAGTTTAGCTTGCAAAGGTAAAACTGAGGCTGATGGGAATGCCAGTATTAGTGTTTGATCATAAACCAAAGCACTGGAGTGGTGCTAAGTTTGTCTTGGTCCAGTGTATAAAATTTAGGGGAGTTTATGGTAAGAAATTGAATATATGTCCCATGAGAGTGTTTGTATAATCGATTTAAAATAATTTCTTTGTTTTTATAGGTTTAGAATAAGCCTTTTATATGTACAGTAAGCAAGGACTGTGCTTGTCTTTCATTGCCACATTTCTGCAGCAGACAACAAGGACAAACATCCTTTCAGGAATTCGAAGGCCACCATAGTTTTCTGATGTGCGTGGGAAAGAGGGATGAATCCTGGATTTGTTTACAAATAAGATGTCACTTATTTGTAATAAGGGATCTTTAAGGTAACCATAAATGTATATGAACCACATCTTATGGCAGTCTACCTGATGGTTAATAGATGTGGAGGTACTGTATAACGTGATCAACGGGGCAAATCTGTCTGTAAATGTGAGCTGTGAGCTACATTTTTAAATGAGTATTGTGTGTCTTCCCCTTGAGTCTAATGACATGCTACTTGGCCCAGATCCTCTGTCCCATCACCTCCTCTTATCAAGTCAGTGTACCCTTCTTTTTGCTTTGAATTTCAGATCTAGTAAAAGCCATGATGAAGTTTTGAACAAATGACCCCTCACCACCACCTGCTTCGAGCAAAAAAGACATTTTCAGTGGCAGTGAAAACTCCATCTAGGTCTGCAGCCTTTAACAAGTCTAATGACTAATAAGTGCACACTTTACTTCAGGCCCGTGTGGTCATCTTCAGCTTTTTCAATAGAAGAAATTGAGATGCACAGCATTTCTTTAGCATAACATCTGATCATTTTGGCAATCGTAGCTGCAATGGAAGACTCACTACCTGCAGCATTCATTTAAAATTAGCTACAGCTGCATGTAAAATCTCTTTAGCATTGTGTATGAGTTGTAAAACCATCAGTTGGTATTAGTTCCTTGTGCTGGACTGCAGCTCCCACTCAGATAATGAGAATATAGAGAGTATGTGACTGAACCTGAAAAGCTCCTTGTAAAGTGAACCTGTTAGACATTCATTATTCATGGTGATAAAGCGTTACCATGACTCTCTGTCTACTTGGGAGAACCTTACGAGTTTGGCACAACTCCTTAAGTGTCTGTGTCTGCTGCCAAGTGGTTGATGGCCTGAAACAATGAGTCCAGACTCAGAGAAGCATCCAGCATTTGTTATGGGATACACGCTAAGAATATCAACTGCATTACTGCCTCCCCTGTGCAAATTTAATCTAAATGGTCTGTATTAATATATATTTGTCTTGATGACCACACAAAGCATTAGAGTAATGTTTGGCCATTCCACCATTCACACCCACATTCATAGAGCTCATTTATGTGTATCGGATCCATTCACAAACTGCCCGCACAGCCGCCAGAAGCAGCTGGATGTGGACTGTCTTGCCCAAGGGCACATACTGTAGGCATTTGGACTGGAAGAGCCAGGGATCAAACCTGCAACTTTCTGTTTTAGAAAATGACTTGTTCTGCTACTAAGCCACAGCCACCAGCACCAGAAAACTACTCTTGACAGACAGATGATGCTTCTTGGCAAGTTTGGATTCACGGCTAAATTATGGCAGATATTTTTATAGAAGTTTTTTTTATACTTCACAGAATGACCCAAAAGTGAAACACAAAAACAGCACATAAAAGATTTTTAACAAATTCCTCTGTTGACTTTTACAAAACGGATAAATGTACTTGAAGGTGCAGTGTGTGTAAGAATTAGTGACATCTAATGGTGAGACTGCAGACTGTCAGAAATGCAAGACTTCCTACGTACCTCAGGTAACTCTAGGGCCCTTTGCATAATGGAAAGAATGACATTCTTTTTTATTGCGTATGTTATGCTTCTGTAAAACATGCCTTGTAGCTGGTTTGTATGTTTGGGCTGCTGTAGAAACATGGTAGCAGAAATGTGGTAGCTCAAAAAAGCACAAAAGCAAGGCCTCTGCCTATAAGTGTAGGCGGATTATTCTAAGACAGTGATTATGAAAGTGGGGTATTTATATCCCCAGATGTATACAAAGTGACGTAGCAGGGATGAAAAGAAGAAAATAAAAAATAAAATAAAGCCTGATCACATTTTGAAACTGGCATATAAAAATACTGTACAACTTAATTTAGCCAAACATTGCAGTAGATTTCTTAAAAATAAAGTGAAGTGGTGTTGCTCACTGAACTTGCTGGTAATTTTGTATTTGGTGTGAAAAGACTGACTTGGAGAGATTTTATTTAATGTGTGTGTGTGTGTGTGAGGGGGTTACACACAGGTACTTTATTATGGCTGGAGGTCAAATGTCTGAAGGAGTGATAATTTTGGTAACCACTGTTTAAAGGCTACAAAAATTAAACTAGTTTATTTTAAAGTAGTTATACACTTATACAGTCATATTTACGGGAAGGAAATACGTTTCTACCAATAAAAAAAAATTGTATTGAGCTTTAAGCACATGGCACTATATTGTATGAAAACTATTGTTGCTAAAATTGTTGTTGCTAAAAAATGATGACAACACAGCATGCTGATCACTGTCAGGTGTGTTTGCCAGGTGCCTCAACTTTTAGTAGAATATCCACATTAAAAACTGAATAATTATCGGCAAACAGGAAGTGGTCCAGCAAAGGATAATGAGAACATTTTTTTACAAATATTTACAAGTTTTACAAATATTCTGGTGATAACCCAAATATTTTAATCAGATATTTAGAGAAAAATTTAAATAAACACTTTTATTTAATCACTTTAAGGTTCATAGTCTGAAATAATTGGGCTAAGAAATAGAATTATGTAGACATAAGTCACAATTGGACTGTTATCTGTAATATATAAACAAGGATATGATGGAATATTATTCTAGTGACTCATGTTAATGTCATAAAAAATTAAGTCTTATGTCCCTGCACAGAGTGTAAACGTGAAACAACAGTGCAAGAAGCCTCTTGGATGAGAGATGAAATGTCTTCAACTAACTCAAGCAAGTCCAGTCGCCTACAGCTACTACAGAAGAAGACTATGACCTGGATGACTGAGAATCTTCACAGATAACAGTGCAAGAAGAATCAGTAAGAGACAAACTTACACAACTGGTATGTTCATGGAAATTCTTTCTTTCTTTCTTTCTTTCTTTCTTTCTTTCTTTCTTTCTTTCTTTCTTTCTTTCTTTCTTTCTTTCTCCTCAGTGTTGTCCACCCATTAGTTTGCTTTGCTAAATAGGAGGCTGCAGTTGATGCTTTACAGGGAGCTTTAAAGAGAAGATCACACACACACACACGGTTTTGTGTGTTGATCCCAGCGAGTGGTCTAACTAATAGACTCACAGCTGCTAAAAATAACTTCAATCCAACAATAAAGTTGACAAGGTTCAACTGCTTTGCAGTTAAACAGCTGGTCTTTTTGTTTGCCTTTATTTGAGAAACCCTGAATTTTATAGAATGCGCAGAGAAACATGTTTTGATACATATAAAAAAAAAAATCTTTTTTTTGTAAAGATTTTTATAACTTTTCTGATAACATTTGTCTCTGCTGATATCCACTTTCATATAATAAAGTCATACGCACCACATTCATAATTATCATTTAGTATCAGTTGTCCACCATTAACCACAGTCTAAATATCTGTGCCCTAATTTTCTGTTGTTTTCTCACTCTGGCTCTAAAGAAACAGGATATGACACTTTTTCACCAGGATGACTTTAATGTGCTTGTCAGATGCTGGAGGATTGAGCTCACTTAATGCTCAGTCTCTCTGTGATTCTCAGTATAGCATTGTTTAGATCTCATGTCGCCTCACAATATCCCCGCACTGCACAGTCATTCGTTTTATGTCAAGGCAGAAGGAAGTAAAACACAATGTTGGCAAAAAAAAACAGTTTGTTCCTTCTTGCCCCCACCCGTCTCTGTGCCATTGGTGTATTCAGACAAACACCCCTTCAGTCTGGTCTGATAGTATTGCTTGACGGAGCCCATTTTCAGATAAAGGATGCAGCATACAAATACAGAGACGGAATAATATAATAATGACCGGTTTTGAGTGAAAATAGTGGGAAACACCTTGCCTGGCTGTCTCAAGACACAAACCTGTCAACCAGCACCTAAAAGCTTAATAATTAATACACCTGTATCTTTTTAATATGTTCAAAAAGCAGTGCATTAGCTGTACGCACACATAACAGTGATATTCCTCTTCCCACCTTTGTGTAACAAAGCAAATAAGCATATTATTATCTTAAATGTTGTTCATTCATCGACTCCTGTCTGTTGTAAACTGAAGAAATGCCTTAATGTGATGTAATTCCTGATGCTAAACTGTAAACCCAGGGAACAGTTCATTTGTGAAAGGCTGTTAGATTTTAAAGTGGGACAAGAAGAAGATAAGTCTTCATTTGAGTTTTCCAGGAGGCTAAAGTTAGTGTTTCATTGGTTTAGTGCAGGTCTCCCAAGCTTTTAAATAGATTACAAGACAATAAATAACTGCTTTTTTGTACAGGCCGTTCAAAGTCTCTCATCATTCTTGTACTGAATCCTTCAGCCAAACAAGAGCACACACACACTTCTGCATCTTTTTGAGGACACACGCTTTATGGGATGCATTCACTGGGCCAGTGGCTCCTAAATGGGGTGTTCTGTGGATCACTGGAAAAGGGGCCACTAAATAAATTTCACCCTCATCATTTTTTCCCCCTTTCTTTTTTATTTAGTTTTATTATTTATTTATTTTTACAAAATGTTCCAGAGTAAAACAATCATGTGAAGTTACATTTTACGTTCTAATCAAACAAATAGATGATTTTCTTTTTAATCTTGTAGGCCCTTGCTCTAAAGCAAACTTAATGTCTAACTCCAACCTTTACCCCAATACTAACGTAGGTGTCTGTTGTGTCAGTATTTGTCATTCATTTGGACAGCCAAAACAAAAGTTATCCTTTACCTTAACATAACCATTTAATACCTAACCACAATTCAAACCTCAGAAACGATGTTCTACCTCACTAGGACCAGGTTTTGGTATCCACGAGGACTACTGGTACTGGTTTTTCTTTTCTGGATCTGGATCCGAAATCAATACCAAATTTCTATTTTTACGTTACTTAACGCTGCTCACAGGCAAGCAAACAGAGCCGTGCAGACAACGGCACAACCTCCCTGGTGGAGACACGTCAACACTGTAGTTGCTTTGTCACTTTCCATTTCACTTGGCATAGAAAGTTAATCATTTCAAGTCTCAGCCACACCAAAATCTTAACGTTTGAATGATTTCAAACATTCAGGACATGACAGTGACCAGACTTCAGCAATGTCACAGTACTTAAAACTTCTGGTAAGAAATATTTATAATCATCATCTCTCAGGTTACATGTGTGACAGCCAGGCTTTCAGTAAAAACTTTTTAAATTATATAAAAAACTTAGATTTTAATTAAATTGTATATTTGATTAAAGGTTTGATTGATTGCTTTTCTGCTTGCTGGACCAACATAAATAATTCAACACAGAATATGACAAATGCAAGCTTTGGGCTAAGTGTTAATGGGAATGTAGAACATAATAATAACAGCAATTGGTCAAAGACAGAGCGGTAGAAGTGCTGTTTTTGGTTATGTAAAGAAATGTTACAGTCATTTATATATTGTTGTATACTGCCTGAACTTTTGGTATTCTATCATGTTTGCATAAATAAACTACATTTCTGACCCGACTCATGCTCTTTTTCCTCAGCTAGACTTCCCTGTTGTAATTGCTACCATTTTTATCGCTGGCATCGGAGGGACGTTTCAGTATGGATTCTCTGTGTCCGTGTTGACTTCCCCTTCTGTTGTAAGTATGACATACAGTACTGTGCATAAGTCTTAGGCCACCATTAGAGCTGTTGTTTTAGCAATGCTATAATGACCATACTGTGCAATTATTTCTCAATCACTTTATTGGAACATATCCTGAAAATATGGAGAAACACATATGCAGTTTGAAAATAGCATCTTTTTTCAGAAAAAAAAAAACAACAACAAAAATGCTTCTATAATATTCAATATTTAGTGTGACCTACATTTACACTTGAACAATAACACAACCATGGCTCTTTAAAACCTGGAATGGAACCCTAATGTTATTGGTCAAACCTGTGTTTCTCCTACTATTATACAAATAGCTGCTGTGAAAAAGGTCTATTATACTCAAGACATGTTTGAGCATTACATACACATGTTGCACAAGTTCAACTCATTGACAGGTTGATCATATAGTATAAGACTGACTTTTAGTCACATCTTTTCAATCTAAACAAATAGCTGCTGTGAAAAAGGTCTATTATACTCAAGACATGTTTGCGCATTACATACACATGTTGCACAAGTTCAACTCATTGACAGGTTGATCATATAGTATAAGACTGACTTTTAGTCACATTTTTTCAATCTAAACGCCAATGATCACAAAATAAAAAGCAAATAAATAAAATACATAAAGACAACAAAGCTGGGGGTGGACTAAGACTTATGCACAGTACTGTACAACTGCAAAATGTTGTATGTCATATGAAAACTTGCATCATGCTACTGCCGCTGTGTGAAAGTGATACTAACTGTACATGTGGTTCTTTTTTCAGTTCATAATGGAGTTGGTGAACGAAACATGCGTGCAGAGATACGGAGTCTCCTTGGAGTCGTGGCAGGTGTCTCTCATCTTTTCCTTCACTGTGTCCATTTTCTGCATTGGAGGGTTAGTGGGGTCATTGGGGGCGAGTCCACTGGTCTCCAAATATGGCAGGTTAGTGTGCTGCTCATGTAGCGTCAAAGAAAATTTGGATTGTCTGGCTCAAACACAGACATTTCTGTCTCCCTGTTCAACAGGAAGCGATGCCTTTTGTTAAACAATGTTATTGCTATACTTGGAGCTTTGTTGATGCTCTTGAGTCAAAAAGCTTTGTCCTTTGAGATGATCATGATGGGACGAATCTTCTATGGCATCAATTCAGGTAAATGTGACACTCTTGCACAATCACTTTCTATTTATACTTTAAAAAATTTCTTAGTTCCAGAGATCATTTGTCAACAAATTATTGATCATTAATGTCTCTTCTGAGAATGCGTCTTTTTTCTTGTGTACATCTGTAGGAGTCAGTCTCTGTGCTCACACCATCTACCTTATTGAATGCGCCCCCAAGAGGCTGCGAGGAATGGTGGGTGTGACCGTCGCTACCTTCATCTCCTTTGGGAAGTTCTGCGGTCAGCTGCTGGGGATCAGGTAAGGAGTCTGCCGTAAAACACACTGTGCAGGGGAAAGCTGAAGAGATCAGGTGGTGGTCAGATCAAATGACAGATCAGGCATGAGCTAAAGGAAAATTCCGATCCGTCAAAACCACCCGTGGTCAAACTGAAGTCACTAGTGAATGAACAGCATTTTGACATTAAAATTCCAGAAAATCCTGCTGAGCATAGTGATTTTCTGACTGTTCCTCTAGCACCACCATGAGGATGACATTCACATTCCTTTGTGAGATGTAATAACTGACATGGGATTTTGTGCACGTTTCCCTCAGGATGATTTGTAATGATGTTTTGACGTGTTTATCAATTCATCATTTAAATCAATTATGATAAAGGTGACATCAGTCCTAAGGACGAGGCAACATCTTCAAAGAAGTGTTAAATGACAGCTTTGTTCATGCACTGGGCAAACTTCAAAATTTGTTTTGTAACATTTTTTGGTAAATACATGGATGAGGATGGGTTGTGATGAATTGCTTTTCTAGGGATCAATAAAGTTTTCTTAATCTAATCGGGTTGTTTTTTTTCCCCCCCTTCTTTTCTTTAATATTATACCATCACTCTTTTTTTAATTTGTAACATATGCTCTACATATGTTTTGGATAAACATCTACTTAGTTGTTTATGAAAGAAACAAGAAAGGGATAGGGACACAGATATTTAACTTGGAGACTGTTCTGTGTTTTCTCATTTGCCCCCTTTTTTTTAGATTTTTTTTTTTTATCTAATGTTCAAAATAAATTCCCTTTTATGTAACATTTTGACATTTCCATTGTTGCTCTTGCAGTGAGTTACTCGGTACGGCGGAGAGATGGCCATGGCTGCTTGGTTTCAATGGCTTCACAGCGTTACTTCAGCTCGCCACCCTTCCCTTCCTTCCAGAGTCTCCCAGCTTCCTGCTCTTGAACAGAGGAGATCGTCAGGCCTGTGAGAAAGGTGAACAAATGCTATCATTTAAAAACAAAATTCATACAACTGAAACACCAACAACGGATTCTTGTTCTGGCCTCCCCCCACTTCATCTCCCCATCTTGATGTGAAGTTTCAAGCAATTTTACCATAGAATTTATGAGTAAAATAAAGGTGAATTTAGCCAAATGTTTAATATTGATATTATTTTAAAGATGTCTTTTAACTTTTCTGCTGCTCTTGGGCCTTCCAAGTTCTGGTCTCGAAACCTGGTGTGAGAGAACTTTTTATGGGACTGTTCCTAAAGTCTACCTGTTCATATCAGAGCTACCCAAACCATTGAGGTTTTTGTTTTTTCCTTTTCTTTTTGTCTTTGCTTTGGCTTTTAAAATTATTTGAGTTTTTACATTTATCTATCTTTATTTATTTTATTTATTTTATGATGGTCCAAGTCCATCTTCTGTTTATTTTGTAATTTTTCTGTTGGGCTTTTTACTTAATTCATTCATTGTCTACTACTTTATCCTCCACATCAGGGTCACGGGGGGGGGGGGGGGGGGGGGGGGGGGGGGGGGGGGGTCCACATCAGGGTCACGGGGGGTGGGGGGGTTGGGGGGGGGGCTGACAGAGGGCTGACAGAGGGCAAAAGGTGTGGTTCACCCTGGACAGGTCACTCTCACATCCACACTTGCGAAAGTGTCCAATTAACCTCTGCACGCTTTTGGCATGTGGGAGAAAACCATAGGTTCGTTAACCCAGGTCTTTTTACTGCAAGGGAACAGTTCTAGCCACTATGCCACCGTGTGCACCATGCTTTTTAGTTGCTGATTTTAATTTATTGTTTAATTTATTTTACTCTATTTTACAGCAATTTTTCCAAACCAGGGTTTTTAAATATGCTGCATAAATAAACACTGACCCTATCACCTAAATCTGTTGCTTTGCTCTTTGACCCTCAGCTTTGAGGAGGCTTTGGGGCGACAAGGACTACACCAGGGAGGTGGAGGAGATGATGAAAGAGAACGCTTCCATGCAGAACGTCCGCAGTCGCTCACTGATGGAGCTGTTCCGGGACAAAAGTGTCCGCTGGCAGCTAATCACCATCATCATTACCTTCATTGGACTGCAGCTCTGTGGCATCAATGCTGTGAGTCTTATGTGAGACACTTAATATTTAGTATTTATAATATTTATAATACCAGACGTATTATTGATCAACTTTGTGTCAGACACAATGACTATTAATTCTGTCTGAAGAACAATGCTGATGTTGATGTTTATGCAGCTCCTGTGTTTTACAGTGTTTGGGTAACAGTAATATAATGGTAATACCAAAGTATTTCTAATGCAATTTAGAGCTTGGGAGTAACAATGGCAAAAGTGTGATGATCAGTAATACCATATTGTTTTCAAAGTAACATCCAGGTTAAAGGCTTGTAATGAGAATTACTGTAGACTACCATCAGTGTCACACCGTCACAAGAACATTTTTGTGACTCTAATTTGATAATCACCAGATTTTGAAGTTGAAATGAATCCTCCTTTATGTTCCGTGATGTCCTGCACACACACATTTTCTTTTGTTATTAACAAGCTAAAACTATGGTTATTAGTGTAGAAATAAGCAGGTATTACCATAATATTACTCTCCCATTACAAATTATTACATGAGGAGTATTATATGACCATGTACTTACTCTACTGTGATGTACGGTGTTATAAATATCATATGTAAGCATTAGTCAAATGGATGTGTGTTAGTTACTGAGAAAGTTTCAGAATGATACACAGTTCAGACTGTAAAAAGGGCATTTTATGAGAGTATAATTGCAGCAAACATTTAAATTTTTTCACACAAACGTTTGAATGGGGTCATTACAAGTGGATGACATACCAACACTGCATCCCTCTACTTAATCCACAGTCTTTACTTTTGGGCTTCGCTCCACAGGTGTACTTTTACTCTTTTGATGTGTTTCGTGCGGCAGGAATCCAGGAGCAGCACTTACGTTATGCTGCTTTGGGGACGGGGCTGTGTGAGGTGATCGCCTCTTTAACTTGTGTGAGTCACATTTCATTGATATCACATCATATTTCCTGTCGGTTTTATGGCCCATTAGTGGCTGTGAACGTTTGGCGTAATATCTTTTCCCTGCTCTAGGCACAAAATATTTGGTGTGGTTATAGCTTCCTTGTTTGATCGGCTGTTGAAATTGTGTTTAATGTTGCAGTTCCTGATTATTGAGAGCATGGGGAAAAAGGTGCTGCTGTTCAGAGGATACATGATAGTGTCTGTGATGCTGGTTCTCCTCACCGTCACTTTGTCCCTGCAAGTGAGTCGTCACTAAATCAGTCACTGTTTGCAGCATAGCTCTGCACAGTTTGGTGCTCAGAACACGACTAACAGCAACTGAAATCACAGATAAATGTAAGAAAATCCAACAGATTATCTTTTTCCCCAGGCTCATGTTTATTGGATGCCATACTGCAGCATGGTCCTTGTTTTCTTATTCATTGTGTCTTTTTCCTGTGGACCAGGTATGTTCGCCACTCTAGTTTTTAGCTATTAATCAAGGATTTAAAGGTCCATTGCATAAGAATTTGAGGGGTTTTTTAAATGTAAATTTGGATTGTAAATGGAGTACACCTCCACTCAGTCCTTGCATTCTCAAGTGCGTAAGAAATTATGTTTTTTTTTTACCCATTTCTTTGTTTGGGTATTCAGCTTCTTCTAGAAACATGGCAGCACAAGATGGCAGCCTTCTAAAAGCAAGGCCCTTATCTTAAGTACCTATGAAAGGTTGAAAATAATTTTTATTCTAAAACAATTGTACATTATACAAAGATACTTATGGGTAGTATATTCAATTTCTGTAAAATTTCAGCTAAATGTTATACACTGGAACTTTTAATTATTTCCTGAGATGTAAAATGTCCCGTTCTTGTCTCTCAGCTGGAGTAATAGCTCCACTTCCAGGAGAAATCTTAAATCAGTCATATAAATCAGCTGGATATACACTGGCCTGCACTCTCAACTGGACAAGCCTGTTTTTGTTGGGGATAGTCTTCCCTTTCATTGTGGTAAGCACTTTTTATATTGGTAGAATTAAATGTGTTTTTTTATGGAAACTGTAGGCCATGTAGGACTGAATAAGCAGGTGATTTGTGATAACACTGACTCACAAACTTAAAATCCCTGTTTTCTTTTTCCAGAGGTATCTGGGTTCCTTCTGCTTTCTCATATTTCTGTTCTTCTGCATGTTCTCTGGACTGTACGTGAGGTTTAATGTCCCTGAGACCAAGAATAAAACCACACTGGAGATCGCCGCTGAGTTTGAAAAGATGCACAGCAAAAAATCCCCCGATCCAAATCTCAGTGTGACAAGAATATATGAGAGTAAACTCTGATTTGATTCCATTAAAGTGGCAATCTTGTGGCTGCAAGAAATTGATTTGTTTGTGTGTGTCTACATGTATGGTTATCTTTGAGGACTAAAAACAATCTTTAAACCATAGGAAATGAGGACATTTGACATTTTTTTATTCTACTTTTCTGTTCAACATTGAACTTTTCCCGTCATTACATAGTAACTTCACAATACATTTTTATAGACATGTTGACTATAATCTGCTAATGTAAAAATAAGTTGTTGAAATTACCTGTATATTAGATATATATTATATTAAATATTAGAATCTATATTTTATCAAAAGGGTTTCTCTCTATATAATACTATAACATCAACAACAATAAACATGTGTAGTACTAAGATTAATATGTTTATTCTGTCATCCATTCGAATGCATATTTTCATATTAATGTTTGTCTTTTTCATATTCGAATTCGACACCCTCTTTAAATAATAGCCCAAGGCCTTTTTTTCAGGTTTTTTAGGAAAGACAAAAACTGAACAAAATATTGAATATATGATATTTATTACTAATTACACTCAAAAAGTTTATGACCATAGATGAATATTGACATAGTAATACTCAGTTTGTCAACTATGTAATGTGACTTAAGCAATTTTAATAAAGCATAGTTGACAAAACCAACTAAACATAATGCTGAGGAGATCTGTGCATCTCCTCAATTCTCCCTTCGAGCTCTGAATTCATTTGTGACTGAATATTAGTGGTGAATGTAATATTTCAAGGACTATGCGGCTGATCTGATAAGACTGGTGTTTGAGGAGGTTATGAAGGACCCAGAATCTTTTGCTGGAGAGTTGCAGAAGATTGTCATCCCAGAGAGCCTGTGGTCATCTGCCATGTGTCCTGCTTCAGTGGACGAAGGTTGACATATTGGGCAGGTGGATCAGGAAACTCCTGGTATATCCGGCGAACAACACAGGACGGGATGACAACTCGTACACTTCTACCCAAATAGCCCCAGCACAGCATAAGCTAGACGTCAACAACGACTGAGAAGGGAATCAAAAACAGTTAAAATACTATTTATGCAGTGTCTATTTTTGATTTTTTTTTAAAAACAATTCATTAAATGTGATTAAAAATGTACTTCTGTAATGTTCTGTCCCATAGTCTTATTACTGTAAAATTATAGTTACTGTCAGGAATTGACAAAATTCAGCTACATTTGAGAGGACTGGATTAATTCCAAATGACCACTTGCAGACTTCAAAATACTGTCAATTTTGTATTAAATGATCGTTTCCAGGAGAAAACTTTTAGGCCATTATGTTATAAAGGTGACAAAATAAGGATACATTCTGAACAACCCTAACCCAAGTACAATTCCTTAAGTGCAAAGAGAAATTTTAAAAAGATGAAACCAGATTACTGCATGATCATAATGAAGCTTTTTGGTGAAATTAAAGCCAAATGAACTCATCATTATTCAAAATAATAATAATAGTGAAATCTTTGTTTGTGATGAACTTTCAGAAAACTACAGACCGACTGTCCTCGGGAAACTCCTCCAATTACGCAAGCGTGCCGCCGGGCCAACATGTGTGCGCCACTGATAAGACAATCTGCACACGCGCAAACGCTGCAGGTCTGGCTGGACGAGTGTTGGATGCGCGTGACACGCGTCCGTTGACATCACCGCAAGTGACAAGTCGCAGTGTAAACATGATGTCAGCAGAAATGTCCGGCATTTAAATGTCACCGCAATGAGCTTCGCGCAAACGCATGACGCAATGGACACAGATGCCAGCAGCTGCCCAGAGAACAGGCTGAAGCGAGACTATGACCACAAGTAAGTTGATTCACATCAATGACACATCACATGTGGTGAAGTTCACTGCTCACCCCAGTGATAAACCTGTATTCACATGAACAAAACAAAGAAAGGCATTCAATTTATATTTAACAGAGAATGCCTTTCCCTGTATCATATTATTTTATATTAAAATATCCTCTGTTACAAGGAATACTTCAAATTAGACAATAAATAATAATTCATAATGACTACAGGGCTTATTAATGCTGATACTACAGTGGCTATATATGATTTATTTCTGGCCAAATTAATTTTATTTTTCTCAGTTATGAAATCAGACTCTGAATGTATTTATTTATTGGCCAAGTATGAGTGAACATGCCTGGAATTTGACATGTTGGAAGTGGACAGCAAAACTGAACTAATAAGCTAAACAATGTGTTTAACAATTGTCCTGAGAGTTAAACACAAGTGGTTTTAAAGTTTAATAATGACAAATGCTACACAAATGTGCTTAACTAAAAAAAAAAAAAATGTTTGGATGAAAGCATATACTGTAGTTGTTGTCACTTGTCAGGATTTATCATTTCGTTTATGAGAGCAAAATGTGAAAAATGTGCAGGAATAAGCAAACTGTGAAAATTCAAATTCAAAATTGTCCTCACCAATCAGCCTGATTGATGCCTGCCCCTCATAATAATCATCTATATAATCAATCAGTCTACTTTCAGAGCTTTTGCATGTGTTTCTGTTTAACTATTTAACTATTTAAATCCGATACTGCAACCATGTCGCCGCCTCCCTCCTCAGCCTCTCTTACTCCCTGCCAGCTTTTATTTGCTAGATTGATCTCGGGAGGAGGATCCTTGATGCTTGGCAGCAGCACGCTCGCCAAACAAGAGCTCGCAGGTGAATTATTTACAGCAACTCTATATGGATGAACTGTCGGGGAGTGTTGCGAGTGGACGTGCTGCAGATGGGCCTCTCAGTCTCTGTCAGGGTGTCACTGATAAAGAGGAGTGACACAGGAAACCACGTACAGATGCACCTAAACATTCCACGCAGCTTTTCGTTTTTTTCTTCTATTTTTCCGATACTCTGCTTGTTAAGCCTGCACTCATCTGAAACCTTGGAGGTAATTTAGGGTCATGATAAAATCTGCTGACTACACCCAGCTTCACTGCTGCTGTGGGGTCTCAGTGAGGCAGGACTGATGACCTTTAGGTAACTGAGGTCAAAGTTTATATAAGCTTTCTTGCATTTTAAAACACGAGCCGTTCTATGTTGTAAAAAAGGCATTAAAGCAAATACAGAAAAGGCAACAAATCCACAAGAAAACTGTATTTTTTTGGTTTAGTTTTTCATCTAATAGAGCCCCATTTTAATTGCTTTATTTGTTAGTTTTTATTTATTGATTGATAAGGACGATGTGTGTCTTTTTGAGCAGGTTGGGGGCTTCTATACACAATGCACTTTATAATTCAAGATGCACTTCATCTTACGCTGCCTCTAAATTCTATAAACAAACAGAAGGTCAATAAACTTTGGTCTTTGGTAAAATGTACAAAGTATTTGTACTGTTACATTTATTAACACAATGTTGGACTGACATGAAAACAGCCACTGGGTAGAAACAAGCTGATAAGCAAAGAAGTTTGTGCTGCAACTTACTTTATGTTGAGAAAATAACGCACTCACACCAATGATGTGGAGTCCAAACGTGATGTGTGTGTGTAACGGTGGGGACATAATTCTGTTCTCACAGTCACATTATGGACACTTGTCTTCTTGTCTCCTTATTTCTTCTTGGTCATGTTTGTCTTCTGTGCTTGTTGTGTTTGTTCACAGGATTTTCGTTAACAGAAGTCTGACCCTGGAAAGCATCAAATGCTATGGCTTCGACATGGACTACACACTGGCAAGTATGTAACAACAAGGGTGGACAAGGAGTCTGATCCGTGGCGTGTTGAATTCCCTCTGCTCCGGCATGAGATTCACTCTTCTCTCTCTCTCTGTGTGTGTGTGTGTGTTTAAGTCTACAAATCTCCTGACTACGAGAGCCTGGGTTTTGAGCTGATAAGAGACAGAATGGTGTCGATTGGTTATCCTCATGAGATTCTGCGTTACACGTATGACCCTAGCTTCCCCACACGGTTAGTTCCTTTATCTGCCATAGCAGAAGAGCACGACTTATGGTAAAGTCGTCTATTTCATGGAAACACTACATACATGTTGCCCCTCCTCCACCCCCCCCTCTCTTGTAATCTAAATGTCAGGATTAGCCCATTAAACCAATATTTAAAAATAACGTATGGTATATTAAACAAGAACTTAAATGATATAGAAAGCATTCATTTCTTTTTTTTTATTACTTATTTATATAAGAATCCATATTTTGGACTGTCAGAGTTATTTCTGTCCATGTACTATTGCTATTAATAATAACAATAAACATTATTTGTAATGTTCTCTCAAAACCAGGTTACAAACTGTCTTACACCCAATTTAGGCAATTAAATACAGCAATATTTTACAATAAAATATACAAAAATGATCTAATCTCCTAATAGCTAATGATCGGGTAAATATTACCCAATCATTAAGTAATTATTAAGGAATATATGACTTTCACTTTCTTTTACTTTCTTTTTCTTTTGCTTTCACACCGGCAGTGGTTTAGTGATTGACACCACATATGGGAACCTCCTGAAGGTGGACTCAAATGGAAATGTTCTCGTCTGTAGTCATGGCTTCTGCTTCCTCAAAGGGTAAAGAAAAACGTATTCAGAGAGATATTTCAAATGCATTCGTTGTGTGTCTCTTTGTCATTTGTGTTTGCAGTGTAATTTGTGTTTGTCGGCACAACATGAACTTGTATTGTGTTCAACAGGGATGACATCAACGACTACTATCCCAACAAGTTCATCCAACGAGGCGACACCGAGCGGTTTTACATTCTCAACACACTCTTCAATCTGTCAGGTATTGACATTTATTTGTGTTTTTATGCACGTACGTGAAATTATAGTTAATGTTGTGTGATATGGCCAAAAATATTATCACTATAAAGCATTTGTTAACATCAATAATGATCATTATTGTATAACATCACTCCATTTTTATCCTATCCACTTTTTTTAATTAATGCTGTTTTTTATTCAACGCATTTACCTTTAATTACATCTTTTACCTTTTGGATTATAATCTCTTTTGTTTTTATTTGAACTTTTTATTTTCTTAATTTTTTCTCTCTTATACACACTGTTATTAAGTGTAAATCTGTTTTAGTCGAAAATGTAACACATCATTTCTGTAATTTTCACCACATCTCTGTAGATTTGCTCCTCCATGAAAACGCTGACACAAGCTTTGAGAGTGTATGATATGAGAGCATCAAAATTATTTGCTAACTGTACTGTTTCCTTTGCACCGTGCAGAGACGTATCTCTATGCTTGTCTCGTGGACTTCTTCACCAGATGCAACAGATACACAAAGTGAGTTTTAATGTCCTTTCGTGAGTTGAAACAATCCTTTCTCTTATTTTGTCTATGAAAATAACTTCACGGATGAATTAACTGTGAACAAACTTCCACCTCTCTTTCCCCTCAGCCTTCTGAAAGGTTACCAGCACGGCGACTTGTTTATGTCTTACAGAACCATGTTTCAGGACGTTCGAGATGCAATGGACTTCATTCACAATACGGTGAACGACAAGACAGAAAGTGACGCATAAATATGAGTTTGATGTGTTTGAGCACTGACCGTAGAATCTGTGTTCCGTGTAGGGAGTCCTCAAAGACAGAACCATTAAGAATTTGGACAAATATGTTATCAAAGATGTGAGTAAACCACTAACTTTGAGCTCCAAGGTGTATTTTATTTTATTTTTTGACAAAAAAAAAAAAGTGGCAGCAATATTAAACTTACAAATTCTTTACAGCCAAAAATTCCTGTACTCTTGACTCGGATTAGAGAAGTGGCCAAACTCTTCCTCGCCACTAACAGCGACTACAACTACACTGAGGTGAGTATCTCATGTGTTTTGTATTGTCATCAAAGAAAATAAAGTGGAAATGTTCAAAATGCTCTTTCTTTTTTTTATTATTCTTCATCAAGGCCATTATGACGTACCTGCTTGAAAGTAAAGTCAAGGTAAGGCAGTGTTGATTGTGCTCAGAATTTCTGGAGAACACTGACACATTTATGTGAATTTTTTTTAGTTAATCATTAAACAATAAATTATGACATATTCAGTAAATAAAAAGTGTTTACATCTATTTTTAGTTTTACATTCTGCCAACTTGTATATTTACAATAAACAAAGATTTTTCTCAACACCTCCACAAATGATTTACACTTCATCACTTACAGTCCATTTTCTTTTGCGTCCTGTTATTATGCTGTCCTCGAGGACACAAATGTGGCAACCAGTGAAAGTAATTTAGCATTAATGAAAAAATACTTTTTTCTTCTCTTTCTTCGTCTTTTTCCGGCTCCTCTCTTCAGAGGGCGCCACAGTGGATCAGCTGTCTGATAGATAATGTTCTTGTTGAACAATAAAAAAATCAAAAATCTAGACTCTAGAAATAAACAATAGACATGCACTTATACCGGGTATTACACTAAGTTTATGCACAAACGAATACATATTGAAAGTGTTTAGCTCATTCTGCTCTACAGCAGCAGCAGAAAACAATCATAATCAGAGGAGATGACAGGGCAACTACAAATGTTGCATACTTTAAATATCCACAGACAAAGCGTATGAGAGAAAAGTCATAGGCATATAAATATGTAACCACCTCATGATCAGGAACATCGTAAGTTGCTCGCTGAGACTTTTGTTCTTAATTTGGTGTGAAAATAACATTTATTATAGGAATACTGAACGTGAAATACTGGAAATTACAATTCTTTTTTATGAACTTGAAAATACATTCATATTGAGATCATATGACTGTGATTACTGCAATTAATAATTCATTCAAACATGTTATTTAGAAGATCTATTTGAACCAAAAGCACACTTTTATAACTTGAACTCATATAGCAGTCAGCAGCTGAATGTAAGGGCTATAGTTGCTGACCCTTGTTTTCTTTTCCTCTGGTTTAGACTTTTGTGAGGAGGGAACTGAGTCTTTTTTATCTTCATTATTATTGACTGCCTCCAATTCTTAGCAGTATCTTTTAAAACACTAAACCAAAACATAAACATCGCGTGCATTTCAGCAAATGGCGGTGTCATTGTTAAGGCTGCATTTCTATTGAACGTGTTTCCTTTAAATGAATCTCGTGACGACACATCAGGGTCATTTTTATGTGTTGACATAACATTTAACCTTATTGTTCAACGTAGTCTGGAAGTCCAAAAGTTTCCTGGCGCTCTTTCTTCGATCTCATTGTTGTGGACACCAAGAAGCCCCTGTTCTTTGCCGAGGGCACTGTGCTGAGACAGGTGGACACGGTACGGCAGCGTCCATCTCCCTGCAGTTTGACATTGTTAATCTTGACCCTCAGCAGCTTTTGATCACTGGATGTATTTTGGACACAGGACACGGGAAAGCTGCGGATTGGGACTTACACAGGCGACCTCCACCATGGGACCGTTTACTCAGGAGGTCAGATTTAAATGCAGATTCTTCCTTCCTCTTTCATGATGTGTTTTAGCATTTGAAGGTCCAGTGCGTAAGATTTCCAGAAGAGCTAAGTTAAGAAACTTAATAAAAATTCAGTTTTTTTTTTTTTTCATTCTTAAAAGATTTTAATTTGTTTATTCTTACACACTGGACCTATAAAGTGGAGATTCAATTGATTAGTAAAATTCTATATTCATATTTGTTTTTATACATTATGACTGTATGTACATGCTATATTTGTTTTTGTTTGTCATTTATTGCAATTCCTCATATCTTATGTTGGGTTTCCTCACTGTAGGATCCTCAGACATCGTGTGTGACCTGCTCAAGGTCAAAGGTAAGGAAATCCTCTACTTTGGAGACCACATCTTTGGCGACATCCTCAAGTCTAAGAAGCGTCAGGGCTGGAAGACTTTCCTGGTCGTGCCAGAGCTCACCAAAGAGCTGAGTGTGTGGGAGGAGAAGAAAAGTGAGGATAAGTGCACGACGTCACATTATCTCATCACTGTTGCCTGACTTTTTTTTTGGTGGATCTTAAAGTTTTGGTGGTTTTCTTGTTTTTGTTTTTCATTTTTCTTCCCAGATGTGTTTGATGAACTGAAACATCTCGATGTCTTCTTGGCTGAACTATACAAGTGAGTTGATGTCCATCTCTACATTTCTCTTATATTACTCGCTTTGGTGTCGCGGATCTAATGTTTATAAGCTCTTAGTGCATTTGATGAATGGCAAATTAATTTATACAATATAATAATGTTATATGCAATATATACAATATCATAATGTCTTTCAAAATAGGCAATATTTTCCATATATGCTATGTACCTAGGGTTATTGAAAAATAAGTAATTAATCAAATGCAGTTGATATAAATTGTAGATTGTTAGATGAATTCACTTTTTCCTTTAACTATTTGTTGAAATATATATATATATATATATATATATATATATATATATATATAGATAGATAGATAGATAGATAGATAGATAGATAGATAGATAGATAGATAGATCTATATAATCTAGTGGCAACAGAAATTGCCACTAGATGGCACACTAACACTGGCGTCTCAGACTTAACACCATCTCCTCAGGCAGTTACTCCTCCCTCCCTTCTGGTCCCTGCAGATTAAAGCCAATGAACACTCAATATAAAGCAAACATATTACATTTCTACCATGGATTAGTACGTCACAGTTAGTTTGAGACTTGTTTTTTTTTTTTTTTCATCAAAAGACTAAAAGAATGATTAGCATAGCCATGCTCTGCTTTAAAATATGTCGTAGCATGTGGAGGAGGAGGAGGCTACAATTACAATTACAAGCAAGGAATGCCGTCTTTCAGTCAGTCAGACTTTATTTATGTGACACTTTTCATTCAAAGTAATGAAATGTGAAACACTTCACAGGATAAAACAAAGCTCCATTCCTCCACCCAACCCACCCGTCCCTCACCCCTACCAGCACATCAAGAAAATAAATAAGTAATAATTAAAAAAACCAAATATAACAGAAGGAACACAAAACAACACCATCTTTAGCTTTCGCTAATCAGCTACGACTAAGAATACTAATGCCTGAACCAAAAAGCCCTCAGAAAGAATAAAAAAAGTCATAGTAATACAGCAAATAAAATAAGATAAACATAAAGGAATATACTGATGAGGTAAAAGTGAACTAAAACATTAGAAAAGAATAGATACACAAACACCCGTCTTTAAGAATGTAACAAATATTAAATACTTCAGTATTGTCTGAAGTCTTGCCACAAATGTTGCCACGAATTTCACAGAATGACAGCAGAGTGGTGTGACACAGTCCAGCAGCTGGTAACTGTCGCGTGTGTGTGTGTGTTTGTGGTTTGAAGGCACCTGGACAGCGGCAGTCGAGAGTGTCCAGACATCAGTGTCATTCAGACACGGATGAGGGTGAGCTCCACATTCTCTATTGACTTTTAATTGGTGCTTATCATACGCAAGAAAAAAAATGTGTATTAACAAACTGCACCGCTGCTTAAAAAACACACCTAGATCACACATGGAAAAAACTTGTTACATCCATTCCTGGAAACCAGAATCATCAAACCATTCAGGGCTTAATTTAAAATCACTCAGAAAACCAAAGACTCTGATGAAAGAGTGCCTTCTTTTTTCTTTCTTTTTTTGGTCATGTATATGAGCTGAGTGCTTTCTTTTTTTATTTTTTTATTTCACAGGATCCTTCTGTTGTCAGAAAGAAAAATAATAGTTGACTGAGTTTCATGTGCAGATTGCTTTAAAAAAAAAACAACCTTTGCTTTGAGATGACGATTCTCTGTCCTGAGATCTTCTCAACACGTGCATTCGTCTCACGTGTGACAGATGACCGTCTCTGACACTCCTGTGTTCTATCAGACTCTTGCCTTTTTAAGTTTCTTTGCAGCGTAGATGGCCGTGGCCATCGGAAGACACCGTTATGACAGCCAATGGAAATAAAACTTTCTCGTTCGGATTGTGTTTCACATCCTTTTCTTGCATTGTGTGATGTGGTTGTTTGTTGGCGCCTGCAGGTGCTGACCCACAGAATGGACATGGCCTACGGTCAGATGGGCAGCCTCCTGCGCAGCGGCTCCAGACAGACGCTGTTTGCCAGTCAGCTGATGCGTTACGCAGACCTTTACTCCTCAACCTGCATTAACCTGCTGCACTACCCCTTAAATTACCTCTTCTTGGCTCCGCCAGTCCTGGTCAGTCTTCTTGCACGGGTCCTAAAAAAATCTACACATCACTGTCCTGGCGGTCATTCATCATCTCACTGTCATTCTTTCAGATGCCCCATGAAGTAGCAACTCAAAACTACGACTATGATTCATCACAGCTCGCTTCTGTCACCAACCACACCATCAAAAACTGAGGTTACTGTCACGGACAGATGCAGCATTTCTAATTTATTTGACCTTTACTGGCTTTTGTTTATTTATCCGTCTCAAATAATGAATAATTAACATCTTTCCTCTCTTGCAGTACTAAAGACAAGCTTGCCAAAGATGAGACAGAAGATGATCGCGTGAAGACAACACAAAGACTTTATACTGATCGGCTTTGTGTCACAGACACTTCTCAGTTTTGAAGGTGACTACATTTATCTGGTGCATAGACATTACAGGTGGGGGCTCAAGTGAAAAAAGGACACTCCATAATTATCAGTTGATATATACAGTATAATACAATAGCACATCTTGCACTTCCGTACATGGTTATTCATTTCTATAACCATACACTCACACAGATGTTTGACAGGTTTAAATACGTTCAATACTGTGTGTAAAAATGTCTGCAGCGTTGAGGAAGTTACAACTCCAATGCATTTCTGGCCATTATTACTCACTTTTAATTGAGAATTGGTTGAATCCATAGTTTTTTTTACTGATTTCAAAATGGGGTACAACCTGGACAGGTCACCAGTCCAGTCACCATCTCGTGGCCCAAGTTAAAAAGTAAAGTTTTTCGAGTAGAAGTATCAATGACACAAAATGACTTTCAAAAAGGTCAAAGGGGCAGTTTCTTGAGCGCCACCTGGGGGTCTCTCTGTGCACGTCCATGACTGAGGTATCAGCTGCATTTGTATCTTTAAACCAAGAAAGAAAGACAAAACTAACCTACTGCTTCACCTAGTGGATACAGAATGCAATAACATGTAACGTTTACCAGATGAACCCATAAATTAAGCATGATGAGATTTTATTCTTCCATGAAAAACGAGATTATTGTACATAAGAGTGTTTTTTTTTTCTTAATGTGTTTCTTTTTTTTCTGATCTGGAGTTTGTGTGACTGTTTTTATGAAGTAACTTCACTTATTTGTTTGAATGTTTTTCCTGTTGATTTAATTTAATAAATCTTCACATGGTTTGTTTTCATTGTCGTCGCTGAAGCATGATGACTTTCATAACGTGTGCAGCTGTGTCAGGTGAGGAGCTTCGATTAAATTAAAAACCTCTGGGACACATGCACAGTTTTCACTGCACTTTGTTGGATCCGTATGAAATCCAAGGGAAGAAGAGAGGTGCAAAGCAAATCCAGGATATTTTAGGAGGTTTATGATAAGGAATTAATAAGGCAGTTTGCAACTTTTTACAAGGTTATTTACAATAAAGTAATATTAAGTGAAAGTGAGCTCCTTCAAGAGTAGCTGATCTGTCCATGGAAAAGAAGGAACACAAGCAACACAAGTTCCTTTATTTTGTAGAAAATAATTCCAGTAAGACTATTTTCTAGATCACCTGCCACAAACAAGGACACTGTTCCTGGAAAAACATGTTGCCATTTTTCCTGATTGTGCCACAAACAGTAACCCATACATGTTTAAGCAGCAGAGTAAATAAACCCTGGGCAGCAACAACTAAAATAAATAATAAGTTATTTTTTTATTGAGCTTTCCTCTGATTTGTGAACTCTCTCTTTATGGATTCCTTTTGCACTACACGCGTTGTCCACTGGGTGGCAGTAAATCACCTCAGCACCAGACCTGCAGGACAATTTACAGTTCACAATTTACATGTGTGAACTGACTAAATGAGAACATAAAACTCCCATCATTGTGAACAAGTTTAAACATCCACTCGAATAAGCATTTCAATATACATTTTCCCAGAAATCTCTGATAACGGTTAAACAAATTAAAACGTGTTCACCTCAACGACAAATATGGCTGCTACCTCTCTAAAAAAAATACCTTTATTTCTGCTCATAAGACTAAGTTTATTTGGCTCTTGTGACAAACAAATGCTGGTATATCGACATCGTCGTCACTCATAAAAGAAAAAAAAAAAAAAAAAGACAGTGAAATGACCAAAATGTGATATTTGTGCTGTTTTTAACACATGAACCTTGGTATGCACTCGCACACACACATGGAAACACACACAAAGCTGTGAATTATTGTGGGACACACACACACTCTGTATTTACCTCTTGTTCTCCCTCTGCATCAGACAGTCCTGCTCCCACGAGAGCTAAACCTTTATCAGGAGGCAGCTGAGAGGAATGTGTTCTCCCTCTCTCAATGTCCCTCTTTCCTTTTCTCGCTCTCAGCACAGAAACACCTTATTGTATGATATCAGTGTGTTTATATATAAGCTGTTTTTTTTTCCCACCCCCTCACAGGAAATGATGCATTCTTCTGGTAGAGCTTAAGTGTGACACCTCTCTAGATTTCCTGCTGTGCTCCCATTTACGTGTGCAGCATCACATGCACCTCACTCTGCAGGAAATCTACAGACATGAAAGATAAAGAGAGATGTCAGCCATCACGATGAAACCTAAACTCCTTGAACTTAAAGGTCCAGTGAGTAAAATGCAGTGAAAATGATTTTAATTTAGAAGTGAACAGTCGGCCATCACCATGTCTTTACAATCGTCCGCTATGGATAAACAAAACTCTCCATCACTCTTGGAAGGGAAGGGTGAGGTGAGGTGAGGGATATTCAGCTGCTGCATTCAACCTCCCCAGTAACTGTTGCTAAATTTTACACACTGTCCCTTTACCTTCTCTCAGTGAAGGTCTTTAGAATCTGTACAACTTCCTGCAGCAAAGTTTTGGTCATTCAAATAAAACATGAGAGGAAGTCCAAATTAGGAAACACCCACGTGCATTAGTGGTACCTCCTCCTTGTGCACACACACACACACACACACACACACACACACACGTTTCCTAGATGATTTCATTTCCTGAATGACGGCTACTTCAGTTTATTTGGATTTCCCTTGTTATTGTCTGAGTGTCACCCGATTTATTGTTTTTGTTTATTTATTTATTTTTGCATTTTTGTTAAACTTGTCACGTTTTATTTTCTCACACACACACACACACCATTTTCATTTGTCCAAGCTACAACAATACCCTTTTTTTTTGTGAAATATTTTAGATCAGTTATTCGGCATGATTATTCCCAGTGCATGTAAACTTTGTTTCTTTATCAGTGCTGTTCACCGTGTAGATACTGGTGGAGATGCCTCCTTTTATATTTATACACTTTCGTGATGCTCGAGACTATGATGATCTTTTCTGTGCTTTTAGAAAGATTGTATGCATTGTATTCATCTTCTGTTTTGTTTCCTACTTTTTGAGTTTGTAACGAAGCTAGATAGATAGATAAAATGATTTTTAAACACATTTTTAACGTGTGTATTTCATGGCGATGGTTGTTGCACACAGAATTAATGTTTTCTTTTTGTTTGTTGCTGTTGTTGTTGTTGTAGATGGTCTTTCAGGCCAGTGGAACCTGATATCATCTGCCTAATGACAGTAGCTGCAGGGAGACTGGATTTAAACAAAACCAAGATATTCCATTGCTCGATCACCTTAATTTATCTTTTAACAGAGTAAACGGGGGCTAGGAAGATAATGATGCAAACTATACATCACAGACCGGCTGCTGAAACGAAACATGATCTTTGCTTTAAACCATATTCAAGTCTCAGTGGAGGAAACGTTCTGACAATGACTTTCGTCTTCAAAATGAAAACAGTCCTGCTTTTCCTTCTTTCAGATGGGAGCCGCAGCTTAGATCACACCCTCATCCAGACAAACACACACATGCAAACACCTTTTTCACACTAACACTGTGAACCACCCGACACACACACACACACACACACACACACACACACACACACACACACACACACACACACACACACACACACACACACACACACTCACTACCCCCAACACAACACAATGCACAGCAGAGTGTGACACAGAAGCTGACTTCTCATCTGGAATGTGTACCTGTACAGCAGAGGTGTGAAAAGTGTCAGTGTCTCTGTGCTGCTGTTTAAAGTTTCACTCACACATGAGCCGACAGAAATGTTTGTTTACCTTCAAACACTAAAGTGCTGTTAATAACACTGGTAGAAATGATGTGAACATGGAGGAAAGAGGGGGTTCTGGATCGTTTGCATGATTTTGAAGGTCCAGGCTGCAATTATTCACTGTTTGTGTTCCATGCAGACAAACTGGTTAATTGACCTTACAATTTATGAATCAGTCAATAACTTACTTAAAAAAGGTGCCACAACATCAACACAGTCAGCACCCGTTAAGATTCTTTTTAAATTTTTCTGTTTGATCAAGGGCCTTTTTTCCACCAACTTTCAGTTTTCACTGTTATTACCAGGATTTGTTGTTCCTTTATGTCCCACAAATGCTATTCAAATGAACAACCTTTATCAACTGACAATTTTTCTGCTAATTTTCCCTTCATGTTTCGTTAATTTTGCTTTGCTGTTTTTTGGTTGTTTTATATATACACATTAAGCTGCACTGTAAAAACCAGACAGACACTTCTTTGTTTCTTCATTTCTTTTAGAAAATTGTGTCTTTGCAAACTTTTGGAATCTCACTAAAACAAACAACATGTGAATGTTAGATAAAGATTTGAAAACATATTACAATGGATAATCATATTAGTAAGACTTTCCCAAAGTGACAAGTTATTGATTAAAAATTGATCTGTGAATCTTAAAATATAAAATAAAATATATATCTGTCCCCAACATGTTAATATAGTTTTAAAAAAAAATTAACAAGTAAAAATTGAAACTTATAAACAGATTAAATATGATTTTATGATTGCTTTCTAATTCCTAAAGCAACAGTAAGTCAGATTGTCAAAAGTCTGCACTAATTTTTTTAAATCTCAAAAACCAAAAAACAAATCAAATTTTACTTTTTTTTTTTCCCCAAGAAAAACATAACTCCAAACATAAATCTTATTTTTTATTTATTCAGAAGAAAGGAAATGGAGACAAATAATAGCGATTTACTTTATCATAAATGTTACCAAAACATGACAATGACATACATGACCAAAACAATTGAATTAAAAACAAAATAAACATTTTCACTTGTGTTGGAAAAAAAGAAAAATACAACAGAGCCAGTGTTAGAAATCATACTGTCATGAACAGCAGATTACAAAAAAAAAAAACTAAACTAAAAAAAAAACTATTTGTTTAACATGAATTAGCTCATGAGGGTCACGTTTCGTGTGTTTGGAGAAACGCAGATGTCATCGATGTCATTGGTTTGTATCCTCTACAGTTTGATCTGCACACTCTCATTTACATTCAAAGCTGCTCTGACATGTTGGCTTCCATTGCAGGATACTTGCTGCTCTATGCAGTCAGATAACTGCAGAAGCACCACCGTCCCCCATTCCACACATTCCAGGATTTCCCAGCAAGCATTGCAAGCAAGCCTAAACAAGTCACGTTCTTTACTCGGGGAGAATTTCACACAGTCAAGTGACTGAGGTCTCCTTTTGCTTTCCTTTTTACTTTACCACCTCAGTCACTTCTCACACATTCACAACAACAACAACCTATTTTTTTGTTGTTGTTGTTCTTGAAATATTGCAGGAAATCTGTGGCACAAGTGTATGTTTCCTCTCTGTTTTTAATAATTACTCGTGTCCTTCTGCGGCAGCTTGTAACTGCAGCTGGACTGTGGTTAAACATTTCCACCCAGCGAGGTCTGCCGATAGTCATCAAAACAAACAAAGCTCTTTACTCTCTACTTTTGGGTTCAAACACGAGGCACACACGGGAGCAGTGACACCTAATCTCAACATGGAGAGAAAGAAGAGAAAAGGGGAAAATGCAAAGGTGGAGAGAAGGAGAGATTTTGAGAGAGGGAGAGAGAGAGAGAGAGGGCCTTGCTCCCTACATTCCTCCCAAATGTCCCCTCCCCCCGTCGACCTGCTACCACCGAGGATGCTCAAAAACACACATCACCCCCCCCCCCACACACACACACACAACCCCTCCAGTTTTTCCCCATCTGCTTATTTAACCATCATTGATACACGCCGTCCCAGTGTTTGGTGTGACAACAGAGCAACACACAGGTGATGGAGAACACGGTGTGAATGAATGAATGAATGAATGAATGAACGAACGAACTGAGGCAAAGAAAAATTTAATTTGACAACTAATAATGATAACAATAATTATGTCACCATGATAAAGAAAGAAGAAAATAGTGAAAATAAGGGAATAAATCAGCTGATTAAATGAGAGTTTACATTTTGGTGATGTTAATGAAAGGGTCAAGAAGACGGGAGAAAAGAAATCCATATTATAGTTTTGGAAACAGCATTATGTAACTCCATTTAGTCTTCGGTGACTTATTTCTATATTCCTAACTGTTTGACTGCATTTACAGTTTCCTATCTTTAGCTCACCAGTGCTTAAATTAAGTCAGGCTCCACACACACACAGACACACACACACTGTAAACAGTGTAGGAGCCTTTTGCTCTGACCCACCACCTGCTTTCAGATGTCACTTCTCCCCCTTTTTACACAAATAAGACTTAAAACGACACCTTTAGCACCAGTTAAGTGTGAGCTGAGGCCAAATGCTATGACAATACTATTGCACTGCTAGAATGGATGGTACAGTAGTGCAACATTGTCAAAGCAGCTGACTTCAGCATGTGTCAGCACATGGACATGGGGACAGCCATTCTTCACTGGCAAACTCCAATTACAGTCAAATAGGCTAAAATTGTCTCTTTTAAAGAAAAAAAAAATAAACGAGAAAGAAAATGTCGCTACTGACGTGTTCAAATTGTGCTGAAATTTGAATTTAGCTGGTTTGTCTTGCATTTAAAGTGATAATGGCTGTTAAGTGAGGACTGCGAGGACTGCATGAATGTCATTTACACTTTCAAAATAAAGCACAGTTGCACTGGGGAGGAGATTTTTTTTTTTTGGGGGGGGGGGGTTTGTTTCCTTTACATTTGTACATTTATACTAATTAAAAAAAGGTCACACTCGTAGCTCCGTGCATGTGTAGGTTAAGAGTTAAGGCAGTAAAGGGAGGTGTGGGTCTGTTTCATCAGCCAATGCCCTTTTAATATTGCACTGCTCATCTCAGTGTCCAGTAGTGCAACAGAAAAAGGGCAGTGGACAACAACATGGACACCATCAGCATCCACTGCACATACTGACTCAACCGTCCACCCTTTAATCCCACTCACATTTACACCATGTCACCAACAATACAAACATTCCGCTATCATGTAACAGTATTTAGGAAAAACTGCTGCATGAGATAATTAAATCAGGGGGGGAAAAAGGGGGACAAAACAAAAAGGTTGTTGGTGTTTCTTTTCTTTTCTTTTTTTCTTTCCTACTGCACAAAAATCAGAAACAACCAGGTGAAATGTTCAGGCACTAATTTGGCATCAGGGAAACTGGGGTTCGAATGTTATATAACAATGCAACTTTTATAGAAGTAGTGAGTTAAATTAAACAGGTTACACACACTCACACACACTCTCTCTCTCTCACTGGGAGGACGGGAATTCCCCAGCATGTGGGCCCATACTTTCCTCCCCTGTGAATGACATGCATTCTAATTTTGGGGGAGAACTGGGAGGTTGGAGACAAGGGGGGGGGGGGGGGGGGGGACCACACACACTCCCACAGCCACAGGCTGATGAAAACCCTCTATACCTAATCTACCACACACGTATATGGAGAGATTTTTTTTTTAAAATCACTGTTATTATTATTAATATTCCTGGCTGCAAATGATCTCTACAAATAAAACCGAGCGAGCAAAACAAGAACAAAACTTTTGCAGGAAAGTTGTTTGTTTTTCTGTTTTTTTTTACACGCAGCTGCTGTGAAATCACAGCAGATTATGAACCGTAACAGGTCTCAAAATAAAAGAAGGCAAAGTGGCTCCTGCAACTTAGCACAATTCACGCGTGGTTACACAACGTACAGAAACTATAGAGGGGACAGGAGGGGGGAAAAGAGGCAGGAAATCTCTTAATATCACCGTGTCGTTTTCTCACGCTCGATCCGACTCATGATTCCCAACCCCCGAATCACATCAAGGTGTTATGTTTATTTTGATTTTTTTTTTTACCTGTTCCTGAAAGGCTGTGAAAGGTTTCTCCGCCATAGTGCGCGGCCTGTGCGCCTCCTTCACGTTTGAAGCAGTGGATCTGCTCTGCGAGCCATTCCTGCCAGCTCACACAAGCCCCCAGCACAATACTGACGACTTGTTAGATTGCACAACAGCATATAGGCTGCATTAAACGCGCCAGCGCAGTGGGAATGTGGGCCCCCTTTTTGGATACACCATCACACCACAACCACAGCCCAATAAGGCGCAGCACGCGTTTATCTGTCCACACAAGGCGTTCAATCGCGTCCTGGTCAAGTTTTTGGAGCTTCCAGATGCGCGCAGGATTTACCCAGCTCTCACTGCTGCTGCTGCTGCTGCTGCTGCTTTTCTCCCGCAAGTCTCATAAATAAACACTTAGTCTTCACATTCGACCTTTGCAACTTCCAAGTTTGCACTGCGGCTTCTGACAATTTGCGCAAAAGAAGGAAGGAAAAAAAGAAAGATCGGCTACAACTCACAGTGGACACCCCCCCTCCTCTTCCTCCGCCTTCTCCTCCTCCTCCTCCTCCAAAATCATGAATAGTATGGAGCCAAGGGAGGGACAATCCGTTATAGAGAGAGAGAGCGAGAGAGAGAGAGAGAGAGAGAGAGAGAGGGGAGAAAAGTTGTCCATAAAACAAAGAAAAGAAACCCTCTCCACAAACCACTCTTCACGCTCCGCTGCTCCGAGGATTCACGGCGTCTTTCCCGACACGCTGCTGTCATGAACCGATCAAACCTGCGGAGCTCGGAGACTCAGACAAGGAGAGACAGAGCGAGGGGGGGGCGGGGGGGGGACGCAAGTCTTCCACGCACAAGCACACGGCCTCGCAGATCCGGACTCCATCTTTGACTACTTGACATTCAGAGCCTGCCGGAGCAAATTCCTCGTTTGCATGCCTCCCGCTGATTGGACTCTTCCTGCGCTAGTCTTTGCTCCGTGATGCGCCATTGGTTCGCCTTCGGCGTGTTCAACATTTGCAGCGGCCTCGGGATTGGCTGCGCGCTGGGAAACGTCACAGCGCACAGCGAATACCTGACTGTATGACTCCCATTCACAAATTTCTCATCATCCCCGCTCACTCTATCTGGATACTTGATCACTAATTAGCATATTTACTTTTTCGGCGCAAAAAAACAAAAAACAAAACAAAACTTTTACGCAGCTAGAAATTATGTTGTAATTGGCCTTTAACTGGCTTCAGGAGGAACAGAGATGCTGGAATTTGGCTCAGATATGGACTAAACTGGGTTTAAATTCTCACCCTGCCCGCATTGATCAGGTTGACATTATTGATCTTGTTATAAATACGGTTCAATTTGACGCGTACATTTTCGGTTATTATTTAAAAATAATTATAATTATTAACTGCTATAATAATTATAGCAGCTGAATGAAATGGAAATGAACTGCAGCAGAAGTTGTCCATGTGAGTGGGAGTGCTAAGCATGTATGATATAGTTGGTGCTGGAGGCGGAACCGTGTCCGCGCCACGGTCCCTCGCGACGCTTTGATTGACGCACAGAGAGAAGTATCGGGCTGTGAAATTTGGCATTCCTGACCAGAGGAGCTGAAATAATGGCATTATCCAGAGGGAGAGGGCCCACTTTTTACTGCCCACACACCCACCCGACTGTAGTCCACTCAGAAGGGATCGGACTGTGCAGCCAGTCGGCAAAAAAAAAAAAAAAAAAAAATAGTTGGATGTAAGGCGGGGCATGATGGATCCGGTGAAGGTTTTTGCAGCAGTGATGATGCCTGCATGTCCCTCTCCTCCTGTCCCCTCTGCCCCTTCGCCTTTTCCGGTGTCTCTGCTCACAGTGACGGACACAAACGTTCACTGCTAGAACTTCACATCTGCTGACAAAACTGTTCACAAAACACACACACACAAAGAAATTCCCAAGTGTAAATGCACAGAAGATTGTTATTTCATATGAATTAGAATTATTGCAAATTTAAAGATACTGACCATCACAATAGAAAACCTGGGTAATGTGTGGAGATAAGTAAATATATTATGATGTAAAAATGTAAAAAATAAAAGTGGCAGTTGCAGCTGAGATTATTATTATTATTCTTTATTATAATTGACATATCTGATTCAGTGTTGAAATGTGATTGATTTCAGGAAGGATAAAGAGTTTATCTCTATCTACAGGAACATCCTCCCTCAATAACCTTCAAAATGTTTATTCAAAAAGCGTTTATATAGAATCACAGACCTGAAGTGACTACGTTGACTTTTCCCTTCACCACCACACGTTTGTGAAATGACTGCAACGCATGCAGCAAACACAGATGATGTTTGATCAACAATTTATTTGTTAAAATAGTTGTTTCTTAATATGTTTTTCGTGACTTTGAAACAAAGGGAACACTGTGAAAAAATCCCTTCACCTGTCTAAGTTCATCTAATTTGGCAACTTGAAATCAACAAACGAAGGCTTTATGACAAGAACATTTAAGATTTTGCAGCAGACCTGTGTTAAGTTATGTATTTATAGTTTCAATAAAACAGCATCCACTGAAAGAAGATTAAAGAGATCATTCAGCCCTGTGTCAACTTCTACTTAATCAAATTTACAAATGTTTTATTTTTTTCTTGACTGTCTTTATCCGCTGATTTGTATTTAAGGACACTTTACAGCATCATGCTCAGCTTTTACAAATTCAAATGTAGTCGTTTATAATTCTTTAAATGAGGAAAGTCTTTCTGCAATTCAATATTAAGAACTAACTGCTAATAATTATTAATCACAAGTTATACATTTCACTGGCGTGAAAGACGTGTCAACATGCAAAAACAATTTTATATGTTCGTTTCCAACATGTATTTTCAGATTTTTAACACCATGACTGGCTTATTAAGAGTTTTTCTGAAATCAATACAGTCTGCAAAATTGTTATCAAAAATGAACGTTAAATTAACAGTCATTTCAGTGTAAAGATAATAAACATATTTGAGTGTTACTGAAAGAGCAACTTCCTCTGAAAACAGACACATATTCTAAATAATAACTTACTATTTTGAAATACTATTAGTTACACGTCTGACTGTGAAATTAGTGCTTTCTTAGTACACTTTACATACACAACAGCAACATACTGATCTAGTGTGATCCTGATAAATATTAGATTTAAACAAAGGTATTTTTATTCCTTCTTTTCTAAGAGATTACCATTTTACAAACGTTTACCTGTTTGCTTCTTTTTTTTTAAAAAAAACCTTTTTCTTTGCAATGAAAAAATATAATAACAGTAGCTCAAAATTATTATTAATAAAAAATTGATTGTGTGAAGCCTCTTGAAGGAAGCACAAAAGAAAGGAGAGCAAACAAAGAGAGAAAACAGTTTCATGTGTTGGAAAATGTTTCGTCTTAAAATAGGCCTGAGGGGAAAGTGCCTCAGACTACCACTCCCTGCTGAACGGCCTGACTTTAAACTGCTGCCTGCATGTGTGAGGTATCATGGGGGCCGAGAAAAGCCTTTTAAACATGGGAGTTATTGTCTCCCCCCTCCCCTCCCCCCCAAACCTCCCATCCTCCGAAAATGTACCTCCTTTCTTCCTCTGCCCTTTAACCTCTCCCAACCCCCATCCCTCCATCTCTCGTCTCTCTCTCTCCGCACATTTCCCCTCTCCTCCCATCGGCTGGAGACCAAACAACCATGATGGATAGTCATTGATAATTTCCCACCGAAAAAAAAGGGAAAAAGCTTAATGGAGAACTTTTTTTTTTTTTGAGGGGAGTGGAAGCGAGTTTTTTTTTTCCAGCTTCATCCTTTTCATGAAGCAGTGGTAGCAGAGGTATAGACCCCACCTCGAGTCCCTGTGCACCCACAGAGGGTTCCCCACCACTCCTCCCCTCTCCTCCTCCTCCTCCTCCTCCTCCCCCTCTGCCTCCCTCTTGAAACAGACTCTATAGGCTGCATGCATGACATTCCAGCTGTGTGGGTGGCACAGGCTTTTACAGCGTCTCCAACAGTACACAGGACTCTTGGAGCCCAGCAGCAGAGGAACCTCGACCCACGGTGCATCTTCAGATACACTTCTCCACTCAGTGGGCTTGGGTTTCCTTGCCATTAAATCCTGATTTCACCTGGGAAACCTGCAGGTGAAAATGGCTTTCTTCTGAAAGATCCATGTGTTTAGATTCAAAATAATGTTTTACTACCAGGTGAATATTAATATACATGGAAGAATATGGCAATTAAGAGTAGTTAAAAAAATATTCAGGATAAAAACAGATAAAAGCAGGTTCAATAATGAAAATTTGTAAAAAAAAAATACTAAATATGTGTGTGTGTGATTTGAGTAACATTTTACATTTTCATTCTAGTCTATTTTAGCGTCTGTTGATTTCTATATTGTTATAAAATTAAGGCATTTACTCGGATAACAGCAGGAACATCTAAGGTAAAAATTAAACACATAGTCACTATAAAAGTCCTGCTTTAAAATATTATTCAAGAAAACCAAACAAAAAATTACCAACAAAGAACATCCTTAAAAGTATCCAAGGTTAAAGCATTCATTATGCAGAACAGCCGAATTTCATTAAGGGGATGTTATCATTTATTAATAAAATGTAAACTGTATATATATGATGCATTGTGCAGTCAAGGTGGGGTTTCTTTTTGAAACATTTCTGTGTGCCTTGTGTTGTTTAATCTAGAAGAACGCATCATATTTTACTTGTTCATTGCTGTTTGTGTCTAAAACCTGAAGTGATAAACCAAGCTTGTAAATAAATGTAGAAGAATAGAAATGAGAAGCACATAAACATGTACTTAAGTACAGAAGTCAAGGAAATACTCATGAAACGAGAAGTATTTTTGTGTTTCATGTAACCACAATATTTGGTTATCATTCAATGTGTTTTTTTTTTTGTTTTTTTAAAAAAAAATCTTTTATTTGTGGCTCTCCAGTTTAAAAACTGTTAACACACTAGGGTTTTTGATTTCAGAGGAAAAGAAACAAAAGCACATTTGAAGCGTAAATAAGGATTTTTGGTTTATATTTATAATAAATGTCATAATTTTAATTTGTACAGCAGTGGGGCCTTGCAGTTGAAACAGTTGATGTGTATGCCTGTTTTCTTTTAGTCGTACATTTTCCCTCATTGGTTTATCATTGAAACTCTTCAAATATAAACTTTACTTGTCCCACATGTAAAAATGTTTCATGTTCAGATTTCATTTGAAATGAAATCAGGGTTTGTTTGTTTTTTTGTGAAGCTTAACACCACACATTTGTATTAACTCTCTTTATCCTCACGTGCAGTTTGGGTATAGTTGAAACAACGTTGACTTTATTTATAGCAGTGATAAGTTCATTCATAAAATCCACCTACTGACTTACAGAGGCTGCCACCAACGGAAGAACTAATCAAGCTCCACTTCCTCAAACTCTCACACTTCCATTCTACAACACCCCCCCCTTCAAATCAATTAGTCATGATTCCACAGGATTATTAGAGGAGTTTGCTCACAGATAATCCCAGCTGTGATCGGCTGGGATCGATGCAGGTTTTTTGAACCCACAGCAAACTTCATGTGTAACTCACAGCCTTGCAGTAAGTGTGCATTGAGCTTGTTTTTCCACTCTTCCACCGGGTGAGTAAGGGAGCAGAGTCCAAAGGATGAAAAAAAAAAAAAAACTTGCCCCCATTAACCGAACTTCAGAGGAATTCCTCACTTTACATATGGAATGCACTTCAGGTCAAAGGGCAAAGGGCCAGAGGGGAATCCACCCGAGCTCAGGCAGGCAGACCTTATTTAAACAAGCCAGGAATGCCTGTTTGGAAGAGAGGAGAAGACAAAGAAGAAGAAAGAAGAAGAAGAAGAAGAAGAAGAAGAAGGAACCTCTGCCATTAACATGAGTAGGGGGGCATCACCAACAAATACCTGTGCTTTTTAAATCACCAGCACTGACTTCATGTGCTACTGTCCCTGAAATTTATTTATTATGAGCTTTTCCCACTTATATATTCTCCACATAGACTGAGAACAGTTCTCCACTGCTGCTGAAGACGTGAAATCACGGTCAGTGTGTTTAATGTGTTGCTGAAGTGCAGTCAGTCCTTTATACTTTGACTCGTTTTCCACTAATGCAGCTTTAAAGTTCAACAAATCCACACACTTTTGA
>JAFBJR010000905.1:10569806-10597060 GCA_016785285.1 Brachirus orientalis
TTTACAGCACTTCATGGAGGCGGTAAGGTTTCGGACTCAGGGTGTTTTTTATGGCGGCACCCCTCTATAAATTTGTCAGCGATCTTTGTTTTGTTCACGTTCATTCATACACACATGCAGTACACAGGCGCAAAACTCATAACAAGCATAACACCTTTGAAAGTTTGAGATTTCAACAGGAAATTAAAAACATTTCTGTGAGCGTGAACTTTTTAATGAACGGAACACTCCTCCAAGGTGTAAAAAAAAAAACAGATTATTTTATTCCTTTACCAGTTGTAGTTTTTATAAACTCAAATAAAAAACAGGTCCACAAAATGATTTCAAGACATTTTGTCTTCATGCACTTTATGCAGTTTCAGTCTTTTAGTATCAGAAAGTACACTCTCTAAATTCATGTCATCATGTACAAATCGGTTTCTACTCCTCTACAGTATAAACCAAAGATGATCCCTGCACCAATTGTATTTTTATGAACTTGTACTCAACTCAACACAATGATTCATTTAGATTTTGGAGGATATTTGATACACTTTCAGTAACTAAATGTGAGAAAACATATTCTCTACAGTCATGTTCTCATTTATAGAAGTAAACTTCTGGCACAACTGTCCATTTTGGAGTTGCGACTCCTCTAAAGTTTAAACCAGAGATGATTCTTGGATCAATTATTCACTAACTGGGGGTCATGTGTCACCCTCCCATTTGTAATTTCAGGAGAAACTCTGCAAGCACCTCTAAAAAACCCTTTGCATTCTAGGCGAGGGCAAACCTCTCCATTTTTAGGACCATCTCGCCAAAGTTTCTCACAAATGACATGCTACAATCCCCATGGCTGTGGTGGAATTCTGTCCACTTCGGGGCTTCAAAGCAGCACAGAACTCGTAGATTCATCTGCCCAATAGTTGAAGAGGGGTGGACCCTGCCTGCCTTGACCTCACCGACCTTCTCCAACCTCCCCCACCCGGTGTCATGCTCCTCATCCCCCCACCGTCCACTTCATCATCCATCCACACAGCCGCCGGCTTTTTCTTGTCCATCTGTCTGGTATCATCTGCACCACAATATTACAATTTCGAGTCACAACTCGCTGCACAATTGTCACATCAAAATTCACCATTAATGGCACCTTTTCATTTCATTAAAGTGATTGTTCACAGGAGGTAAAATGGATTTGCTCAGTGGGTGTAATCACATTTTCCAGAAAAGAGTCGTTCTTTATGCTTTCCTTCATTCCCCACTCGACTCGAACAAAAGCATTTATCCTGCATTTGTCATTTTAATACACCGATTCTCCACAGAAGTGTAATCACAGAGCAGCCAAAGTGAATCAGACAGACAAAAAAAAGGCTTTTACAGCCACTATAGATGCAAGTAAATTTCTACCTCTGAGGAAGAAAAAACTCAGGATGTTATTCTCATTCTGCAGCAGCCCCTTTATTCTGCAAATTCTTGACTCAGTGTCTTTGGATCGTCATTGAGGCAGCCATTTTCTCATGGAGGCTCACAAGATCTGCCCTGCAGGAATCAATTACCTTGCTTTGATGAGGATTTGGCTTTGCATTTCAGCTAACTTCCTGATCACTGGATGATTTATGTTTTTTATTGTTCTGGGTCGCAGATTCTCATGGCTCGTATACGTGAGCCTCACTGAGGAAAATGTCTTTATACCGCTGTGGTTTGAAGGTATTTTCTCTACACTTGGCTATAAATATTTTGTAAATTCTCATGAGAGACATTTGTTATTGGAAGATGAGTTAATAACTTTGGTCGTGATGCTCATGAGTGTAGTAAACAACAGATAAAAGATGTGTTGGAGTTGGGAAGCCTCTTTAGGCCTCTCACTGCTTCTGAATTCTCTCCAAATGTTTTTAGATTTTTGTACTGTGTCCCCATCTGCTGGAGAAGAGTGAACATACACTTTACAAATGACCACTTCAATGGCAGAAAGGCAGGTGTTGACAATAACAGGCAGCTTCAAATTCGTAGAAAGCAGAAATGTTCCCACAAAAAGGCTGTGTATTTAAAAAAAACAAACAAAAAAAAAACAGCCAACTAATTCAAAATTACACACCTCATTGGAAAAGTACAACAACACTGTTCAGCTGTCAAATGCAAGTCTGAGACAGACTGGAAGGCACCCAGAAACTCAAAATTGCACATTATATGGCATTTTCAAATCATTTTTCTCTATAATTTTTAATAATGAGATGTCACAGTGGCAGAAAAATGCCCCTTTCCAACAATTTAAAACTGCCACCCGCATATTAACCCGCATATTTTCAATTTCATGAAGATTAATTCCGTCAGCAAAGCTACTGGAGATTAAATCAAAGTTTCTTGGAGCAGCATGCAGCTGATGAAATCTGGTTTACAGTGAGTTTTTGGCAGTGGAATTGTGGTTAACCTCTATTGTAGACATATTAAGATCTACAGATATTACACAGGCATGTACTGTATTAACTGCTGAAGTTTTTATGTACTAGATGGAGTTCTTCAGGATGCACCCTGGGTTTCAAGTGTTATTGCCAACAGATGTATCGGCTGTTCTTTTCCCTCTATTACAAATTGCCACATTCTCACATTTGTTTGCAATGGGGCCGAATGAAAATAATCAGAAACCAGAGAGCAGTGATAACTGCAGACTTCTCAACGCCGAGACACTTGTTTGACACAATAACACTGGTTTGCAGATCGTGTTCAAAGTCATTTTTAACCCATTAATTTGGCACTTTTTCCTTGATGGGTCTCTTTAAATCCTCACCCTCACTCAAAATGTCCAACTATAATTTCAATTACTGAATAAACAATATTTTCCTTTAAACCTCAGGATTTGAAGTCAAGATACCGATAAAGTCTGCAATAATGAAGGAAAAAGTGTGCAAATCGTGAATACAAAATCATGAAGAATTAGGCTTTCAACCAATAAACAAAAAGCTCAAGAAATGAGACGAGATCAACACCCAACTGTTTTTTTCTTTTACCTCTGCCATTGAACGTATGTTTTCTCTGGATGGTTGTTTAAAGGATTATGCAAAACCTACTAGCCCGATTACTAGATTGATTAAATGAAGAACAAGCTGGGTGGAGTATGATGGGGAAGATAAAGAGAATGGAAGAACTTCCAGCTCTTGTTTGCACCCAAATGTAGAAATGCACTTATTGTAATTAAAGCATCTACTAAATGTAATGCAATGTAATGGATAGACAATTGTTGGGGCATTTTTAACATTTTTGAGAATTTGTCAAGAAATAATGCAGAGATCATTATAAAATAGGTGTAATACATGCAGTCTATCTAGGATTGGGATCAGGATAACTCGTTACTTGTTTTATTTTTAGGCAGCGCCGCAAGCGAAATGCACATTTTATCTCGATCAGATAAACACAGTGAGAGACAGTTTACACAGGTAAATCATCTTCTGTGTTGTTTATAGTAGGGACCTGTTGAGCAAATGCAAAGGAGGCTTTAAAAGCAGGTGAAACACACAGAAACAATGGCTTTACAGTTAGACTCATGTTTATTTACAGCAGAATCCTGAACAGGGGAGGGAGAGAAAGGGAGCAGGGCGGAGGGAGAGGTTAAAAGGAGACAAAGTGTTTTAGATCAAACTCTTTCAGGATTCATGTTTCACTACACGGTTCTTAATTTATTTCATTCACCATTTTTCTATACAGAATCCATTCATTCAAAGTATCAACGCTCCAACAAAACTAGAGTCCTCTGCTGGAGGGGAGAGGAGGTGGAAATTTAAAAAAAAAAAAAAAGAAAAACCTAAAGCACTAAAGGGAAAAACAAAACAAAAAAAAAACAAAAAACAAAAAGGGGGTAAAAAGAAATACATTTCTATATAAAAAGGAAACTTTTATCACCATGATTGTGATCAATTATTTATATATGTATATATACACACACAGTAATGTGGGCATATATATAAATATATATGTATGTATATAAATCTATATATTTTCTTTCCATTAAGAGGTGATGGGAGTTCGTGGTTTAGTTAAGTCCTCGGAGACGACTGCATTGAGCAGCAGGCCGGACGTCCCAACCTGACAGCGATCAGATCTTTATATTCAGCTTTTGTAAAACAGTCAGAGGAGGTCAGAGCTGAGCCATGGCAGTCTTTCTGACCCGCAGCCTTTGTCCCACACTCAGATACAACAGGTCCAGTGCCTCATTGTCCGGCCAGCAGAGACTCAAAACTGCAGTAGCTTTGTCAACGCAGTCTGAGAAATGATACACTGTACACTTCACATGCATGGCCAGATAAAATAGAAAAGTTACAAAAAGAACAAACAGCAAACTGCATCGTCCGTACATCTGTCTTGTGTGCTGTCACACCTTTTCCAGTATATATTACATATTAACTGACAAGCACCACAAAACTGTTGAGACAAAAAATAAGACTGTTGGGTACAAAGTGGTGAAATGATTAAAAAAAAATCTGAGTTAGATTTAGTTTCTATTTATTAATTTTTGATTTCTGAAGGGCACAAGAGATTTTCTCTGTTGTAGGTCCAAACAGACTTAAAAATGTTATTGGATCAGACAAACACACACTCGCACACCATCCAGGGAAAAGAAAGTATCCGTAACTGCATATAAACCCAAACAACAGTATGTCTTTATATCCAACTAACCCTCATTTCCAGGCTTTGAGTCCCAGCTTTCACAATAGTCAGGTCTTCATCGACTGAGGTGAAACATTAACATTTACAAAGTTCAGGTGAGATGTGCTTCTTCTCATTTGTCAAAATGTATAACAATCTGACATAACTATGCTCAGACATTTACAGACTTCTGAAAGCTGACATAGGATGTGTTTAGTGTTTTCATGAAGATAAATTTTGGATGTGCATAACAAGTAATTCAGTACAAAACCCAGCATGATGCACGGTGAGTTTTTATAATGAGAACTAAAAAAACAAAAACAAAACAAAACAAAAAAAAACCACACAATTCAACATTCTTTATTAAAAAAAAAAAACCTTTACATGATCAACCGTCTGCAAAACTAAAAACAATAAAAATGACCCCTGTTGAGAACATGTTTTTTCAGTAAATCTTTACAATACGAAACCGTTTCCACGTCTTTATGACGGTTTGATCCAACACACAGCTCACTGGAAACCTGACTATTGCCACCGATGTTTGACAAGTTTATGATTATCAAATTAAAACCAAGTAAAACAAACATTCACTCGTGTGTTTTCACTCACTCACTCACACACACACACTAACACTAGAGCAGGAAACTAACTGCAACCGTCCACTGATGTAGATATCGATGTAAATGTGGCTCTATCATACAAGCCAACATGAACAGAAATCCAGCTCCGGATGGCAGATGCTCCCAGTCGATTCAAAAGAAATTTACCAGGACGGAGCTGAAGGCTGGCGTCAGTTTCCCGCTCTACACAACATGCTCCCGATCACAGACACAAACTCAAGATACCGCAAATACATGTTTACACGTATATACAAATAGAAGCAGCCCCTCAAACGCCGGGGGCAGCTTGACAATTTATAATGCGTAATTTCTGTATATGCCAAGAATAAAACTTTACTAAATAAAATACATAGTTATCTGGGTGGGAGGGGAATGTGGACAGCAGATGAACAGAGAGGAGGAGGGTGGGGCCCGCAGTGTTGGGGGGGGGGGGGGGGGGGGGGACGGGGGGGGGGGAGGGGGGGGGGGGGGGGGGGGGGGGGGGGGGGGGTGGGGGGGGGGGGGGGGGGGGCAGTAGCACTGGGGAGAAGCCGTCGTTGAGGGATGAGAGAGACGACACGATGAAGAGAAGCGGGTGGGGGTGGAGGGACACGGATGGAGGGGGACGACCCTTCACCGTCACTGCTCCCGAGTGCTGTCCTGTGCCACCGCAACACTCTGAGTCTTTCAATGTTTAAGTCATCCATAATAATATTAATGATAATAACAATGACCACAACAATGCTAAAAAAATATATATAAACCCCAGCGACGTCTCACAACCATAAGTCCACAAAAAAGGGAGGAGGCTTGGCCTTCGAGTTCATCTGAGTCAGTGACAAACAGATGCAGAGGTGATTAAAGATGAAGAGAAAGACGAGGCCTGTCGAACTGTGTGGGGCCAAAGTGGCAAACGAGAACCAACTATGGAGGAGGGAAAAAGGGAAAAAGAGAAGGAGGGAAGACAGAACAAAAATAGCACAGGATGTGCTAAAATGTAGAGGAAATAAACAGAAAAAGAGGAAGCGGAGATGAAACGGGCAGGATGTGGAGACTAAAGATGAGTCCTGTTGAGGAGTTGTGATCCACACACCGGTGTCCTTCTGGGGGTGTTCACAAAAGACTGGTGGAAAGCATGAAAAAGTGGTGACAACATGGCCTCACTATGAGTGTGTACTCTCTCTCTCTCTCTCTCGCTCTCCTTCCCACGAATGAAAGGAGAGGAACTGTAGTCCTCCCCACGCTGATCGTTTGTCCCAGGGTGCATCATACCTCCAGAAAGCGGGAGCTGCTGGACTTGGCATGGAAGGGCTCGGACCACATGCGCCGCAAATCTCCCTGCAAACCACAAAAGCAGGTTTAAACCTTGAATGTTTTCTCACAACATATGTTTATGTGAATAGTCTTCATCCTACTCGGCACAAATGTTTTAGCTTTCCCACATTTATTTATAGAAAACCGCTGTTTACCGACTCTAGTGACTTCATTCACTGAGCAATAAATATGAAAAAAAATGGACAAAATTGTGTTTGATCTCTTTTCAGATAAGCAACTTTTCTGCATTATCTACAACAATGCGACTGTTATTTTTGGTTGAGAAGTGTACTTGCAATAGCCAAAACAGTTCCAACACTGAATACACAGGAACACATTTGATAGTTATCCAGTGTGTTGTTTTTTTTTTTTTTATTTTATGTATTTACTCATGCATTTATATGCATGTTACAAGTATGATTTTAGTCGGACTAATACAATAATTCAGTTTTCTTAATATAACGTAAACACATTAGTCTGTCAAAAATCAAGTTATTCAAATTAACATATCAGGATAATGCGACACATAGTCATAGATAGTCTGATTACTCCTGCATGTATACGTTTAGTCAGACTGGAGTGATAACTTGACATGCCCCGGTCTTTGACCTGGAAGTAGGAGGAGACAACGTAAAAACCGCAGTACTGCTGTCAGAAAAGAACAAACAACACGATGGCGTGAGCTAGAGCGAAAGCTGCGGAGAAAACTGAGGACAGCAGGTACGAAACATACAGAAACACATCACGATCCATTTCACTGATTGCCGTTTGTTTTTCTGTGACATAAAGGTCAACAGGAAGTTCGGCAAGTTGTCCAGTTGCCTATTTTAGTCAGACTACGGCCTTAGCTCAATTAAACTGTACATGTAAACACACTGACCATTATTGTGGCATGTTCTGCAACAAGACAACAAGATAACAATTCCCATGATCCCATGCTCTCTCCCACCATCATCTAGGTCTTCAGTTAAACCTTTGACTGAGAGACCTCAAAGCAGCAGAAATTTTTTAAAAGTTTTTAACTTTTAACTTTAAATTTCATTTTAATATAATTTAATTTTAAAATAATTTGTTCCCCCAGTTTATAACTAGAAATGTACCAGGTTGAAAAGAAAAAGGCAGTCTAACAGAATCAGTTACAATGTGGAAAATTTTGTGTACCAACAAAAAAACAAACAAAAAAAACAAGCAGCTTCAAAAGGAAATGTACTATGTGAAATATATACACTTAGGAAGTTTTTCTTAGGACAAGAGTTACATATTTCTCTAATATGCAAGAAACTACGGAAGGCCTGATGAAAAGTACAAATGAATGACTGATATTGTCGAACAGTGTACCTTCAGGTAGGCCATAGTGAGCAGAGGCAGCAGGGTGAAGGGTACCAGGTAAAGCAGAGCTGGCTGAGCAGCACGATGAATCCTGGAGGCCACAGTGGCAGTCAGCAGACCTGCAGACAGTCACATTATTGAAGTCACACTGAAAAACAAACTGAAAGTATTAAATACCTGACCTTTAACACCCATCCATACAATCTATTGTCTTCTTACCCACAAAGTATCCAATGAGTGTGCAGTGAAAATAGGAGACACGCTGCATGCGTCCGGACATATTACCAGGACCTGGGACTTCCCCATTTGCTTGCTTCTTATAGTTGTCATACCGCAGGACAAAACATAACAGCAGCCCCGGCATCACTATGTCTCCTATTCCCAGCATGGAGAAGTGACTTCCTGTGGAACTGCATGGATGGAAATTACAGATTTACAGAGGTTCTGACGCTGGAAAACATAATCCCATGTACATTATTAATGTTTCATCACCACCAGTCACTGCAACTGCACCATTAAATTACAAACTTCTGAATAAGGCAAAAAAAAACAAACAAAAAAACAAACAAAAAAAAAACAGTACAGGGTTTTTTTAGGTGCTTACTTGTGACCAGACTAAGAATGTTTAGCCTCAAGATGGTGCCAAAGCAAAGTTTCACTGAGACGTGACTATCTATAAGAGCAGCTCTGCAAACCTGGGCTGCAGCAGAAAATCACCTTCCAAACAGTTACTTGTTTGTCAAATGATCAAATTAAACATTTCATAGAAAAACGTTTGTCGCAAGACAATGACTTTCCTGAAGACAAAGGACCAATGTCCAAATAATCTAAAAAAAAACATTTAGTTCATTCTCACATGAGAAAAACAAAAATCAGTTGAGAAATTAGAAAAGCTAAATCAGAATCAGAAAACACTTGATTGATACCTGGGGGGAAAGTCACTTACTTGTTTCAGTTCTATTAATAGCTACTGGGTGATATTTAACACATTAACATGCTATGCTGATGTTCATCAAAATGAAAGCTATTACTTTTATTAGTACCCTGTTATGCGCTCAACTGATATGTGAATGGACAGTGACAATAAATGAAAAGTCAGACAGACACTAAAATCAGCCACATACATCCACTGGGGGCTTTAAATAGCCACACCAATAATTTTTATGAGCCAAGTGTGGTTAAGAAAAGTTTCTATGGACCAAAGCGCGGCACTGACAGATGAACCAGAGCCTTGTAAATTCCAAAGCTAAGATGGAATTTTATAAACCAAAACAGAGACCAATAGGCAGAGATTCAGAGTTTCAGTGCAGAAGCTGATCAATGTTGACAGCTACAGATCCTACTTTTATGTGTAAAAAATAAATAAATAACAGCACATAACTACTTTCCTCCCTCTGGTCATATCAGTCTTACCTCGGAAAGACCAGTTTGCCTGGTAGCGAGAGGCGAGGGACATCGCGGCCCATTCCTGGTCCCAAGTGGAGCTTCCTGGACAGAACATCTATGGGATTTTCAGCAGGTTGAGTGGCAACTTTGACCATCACATTACTATTGAAGATGTAGGCTGAGAAAAAGACCTGGAGGGAAAGAAGGCAATTTAGCCCATTACCTTGACATTACAACATCATTAATATGAACCCATATTTTTCTTATTTTTGGTGCACTAACTGCTGCCAACCTCAAATGATTCATATTTAAAACTGTATGAAGCAAGAAGCAAGAAAACTATAACTGGAATAAATTGAACTTGAAACTGATAGATTTGTTCCTAATAAATTTTAAAATGCGATTCAACTGCAATTTATTGTCGCCTCCCATTTAATCATTTGGTTGACTTCTATTGTCAAGAAAAAACACTCCTGGTAGACATTATTGTGACTATTAATGATCAATGGGCAAGTCGCATTGAAGGCAGTAGTATGCTGGTAGATTTCCTAGCTCAGCAAATTTAGAAAATGTTTTCAGGGCAGCACATAAATACTTGTGTGCTAAAATGTGCTTCTCTTCCATATAGACATTATTCGGTGAAAAGGAAAATCTTGATTTCATGTATTTGATTCACATTCTCATGGCAGTGGTTTGTACATTTGCTGTGATGCAGGTGAAGTTTGGGATGGGATTGTTTCTTACCCAGAACACATCATAAATAAGCAGACCTGACAGCAGCAGGCAAGACACCTTGAGACTGGGTAGCCGCACAAAGGCTATCATGGCAACACACAGGCCCATGGCTAAAGCTGAGGGTTGAAAAAAAAAACACACTTAAATCAATGAAAACACAACTACTCTTGTCTTAACACATTTATGTCAAGTTGGTGTAAGACATGCTAATTACTGTGTGGGTAGGCCTAATTAATTAGACTAATATGATGATGTTGCGATTCACTTTTGCCAACATTACGCAGGACAGACTTAAATGTTAGGGTTTTTCCAACAGAAACTTAAGTGTCAACGAAGCTACAATTTGCTGTATTGTTATAATCCACTGATTTAAATAAAAGAATACCACGAAGCCAGACAAACTCTCCTCACACCATTTTAAATGGTAGTTATGATTTATATGGCACGTGTAAAGCATAACTATACATTCACCCGAGTCATGTCTGTGCAGATACGTTAAATCCAGTAAATCCATTAATGTCCATTAAAGTACACAAGCTATTGCAAACAAAAAAAAAAAGAAAAAAAAACTTTCTGTCAAGCTTGAAACGATTGTTTTGAGAGTCACGACAGAGTGACATACCGTCCATTAGAAGCCAGTGTCCGGTCAGCACCCAGATGAGCACCAACATAACAGAGAGGGAAAAGGACAGGAGTTCGGCCAGGGTGAAACGCCCACAACAGCCAAACGAGATCCTACAGTAAATAAAAAGAAGAAAAGAAACATAGTTCTATTATAAGAAAAAGCTGATTCCAGAATGGCATAACAAGCATTTGGCTATTTTAACTAAGAATCTTAACTGGATGCATAAATAATGAATTCACAAAATAGCTCATGCAGTGTTTGAGGGCTTATATATGTGATATTACAGTAATATTAAAGTGAAAATATATGGGTTGGAAGTTGGTTTATTACTGGGTCTCTTAAAGAGACAAAGGTTGACTGAAACTTGATCAAGGGCTCCGTATCTGTAACCAGAGAGCTGGTCTTCATGCTGGATACTGAGCAGGAGGACTGAGTTCTTGGTAATTCATTATGGTTTGCAATGGCTTGGGGTACAAAGAGCTCACACATTCCAAGAACTTGGAACAAAGGTTATTAAAACGGTTTGCAAATGTTGAGAGAAGAGAAAAATGTTACACAGTAAGATCCCCTAATTTGTGACATAAGACTCCAGTTTTAATTTTCAAGAAACTTCATCCCTTTACGACAATTGTGGAACTCATAACACATATGAGAGCGTGGAGATGTTATACTGTAACAACATGCTCAACTTGAAGACACAAAAGGATTTTCTTACTTGTTCTGTGGGGAGCAGGGTCTGGTCAGATACTGGCACATTGGCAACAACAGAAATGCAAATGCAATTGTTGCAAGAACTGAGGAGAAGAGCAAAGCACAGCAGTGAGACTGAAGCCCATGTACACCTAGACTGCTTGTTCCAGTTCTTTTCTGTCAGCTTAATGGGGCAGTTAATGTCTTTACAGTTTCAATAATCAGCACAGAGAAGAGGCCTTCCCCAGAGTGTAACTACTAAACAGAAAATGCCAACAGTTAATTCTATACTAGTGTATAGTGTAATGTTCAGTAGCAGTAGTTACCTGCAGTGCAGATGGTGAAGACCACCTGTACTGAGTCAAAGAAGAAGAACATGACTAGCAGAGATACAGAGGCTCCTATGGGCAGGAACAGGGCCTGTGTGGAGTCTATAGTCTGAATACCTGCAAAACAATTTAAACATCAACGTCAGAAGGATTTAAATAGAAAACAAAGCATATAGTGACTACAAACAGCAATTTCCCAATCATAAGACTATATTTAAATAATACTCACTGTTGTTTGTGTTGCTGTTATTGAAAGACCCCGTTGTCGAGGGGTTACCATCTTTATCCTTCTCCTGGTTCTCACAATCCATGTTTAATGACCTGCAGTCAGGAGGGAAAGACGTTTAGGAAAGAGTGTGTTATCAAAAAACTCAAATGTATGTAGACCAAAAGAAGAAGGTAGAGAGCTGTGCATCAGCCTAAAAAACACAGCATAGCTTTGCAGTAAATATATCCAACACCATGACGACTTACTGCATACAAATATGTCTGACAATGGAAAATGACAGCTATTTGTTCAGGGAAATTGTAATAAACAGTAGTTCCTGTCCTGTTGTGTTAATTTCTCAGTGCAGAATTTAATTTGAGAGATAAGGTAAATATTGACTTAAACAGAAAAGTAACGAGAGAAATCGTAGCTAATGCTGTCAAACTATGGAAGAAAGGATTGAAAGTTACACGTCTGGTTTAAATAATTGGGAAAGGATGCAATCCTTATTTATGTGGGTTTTCCATCTATTCCACTTTTTTACTTCTTCAGTAAAGCGGCAGTGCCACTGAGGTTAATTCATAAGCCTCGTCCGATAACATATGGTTACAATTTAAAAATTCTTTCTGCTATTTTCACTCAGGTATTTTAAGTTTGAATACAACAATACACTTAAAACGAGTTGGAGGGAAACGCAGAAGGTAGGATGAGCTTTGTGAAACTTGACCAATCAAATCATCCTTAGGTTTAGCATTGTAAAACATTCTCTGTGTGAAAGTTAAAACTTATCATTTACATGATACACAAAGACTGTACCTGAGGCAATTTTTTTCATATGAACCAAATGTTAAAATGATTTCCATTCATAAAACATAACTATTAGGTTAACTCATAATCTTGCAAGAGACGTAACTCTCTGCAAGAGACGTGACTACACTGCAGCCAGTCCTGCCTGTCGTGGATGTCGTCTGACACGATCTACTGGACCAATTTTTAAACCTTTTGTAAGTGCCATTCACATATACGCCCACATTTATAAACATAGGGCCCAGGTTGGGAAAAAAAAATCTCCTTTAAATTAAAAAGCATATAGTAAGTTTGCAGTTTAAGTTATTAAGGATTAAGTATTAAGGAAGTGTTATTTCCATTAATTCACTCAATGATGTACAATCTTATTTGATTCATTCCTGTGAACTAAATCTTAGTTCTATGGTATATGCTTGTTTGTTTTACATGATTGGGGGGGGGGGGACTTACTTCACAGTCACATGTGAAAAATAACTGTCACAGACAGTCAGATATATAATGATGTTATAATTATGCAAGCAAGATAAAAGTTGCAGAGGTCACCCAGTAGATAAGGGGAAAAAAGTGTTTAAATCCATCAGTCCCTAAATCCCTATTTTTTATTAAAAGAAGAGGAAGCTAGACAACCCTACATATCTGGCTAATGTCAGAAACATGATACACTCAGTAAATACTTGTCCACTTTTGGAGTGACTGTTTATTTCTTAATACTCACCTAAAGCTGCCATACACGATAAGGAGGATGGAAATGAGGAAGGTGGACACCTGACTGGAGTCAACTAGGGAATACGCCCTGCAGAGGAGAGAGACAGATCGTTTTGAGGTTAGTGCTGAGGACAAAAAAGTTTATTTTACTCATAAACCTCTAAACTGGTCAACAGTAACAACCTAATATTTTGCTAGAATCACAGAAACAACTGGAAAGTTAGTCAGACCAAATAAACCCAAATGTCATCGGTAGACTTTGATCTTCATTTTTTACCCCATTAATTTTTACCCCACAGTTAAGTCATTAAATGCTGAGATAAGTAAAAACACTTGAGTTCAATCTGGTTTAACAGGTTTCCCTAATATCCTTTAGACCAAAGGACACAAATTTGGTTTTAAAAAGGTCAATAACTTGGCTACTTTAAAAGCAAAGACATGTACATTTACTTACATGGTAGAAGAAATTTAAACATGCAAGAATAATACACTACATTGGTCATATAATTTTTTTTTCATTAGAAATGTGGTGAACTGTGCATGAATCCTTTGTTTGTGGAATAAAAGAAGTTTGTTCAGGATTCTACAATCATTGCATCTGCAACATGTTTGCAGTTTTGCGTTGCTTTTTTTTTCCCACCATGTTGTGGAAAATAGGGAAAATTTATGTGGAGCTTTAATTTTACCCAAACACTTCTGATTCTCAGACTAGTCGTGGCAATTTTATTACCACCATGTGTATCAATTTACGCTCCTCCAAAACAAGCAAAACTACTGTGACAACCGAAATGTATGAGTAGAGCAAGAATTGAAATGATGACATTCAGTATGTGTGAAACATCAGGACCATGCTTGAGCTTCCTCTGGTGGTACCTTAGTGAATGTGATCCCATTGGAGCTAAAGATGTTTGAACGACGTGCATAGAAAATGAAACAAATAATAAAAAAATATATAAATGAAGAAAATAGTAATTAGAGTCACCTTATGTCTCACTCCATCTTAATATAATTTGGTTATACCAGTATCTGAAGTACATTTTACTGTATACTGTATTTTAACGTTGACAAGAATGACGTCGACCTGACAGCTCAATATTTTCTCAGGTGGTACTTGGTATAAAAAAGTTGAGGGGACAATATCATGATTGTTGTTGTTAAAGATGTGCAAATGTATATTATCAAGTATATAAATGACTTTGCAAAAACAGCAGCAGTGAGCAGGATTCAGTGCCACATGACCACTAGTAGGCCTATGTGATCACATGACCTCTCACTAGCATCCTTCCTACCACACAGGTTAGCCACACATGGTTATGCTTAGAGGGAGAAAACATGGAGACACCAGCCACCGCAACCAAGTCTCTGAATGATTTTACTTTACAATGTAGTTCAATAAGTGACTTTCCTTAGACATTGTGTCCCTCGATACATCTGTAAGCAACAACTAGAGTTAGAGCTCAAACAATTAATATATATATTTTTTAAAGGATATTGAATAATGGTTATCATCAAGACCCCCCACAAATATCGGGACATAGTTTTTTGCCCATACTGCCCACCCCAAAAATCTATTCTTATGAGATCACTGGGCCCCACAATTACACATATTTATCAGTGAAGAGTGGAAAAAATCTGATAGCAAAATGAGAATTTGAGATATGAACTTTAAAGAAGGGGGCAAAACAAGTTATTGATTATTAAAATCAAGAGGGCAAATGGAATGCACAGTGGAAATTGTCAACAAAGGAAGGGGGTGTCAGGTCTTTGCTTTTCTTCTACATTTATCAAGTCTATTGATTGCATTATATTGACTCACTGTGCAAGTTTTGAAAAGCACTTTAAAACTCATTGCTAGCAGCTGACTTTGTGTTTCTATTTGTTTATTACCTCCTGTCAATTAAGTTATTGTTTTCACCCTCTCTTGTCTGGTTGTAAGCAGCACAACTCAAAATGTAAACGGGTTTTCATTAAATGTTCTGGGGTTGTATGTGTGTACAAAGGAGGTAATAAATAAGATTTGGTGGTGATCCCATATGGAAACTTAGCGGCCTTGGCAGAGGTTTGCACTCTCTAAGTGCTATCTCTTATCTAATTGTTGAGGCACTTGCTAAATTTTAATGAATATTAACTACAGATTTCCATTTTAATTAATCTTTAAAATACATAATCATACCCCAGGGGGATCTTTGATATCTGCAGCATGATTTGAGTTGTGATTTGGTCTGAGAAGCATTAAATCTTCACACAAACCTGGCAAGTGAAACACAGTTTGACAATGAACTCTCCTGTTTTTATCTGTGCAAAGTATTTTTCGATCCACATCTCACTGCAACTGCTTTTTGACAAACAATTCGTCAAGATCTGCAGGTTGCAGAAGGTACCAGAATGTAATTCACAGAAGAGGCACCAAGTCAGGATTTTTTTTCCCCTTTTTTGTCAAAGACATTGCCAAGTAGATATGTAAATGTTAGTGTCTAACATTTTTGATGTTAGTTCACCACATGTTGATCTTGTAGTGTTGGCAAGTTGGCATCTTAGTCACAGAAATCAACCAATCTTTACTAATATAGTACTTTTCATACATACAGATAAAATGGAACACAAAGTGCTTCACATAAAAGCCACCCACCCACCACACCTACCTACACAAACACCTGAAAAACAGAGGCCAGACTTGATCATACAAGAAAAAAGAACTGAGGAAAGACAAGTTCTACTGTCTCGATGAAGTAAGAAATTCACTCAGCCAGCTCTTCTTAGTCTGTTAGCCAGTTTTAAAAAGCTTTCACATTTAATAATCATATAATTTGTTCATAAGATGTTGTTTAATCAGACACATCTTGACTAATCAGGCTGCTGATGCTGTCAATTTAAGCACCAGATTGTTCCCATATCAGTGATTTAAGGCTGTGACACAGCATAGACTTGGCATGCTCCCTCATAATGCAGGCCTTCTTCCTGGGGCAGACAAGGCCAGCATTGTGGAACACTGACTTCAGGTGAGATGTGCAGATTCGACCCTCACCCTGACCCATCACAAAATCCTGGGTTAGATATGCAAAAATCAAAACCTATGACCTCCACCACCATCATCATCATCTGTGAATAGAGTTTAAACTAATGAAATTTAAAAAATAGGAGTTTGAAACAACCCCATAAGCAAATTGGAAATGGAAATGCAAATACGAAATGATAACAAATAAATGTTAGATAGAAACAATTTTTAAATTTGGGGTTGCTGTTCCTTTTTGTAGAAGATGTGGTAATGCTCCATCACATTTTGAATCTGTTAAACAGTGAATTTGGAACTGAAAGTTGACTGACTGGTTCAATATGTTTTAACCAAAGTATGAATAAAATAATGAGCTGTGTCTGACCTTATCAGTGCTGGGCATAGTACTGGGTGGTATGAGCAAAAATTTAAATCTGTATATATATTTCAGAATTTCAACAGTTTCACGGTATACAATAGGGGGTGTCACGGTTCACCAAATCCTTGACTCAATTCGATTTTCAATTTTAAGGTCATGATTAGATTTGATCTTTTTTTCCCTCTCTTTTAGCGCAGATGGGTCTGCATTTTAGACTTGTCTAGTCTAGGATCATTGGTCATGATAACTCCTTTAATATTTTTATTCCCATTTTGATTGTCTGCATGGTGTCATGAGTTATGCGTTATTTGTTTGAAATTTACCATACTAAGGCTTTATTGTCAAATTTAAATGCTTATTAATATGAATGTGACAATAACCAGTCAATTGTAAACCGAGTGTAAAAAGAAGAGAAGTCAGAGACCCACATAGCTCTGCGTTGCTCTGAAGGTCCAGCAATCTGCTGTTAAGGTCACTAAACCTGCACTGACCTCCAATAACATTATCATACATCAAAGGCAACATCACTGTAGTAAGATGTGACCAGCTTGGCATTTTGTAGCTAATTAAAATTTTTAAATCAAGGGTTTTCCACCACTGAATAAGGCTGCATGTCTGATGCTACTAACATGGCTATAGTGTTATCGGATGAAAGTGTTACCAGTGGTAACAGAGTTCTTTTCGTAGTTATGTCTATGTCCTTATGATACACGTGGAGATGTTCCGTGCTGTGTTACACATGAATAGCATAACTTACACACCGTATTCGCAGCAAAAGCAAAATATTTCCATACCGATGATTATAGAGAAGCAGGAGGGGATTTGAGTTTGGCTGTGTTGCCCAAATCAGCAGTTGCCATGGTTACTATTAGTTGGCAACAGCTTCAGGTTAGTGGGAGGAGGTAACGTGTAGTTGTGCTACAACGGCTACAACCACAACATTGTGGAGGGTTTCCCCTCTGCAGGACTGGGGGGCGTGGTTAAATCACTGATTCCACCTTTGCTTTCGATATTGCGATCGATATTCGATTTACAATAGAGATTGTGACACCCCTAGTATACAACAGTATTTTTTTTTTTAATGGGGAAGAGTGTGTGTCTGCTCGTATTGAGCAAGTGAAAGAGACGGAGGGGTGTTTAGTGTGTGCGCATGCGTTATTGCGTATATTAGTGGTACCTAAATACGTGTTTGTTGGTGGTGTAAAATGCTCACTGCTAAAGTTCCCTGTGTAAAGTCCCACAGTTACCTCTTCAGCTAAAGCCCTTAGGATGTGTGTTACAGCAGTGAAAAGGATATCCATGTGAACAGTGTTTTGCTGCGCTACTTTCCATTTTCCCATATATCGTTCTTGCCGTATACTAAAAATCTATATCATAAAGAAAATAAATACCGGTTTTCAATATGAACCGGTAGCCAGCCCAGCACTTCTGCGAGGCATTATACTATTACTAAACAACAGATGCTGGCCTAAAACTTTTTCACAGGACTGTATATCTGTCATGCAAAAACAAAATTTAATCATGTTGATGAATTAAACTAATATAAACAGATAAACCCCAACAATAAAACCAGTAACTGAAATTAATAATGTGACTCATCTGTGAAGGTCAGTGTCTGGTTTGAAATAATACTGAATCATCATAATAATCTAGGGGGGCTTGAGTAATTAAATAATAAAACCATTCCACCACAAATGTGAAACCAGCTAGTATTTTTAGTGTTATATGCAGTGTCTTAATATCTATAAATGCAGTGACCAAAAAAACAAGATATAAAATACAGAGGTGCCAGTTGTGTTTATGTGTTTAACAGTAGAGTCCTTGGTTATCACAGAAACTGCACAGGTTACAAATACTTTAGTACAAGATTCAATAAGCTTTTATCAATGAAAATTACTCCTTTATTAAAGAAAATGTAATCACACCTGTTTAAATCTGATATGCACACTGGCATAGTATTGCTTGGGCTACTAGTATACTGTATATTCAATAAATGAATCGCTGAGTTCACTGCTCAGAGATTATTTAGAGCACAGAAAAAAAGAGGGTCACAAATTTGGTATATGGATTGCAGTGTGGTGATGTGCACTATTACTTAGTGGACAACAATTTATTTTTCATGAAGCAAACATGCTGTAATGTTGAAGTTACATCACTGAAGGTTTCTTGGATTTCTACTGCTATTTCACTTTTGACTTCTGGTTCTCATTGAAACACCAAAAAAATAAATATAAAATATATTTTCAACAGCTCTGGGTCATCTTTATAAAAAGCAAAAATGTCTCCTACTCTAGCCATAGCCAGCATCACATTTCTTACTCAGTTACTGTGAAGCGACATACAGAGAATATAAATGGGTTCTTCTGCAACATACTGTATTATGCAGACTTTGTGTCACTTTGCAATCTCTTGTGTGAAGTGCATCGATAAGAAAAGGCCTAAATCTTTGGTTCAGCGGCAAATTATTTACACAAGGTAAATTACAATAACCACATGGATAACCCTGGATCCAGAGCATACACATAAGGATAAATAAAATAAACAGTGGCATAGTATGAAGGGGGCTCCTGTGATATACACTGTGGTTTTGTTCCTGCAACTTAAATCTGTCTTTTTGCTGCCCTACAGTGAATACAGTTGTACTGCAATACCAGTTTTCATCCAGATCCTGAAAAAGAAAATGAGTCTTGCATTAAATGACCTAAAATCATTTTTTTCCATTCTGATGCGCACGGAAAATGAGAATTCACAAGTTTCATAGTGATGCTTGGGGGGAAGCAAATGGGCACTGACTTTATTATTCATCCTTTGGAAGTACATAATGACTATAGTCATTTGTGAAGTTCCTTGTAGAAACAGGACACCAGGACAATGCTGCATCATGTAGCTTGGCCTTGGCCTTGTTTGTCCTATACATAATGTAATGTCACTATGACACTCTGACTAACACTCAGCTGGCATCACCTTCAGACATGTCACATTACAACGGGGTCTCGTATACCTGACCCAAGACAAGCGATACAATAAACATCTAACAATATAGCTGATACAAACAATGACACTGTTCTCAGAATGTGTTTGTCCAGGTTCAGTTGAAAACTAAATAGGTTAAATATCTTACCAGGAATCTGGCTTCAAACATTAAAATGATCAAGAAAGTGAACTTGTTCTCAACACAGACACAGATGATGTCACTCCCTCACTGTCAACACAGCAACCAGACAGACAGCTAGTTTTATCTGCGACAAACCTAATTCATATTCTAGTATCGAACTGCTTGGTCTGAATTCTGTGCACAGAAGCCTGTAGAACATGGGTGAGATAGATGAATGGAACATTTAAAAACAAAATACAATCCCGGACTGTTGAGGGCTGGATGGCAGCCCAAAGTACCATAAGAAGTCCTTGTTCACTGACAGACTAGGTTTTCAATAACACAATTCCAATACCGTCCTCCATCAAGCCAGTTGCATGCATGACTTGACCACTAAAGGCCAGGTCACCAGACCACAATGACGACTTCACGGGCTAAAAGCCGAGTAAATAATATTCAGAAACATTTATTTGCCTCCATATTCTCTTACCAGTATGGATGTGAAATGCAAAGAAACCCTTCAAAAACAAAACAGCAATTTGCGATCAACTGTGCCTTATTGCCTGCCACTCATTGCTGCTCTGGAACAGGGGTTCGTCTTCTGGTACTTTTTTTTTCTCCCTGTATCTAAACACAGCAAGTTTGCTTTCTTAACAATGTCGTGGAAACACTCAAAACTATTGATAACAAATCAAAATGGCAGGTCATTTCTACATCTGTGTTATATTACAGACTAGGAGGACAACATTGATAATTAATTAGTGCTGTCACTTGGTGTGGACAGTTATAAGAATGAATATAACTAAATAATAAATTGAGAAATGCAGGCAATAAAACCCAGTTTTCATTACACAGCAATATAAAGTGTCACTTAGGACACCAACTCGGAGCATTGACAACACTTCATTATTGACTCAATCGTTATTGGCTCTGGTTGTACCTGCGGCTGCTAACGTTGTCATGTAAGTTTTAGCAGTGTTTAACAGCCTAGACAATTCTCCAGTACCGGATGGTTTATTTACACACAGGCGAATCGCTTTCTTGTTATTCAGGAGGAGGAAAAGTTTTTTCATCCACATTTCCAACTCGTTTGTGGCCAATGATCAAAACATCTCCGTTTCATTAAAGCCTTTCACTTAAACCAACTGTAATAGCAAACCTTGAATACACAATACCTGAACAATACCTGAATGCCTGAAGTGTAAAGCTATTCAACTAATAACCATAAATGCCAGACCGGAAGACTCGAGCAAAAATAATGGTGAACGTCTGGTTTCTTGTTTCCACTGAAAATAGCTACATGATTTATGCTTATGCTTATGATTTAAACTATTTTTCAGGGAAAATACAGGTCTATACTAGCTGCTAGTAATACCCATTCTGGATATCAAAACTGACGTCCAGTGTATAATTTTATTAATCGCTAACCCTCGCAACACAAGTGACATCCTTAGCCTTAAAGTTAATGATTTGACAAACTGTGTTAAATAAAACCATTTAGTCCTTCAGACCTGAAACAAAATTCAGTATTGTTTCTGATCTCGGCAAAGACAACAGGCGTTTCAGTAATCTATGACTTTATTATCTGTCAATGTGTGCTCTAAGCTGAAAATACTCAAGTATAAGATGTTCACTGTAAACAATAAATAAACACCTAGCCAAAAGACCTAAATGATTACTGTGTCTGATATTAAATGCAAAGACATCAATATTTTTAACATTACTCTCGTAGTGAGTTGTGGGAATGATTAGTTGATTAGCCTGTGTCTAGCAAGCATAAATTAGATTGAAATGCTGTCTGAAAAACAGGATTTTGGGATTAGATCTTAATAACCATGCTTCCTGAGGAAGGGCTTTCTCATAAAGTCATTAATATAAAGGCCAAAGGAAAACTTAAATTGTCATGAACCAGAACCATGGTTGTCTAAATAGCTTCCTGTCTATTATGTCAGTTAGGGGACAGCAGAAAAGAAAAAGGGTTGATGTTAATGGTAAATATTTTAGCACAAAGAACCATGATACATTTTTAACCAAACAAGACATAGCAAGGACACTGAACTATGATTACATGCTCAGCATTTGCATGAAGGATGAACACTTTCCTCTACACATGGACAACAATGCCTCCACACAAGAGAGCTACGAATTAGTGCTGGTTGCTGAAGAAATACATGAAACAAATGACTAAAAATTATTTAGCATTATTCTGAGGATCAATCAACTGCATAAGCAAACAGTTGAGTCAAAATACCACAGAATTGCTGACAGTAGCCTCTTGTGGTTATATACATTTCATTTTTCAACCTCTGTATTACCATCTAATTGTAGCCTAGACTAAGAATGACACATTCCACCCACAATGTTTAACTTTCAGATTGATGTGGTTGCTGCAGTTTACGCAAAGGACACTCAAAATGGCAAATAATGTGGAGAGTGGCTCGACTATATGACCTCTTTCTTTTTTTTCTAAAATCAAAAGCAAAGAGTGTTAGACACACTAGAAACAAGTAGACAAGTGACGCCTATGTTAACCCATGTGCATGCACATTGACACATACGAGTCTATACTTATACTTCAGGCAGAATTTATTTCTCGCAGAGAGGTTGTAAAATGGTAATCGAGTGTCACAATAATTTTCAAATATTTGGTGTTCCTACTTTCCAATCTATGATGCATCCATGCTTTCCTCTCTTATGTGACAGGACAAAGGTTATTTGGATATTGAAAAAACAAAGATGATGTCAAATGCCATTAAAAGCCAATTTGCCTGTCCTAATACAAAGCATACACTTAGTGCTGGGCAGTATGAACAAAAATTTACATCAAAATTTCTACAAAATCTCACAAAATACAGCTGTATTTTTTATGCATGAGTGAGTGCTCCAGCTGGAGAGAGAGGTGCAAGTGAGTGTGAGTGCTCGTATTGAGTGAGTGGTCAAGCAAAAGTAAGGGAGGCGCGGAGTTGAGAGTGTGTTTTGGGTAATGCAACTACATACATCCTTGGTGTTCTAACATTTAATTTCTGATAAGGTGGTGTAGCAAATTACTCATTGCCGCAATTGCTACCACAGTTTCAGTTAAGCCCTTAGCATATGTGGCGCAACACTGAAAAGGGTCCAGGCGCGAACAGTGTTTTGCTGCACCACATTCTGTTTTTCATATAGCAGTCTTGTGGCATACAAAAAATTAATAAAACCGCCCAGCACTACATACACTCACCAGCCACAGAGGAGGCACACCTGTTCAACTTCCTGTTAAGACAAATATTTTAGCAGCCAACCAAATGGCAACAACTCAATGCATTTAGGTATAAAAACATGGCCAAGACAACCTGCTGAAGTTCCCACCAAGCACCATAATGGGAAAGAAATATAATTTAAGTTGCTGTGAGCATAGTGTGGTTGTATGTGCCATTGCGCTGATCTGAGTATTTCAAAAACTGCTGAGTTATTGGGATTTTCTTGCTCAACCAGCTCTACAACTGAATGAACAATAAGAGAATGGTCTGAAAAAGAGAAAATGCTCATTAAGCCACAGTTCACCAGATGAAAAGGCATTGTTGAAGCCAAGAAATGATAGAAATGCAACTTTAACCCAAATAACCACTTGTGACAACCAAGGTATGCAGAAGACCATCCCTGAACACAAAACATGTCCAACCTTGAAGAAGGGCTCCAGCAACAGCACACAACACCAAGTGCTGCTCCTGGCACTATACTGTATTAGGTGTCCTGTGTACATAATAAAGTGGTTATTAAGTATATGTGCTTAACGCAAAGAATCCCACATTATATGCTACCCCTAGCAGAGTGGGTGTTTATTTTATTTCTCTAAGATGAAGTCTAGCTATTTTTATTTTCTTTGAACAAAACTAAACTTATCAAGTCATAACCGGCAAAAAATACTGACACGCATACCTAATTGAAAGACAAACTCCTTTCCTATCTTAAGCAAACCTAACAAAAATGACAAATAACGGGAGTAGCTTTGAAGTCTTGGGTCAGTATCTTTGAAGAAGAATAATGCCTTTTTGTGACATTACTTACCTTCATCTATGATACACGGTGTGTGATACAGGTGGCACAACCAAATTAATACTAAGCATTAATAAAGTATTAATACATTATTAGAAAATGGTCACCATCCATCACTGTTAAGGGGCATTTGATGCAAACTTTTGAAGTGAAGAAACCCAAAACGTGGGGCGGGTGATATAGCGAATATACTCGATATATCGCGGCATGGGCCATGTGAGATATATTATTTGTTAATGTCATGAACATCGAGTACAAACTGTCACATAATTATTAAGCCATTTGCATATGGTTGTCTTTCAGTCTCTACTTCTACTTCTACCAATGTACTAGTTTTATTTTACTGTTTTGAAAATGATCTGTTTTTGAAAATACAATCAAGCAGACAATTTTGCATATTAATTAGTTTTTTTTTTAAATTTATTTCTCAGTGATTGTTGATGATGGCGATTTTATGTTGTTTAGAGCTGTTTGTTTGATTGTGGTATCGAGAGCTACTGCACATTAGGAAGGCATACCATGTAATTACTTACATTTATTATTACAGTGTATAAGTTGTGTGTCTGGTTCAAAATAAATAGTGATTTTCCTATGTTTGCATGCAAATATTGAAAAAGAAAAACTAATACATAAAAGAATCAGTGTTATGCATCCAAGATGTCAATTTAACATTAAACAGTGATGTAGAGGAGATTTCAAAACAATCGAGATATATATATCGTGTATCGTGATACATCCTAAAAATATTGCGATAATGGTTACAGGCCATATCATCCAGCCCCACCTACGACATCAGATAAATATTAGGCTGGTCCACTTGCTAGTTTTGAATACAGATAAATGAAGATCATAAACACTGCCACCTATCTTTACAGGTCAGTTATAATAGAAAAGTGAAACTGCACAATATCATAACACAACATGAGTAAGGTGACAAAGGGATAGTTCAGAAATGTCTATTGTTGACAAGGCTTCTCCCAATGCAAGCTATTCCTTTCAAAAGTCAACTAAAACCTGCGAAAAAAATATACTGTCATGTATTACCTTCAAAAATGAAATCAGATAAATGTTCACATTAAATTTGAGATCGACAGAGATATATAATTACACATTGCATTTGTGTGATCCACTCACATTCAGTCTGTACTATTCAAATACAAGTGGATAATGTTCTGGAAATCACCATTAGAAACACTCAACCCATGTTTCCAGACATAATTCAGCTTTCAGTAATAAGCAAAGGCCTCGACAAAAGTCAGGTCCTTTTTCATTCATGAGGAAAACGAAATACTGCTCACAGCACCTCTCTTTTGGTTCTTCTGCCTCACACTATAATCCAATTATAACCTAAACCCTGGCCTTAATGGTTTGATGCACAGCTCTTCAAGAATGAACTGAACCAACTGCTCGAGAGTCACAAAGCCAATCTCACACTGAAACTGGTATTTTGGGACACAACTGCGATGCCAGTGAGCTAGCTTACTTCTACGGCAGAACCTTTGTTATTGTGTGCAGCGGGGTCGACGACGAATGCTAACCGTCTAATTAGATAGTACCAATGCACTGACGCACCAAATGCCCACTAATCTGCCCCACATCATCGAGTAACGCAGTGGTAATTGTGCAAAATGATGATTCTTATAAAAGCAGTGTAAAGTCATTCACCAAGGGGGTTAGCCGAGTTAGCTTTACCGAGATAATAGCTTGGTTGCTAGCTCGTTCGCAATAGCATCATTGGAATTGAGCGCAGCCGTTAGCATTAGCATCAGCTGGTGGAGCTCAAGATAGCTGTTGGCAACATCAGATCTGCAGGTGAAAAACACTTAAATTGGGAGAGGCGTGCCTCCCTATGCTTTGATTTTGTGTCTTAAGACACAAAATCAAAGAGCATCGTGTTTGTGTGAATTGTCAGAAATGTAATTCATTGTTTGAGTGACCGACATCAATAAGACTTTGTAGCATTGGTAGCTAAGCTAGCATTAGCTGCTGCTCGTCGGCAGCGCTGTGCCTGTGCGCACTCACCAGGATGAGTAGCCCTGCTCCGCCATATCGCCCGAAAACACTGGGTTCTGCGACTGAGGCTAACAGAGATTCAGGTCCCGGCGACAACCCGTTGGGACCTCGGCGAGGGATTTTCTGCGTATCCTTCACAATCCGACGTCCTAGTAGCCACTTTTAGGTGACAACATGATGATCCATCCCGGCAGCAGCTAGTGATCACTAGCTGAAGGGTAGCTGCAACTGAAACTGAATGATGGTTTGCTGTCGTTAGGTGGACAAGACAAAGCACCCCGAGAAAAAAAAGACACACTGGTGTTATTCTCGTCGGTTTCGCTGGTGTCCTGCCGTCACCCCAGCCAAGAAGGCTCGGTCTCTAACTATGCTACACCCGCTATAAATCCATATTCAGCCCGATGCGTCCAGAATTAATGTGGTCATTCCTCAGGTCTGCACCCCTGACTGTTATGGAAAACGTTCAGCTTTGTTTTCTAAGGCGAGAGTCGCGGGAGCGCGCACAGTCGCCCTGCTGTAGAGGTTTACAAGTAGGACATGCACGGAAATGTTTGTGTGCACTGAAAACGCTCGCGACGGTTTCCCTTCAGCCGCCACAGCAATGCATCCTATCACATGCAGCCAAAGACAGGAGCATTACGACCATTATAACATGTCATTTTCGGTTATAGGTTAATACGTTTAATTTAATGACTGCGGTGGCTGCGAAACACGATTTTAGTTGATGACAAAATACAGTAAAAACTCTTAATAATAAAGTAACGGATTATGACATTTTTGTTTTTAATTCTAAATAGTTTAAAAAATAAATATGGGCAACAAAGAAGAAAACATCATTTCATGAAATAGTACCTATACACACACGTACATGCCCATTTCCCCTTGGCCATGGGCATGCAAGGAAAGGAATTGTGCTTAACAGGAGGGTATGTAAAAAAGGATTAAATGCTCTATGGTCAAATTCTAATTCTATCAGTTCAAGAAATGTGTCCATCTGTCTGTTTGAGTAGCTGGGCAGGCGTAGGCAAGAGTCCTTAGGTAATCATGTGAAAATGTAGTAGTGGGAAACATTACTGAAAAGGAAAATAGGAAAGGCTAGAGATAAAAGGCAGTGTTACAACGCTGAAAAATAAACAGGATAGAAAGTGGTGCCAAATTGCCAATAAAGAGGATACCTCAGGCAATGTGTCATACACGTGATGCTGAGTCACTTGAAGCCCAAGGCGGTCAGCTTGCGAGCATAACCACAAGAAAAGTGTGTCTGAAAAGGAGTAAGTTGAGTAAAATCTACATGTGCCTGCCCCTTTCTTCAAGGAATGTCTATGTCTGTCCATCACACACAGCTCATCAGTGGACCTCAGTTACCATTGGGGGGGGGGGGGGGGGGTGGGGGCTCC